>VZTG01010346.1:777065-809144 GCA_013397845.1 Melanocharis versteri
TTTTTTAATAGGCTGCATGTTCCAGGAATGCTAACAAGCTCCTGTCCTCTTGTCCCTTCGTGTCATTGCTGGGGTGAGCTCTCCTTGGTGTTTCTGTTTAGACACAGTAAAGATAACTGGCAGGAAAAGAAAAGTCCCTAAAAGACAGAAGAGTCACCTGAGAATCTCTCGGTGCCCTGGCTGTCACAGGGGATTTTTATTCCTTTTAAACTTGCTTAGTGTGACTTGCAAGAGTTTCCTGCAAGGGGAAAGTGTTAGACTTATGTCCATTTCTGTCTTTGCACTGCTCAGAGGAGCCTGGAAAAAGAGTTTTGCTTCTTATTTTTCTTTTTTTTTTCCCTTTTTTTTTCCTTTCAGTATTTTTTTTCTTTTTTCTTTTTTCCTTTTTTTTTCTTTCTTATTTTTAACCTAGATTTCTGTTTATTTTTTCCCAGTTAGTGAAGTTTTCTTTGACTTCTTTTTCTGGAAAGATACTGGACAATGGAAGGTCTAGTAGGATTGCAGCCTCTTGCCCCCCTAGAAATAAAGCCTTCATGATAAAAACAGAACAGAAGTGTGGCATTTTTGCTTACAGTCCATGTAAGCTGCTGAAGTGGCAGAGTATTCTCAGGGTGAAGTCTCTTTGACTTTTTTTTTTTTATTGAGGACAAAGGACCTTCCTTCCTTATTTCTCTGCATATCCAAGAAATTTCCCAACAAATTTAGGGGATGCTATTATTGCTGTCCCAAATATTTCTATTTTAAAATAGCAAAACCTTCTTGAAGAACACATGTAACTTCCAACCCTTTTGTATCTGTCATAGCCAAGGCTAAAATCTTGTCTGGCCATTGTAGGTCACCTGTATATTGGCTGTGAAGTCTAGCTTAATGCAGTTTACCTGTTGAAAGGGACCTGAGATGACCTGATCTACTTGCTTGGCCCTATTTCCTCCTCTCCCAGCCCCCTTCCCCATATAACGCCTTTACTATTCTCAAATTCTTAATCCAAGTTCTTAAAATATCTTCCTTCAGAAGCTGTTGCTCTCAGATGACAGAACAAGATACCATTCAGTAATAAACACCTAATTCTTTCTAATGTTTTTCATATAAATGTTTTCAGTGAGGCCAGTCACAAGTGAAAGGTCTTTGAACCTCATAATCATGGGTTTATTCTCTATAGTGAGATTTGAAAAAAAAACCCAAACAACATTAAATACATTTTCTGTCTCCTTTCACAGTCAGTTCTTTCCTGTAACCATGAGGATCCAGAAGTGTGTTTTTTTCTTTAAAAGAAAGCTGAAATGCTGCTGTAACCTCTAGAGTTATTTTGTGTGAGAGTTGGGCTTTCTTCTTACTGGAGGCCAAGAACGTGATCACTTGGATAGGAGCCCTTGTTCTCAGGGACCAAAGATGTGTGGTGGATACCTCTGGAAACTGGAGCACTGTTTTCTGTTTTCCCACACAGCAGGAATTTGTATTGAGTGTTGTTGTTTTTTCTGTTGCTCAGTGGGAGCTCTGAACAGCTCTGCCGGTCAGCTCTCTACCAGTGAGTGAGAGGGGGAACCCTGGGAACATCTGCTTCGGGCATGATGCAGTGAGTAGGCTGAGGTTCCGTGATCCTCGGCAACACTCTCTGTCAGCTTGTTCTTTTGTGCCAGTTCCTAAAGTCCTGCTTGCCAGAGCTTTCCTCCTTTGTTGTTTCTGTTAAGTAAGCCCACATATTAGGACATGAAGAGAAACAAAAACACTTCAGCTGGAGATTGATTAAGTGCCTCATAAGTCCATTTCAGCTGGAGCTGGCTAGCAGCAGTGTCTGTCAGATCCCATCTCACAGAGCATGCCTGCTCATTGCTGCATCCCTCCTCTTCCAGAGCCATGCTCTGGGGCAATGTGTTTAGCATGCAGTCCGGCCAGCACAGGCAGCCTGTGACGGGCCAGAAGGTGGATGGTAGGGCCATTACAGTTTAAAAAATGTGTGTCTGCTCAAAACCCCGTTGTAGTGATTCAGATAGCCATGCATTCCAGGGCTAGGAAGTGGAGGGCTGTGAGGTGACATCCTATGATGAAAATACAGGCTCATACCATGCTGAAATCAATGGTAAAACTTGCCTCGATTGTAGGAGATGTGAAGATTAATCTCCTTAATTTTGTAAAGGAAAACCTGGGTTTTCCAGACTGACCCAGGCCAGAAAGAGAGGGTGGAAACTTAAAACAACAGATCGGAGCCCTAGGGAAGGTGCAATGGAATAGCTGAGAAGACACCTTGTGGTGCTTTCCAGCATGGGTAGCAGTTCTAATTTACAGACAGCTTTGGTGGATGTGTCTTTTCCTGTGCCACAGCAAGCAAGCAGTGACCGAGACCCACATGTGGAGAGCCCGGGGAACTATCAGTTAGCGCTTGTGTGTCATACTGGATGCGTAACTTAGTTGTGCCTCGGGCTACTGAACAAGCTGCAACTCCTAGCTCACCGCCCACTCACTGTGGTGATGGGCACCTCAAGAACACTTGAGCAACAGAGTACAACATCTTTTTAAACGTTGTTTTCCTCTCCTTCCTCAGGCCTAGACCTGATTTACAGTCTTTGCCCGAGGGGCAAAAGGCTTCGTGCCTCCCTGTGGGCTGAGCCAAGCCTTCTGTGTTCAGGGTGGGTTGTGGTTTTGCATGGAAGCACTGAGGCAGAAGGCCGGCCGCTGACTTGCTTCCTGCGCACCCAGCCCGCCTCTGCCCGTCCTTTGATCGCCCTGCTGTCTCCAAACAAAGTGCATCTCTGAACATCACGACCTTCTCCTTTTTTCCCCGTTTCATTCTTTTAGCAAGAGGGCAGCTTGGAGTGGCTTTCTGGTTCCAAGTGATTCGTAGAAATGGTTGAGGCACGCCAGGAAATACGCCAACACCCGGGCAGATGAATTTCTCCGCCCGCTGCCCTGCAGAAGGAGCGCAGCCCTCGGTGCGGCCGGGCGGCGGGCCGGGCCGGGCTCGCGGCCGCGCGCTGTGCCCGGCAGGGGGCNGAGCCGGCGAGCGGGCTGCCCGCTCTCCCAGCCCTTTCTCCTCCTCCGCCGCGCCGTGCCGGGCATTCCCGTCCAGCCGCCGCCGTATGCATTTTGGCAAGCTGCGGTAATTCCTTCCCTTTTCCTTAGCTGTGCAGCCCGCCCTCACACGTCCCCGGGCCGCCTGAGAGAACCTCCGATCCTGCACACGGAACCCCTTGGAGCCTGGCTGTGGCACGGTGCAGGACGCAAGGGTGTCTGGGGCTCTCGTGAGCTGTGGGCATTAAAAGATTTCAAGGACGTTTTTCCCCATTCATCCCAGTTATGTCCTCTGCTAAAATAGGTTAACGGTGTCTAATTAACCACTGCACATTGTCATGCTGCATAAAGATAGCATCCTGGCTGTTCTCTGAGCCCTGCCACTTTATCTCCATTTAGATCTCCGTGGTAGTCCATTAAATGAGAAAGAAACAGTTTAACAGAGATGATGTCTACATTGGAACTGCCTTTCACCCTTCAGCACAGAAGTTGCAGGCAGCTCAGCTGTACATAAGGGGGGTGTGTGGGAGTAAAGTCTCGGGTTTGAGGTTTAACCCCTTCTCATTAATGTGGATGAAGGACTCCTCCTGGGCAGAACTGAGCAAAGACAACACTCAAGAGCGAGATCAGATCTATATCCTCTGCCCCAAGGCAAAGTCAGGAGAGAAATAGGTATTCTGTACTAGGAGTTACATACCATGGGGTTACAAGGACTGTCAGGGTTTTTCACCCAGTTTCACAGCTATTCAACACCCTGAAACAGAGTGGGGTTAAGCAGCTGGCCAAAGCCAGAGGGAATATTCTGGGATTATGGTTAGGTTTGGGAGTGCTGATGGCCTTTCAGGGAAAGAGAGTGTAAAGGGAACTGTCCAGGTGATGGAATGAGCCCATGTTCTTTGCCCTTCCAGATGCAATGGACTTGGGAGTGTAAGTTAAAAAGCCAGATGTATCCCTGTCTCACAAAAATGGGAAGTGGCTGGTGTATAATACAGCAGACTGAATGTATTTCTGAGCACTGCTCCTGGGATTGTGTTGTTTTGTTTATCCTTACTTGAATGACTGTATATGTAGTTCATATTCAATTGCTCATTTTGTAGGTCCTTGTTGCTGCCCTCCCTGGGCTGTGCCTGCTGCTGCAGCAGACAAAGCAGGGCAGTGCACTTCGTGTTGCTGAGAACATGAGAAAAGAGTAGGAAAGCTGTGTATGCTGGCTTGAGTTTAGTTGGGTTCGTTCCATGTCTGCTCTCACTCACCACTACAAAGCTCACGAGATGAATGAAGAGGATGCTGCGTACCCAGACCTGATATTCCCGAAGGAGGAAATGTTGGTCTCAATGTGTTGCAATTGGCATTGGTAAGATGAGACTATTCTTAGGAAGAGGTACTTCACAATCCTTAAAGCAATGTGAAAACATCATGAAGAAATCCTGTGAGGCTTCCCAGAGTACTTGGAGAGCAAAGAGACAAGCAGTTGATTGGTTCTGCAGGAATACTATCTCCGTGTATAGCTTAGCCCTCAGCTAAGTTTATGGAATGGACAGAAGTGAAGGTGGGGCACCTTTTGAAGATCTATTAATGATTTCTATTGCTGCCTTGAAGGTTTTCAACCTTAGGACACAAGACAAAGCTTGTCTTTCCTCTCAGAGTCACTTTGTTACATAGGTTTAGGTACTGCAGTTTCACCAAAAAAGCAAAAGACTAGTTAAACCAAAAAAGTTTTGTGATTTTTTTTCACCAGTCTGAAACAAGAACTCAAAAAGTAATTTGGCACCAAACAAAATGAAAGGAAGCCTTATTAAAAAAATAGAAGAAATAGTAGGTTGCCTGGTATCTTCCTTGCTCGATCATTAAGGCCACAGAGAGTGTAAAACATACAATTCCTTCTTGTGCTACAGAAGCTTCATACTATATTTTTGGGATAGTTTTCTACATGTGAGCTCATGAGCTGACTTGAAATACTAGTTTCATCAAATAATGCTGTACCAATTAATGTATTAACAAACATATCTAGTATAGGTGACTGGAAGCAGATGTCTCTCCTAAACAGAAGAGCAGTCATTTCTAGCTCCTGCTCCAGTGCTGGTAGTATAAAAATGGTCTGTATGAACCGCAGGACTGTCAGCATGAGAGGCTTGCCTCACCCAGTGCCACTGTTGGGACCCGTGGCACAGGGACTAAGGTGTTCTCCTGGGGCTGCTGACCATGGGGCTGTAACTTGCCCTGGAAAGAGGAAGGAACGGTCTTGTTTGACGGGAGAGTTCTAACACCTGGGCTCTGGGATTAAAGGGGCCAGTAATATTCCCCCCTCCCTGCTGATGAATTTGTTCCCCAAATTACTATTTTTCCAAAATAGAGTGCAGCTGTTTCATAATGAGGTATTTGCTTATTGTCCTGAGTAAGTCCTTTCCTAACAACAAGGAAAAATTGAGAAAGCTGAAGTCTCAGAACATGAGCAAAGCAGTCTCTGCCTCTAGGACTAACATGACTGCCTTCCCTGTGGGCTGCCTGGATATCAGTCATGACAGGGAGCTTAGGAAAAAGAAACAGAAATTGCTTACAGGGATAGTAGGAGTGACCTTTTCTCCTGGGAAGTATAAACATGTGGAGTGTTTCATTCCTGCCTGGAGACAGGAGCTAAGATGTAAGGAGTGTGAGTACTGAGGAAGAGAGTGTTACTTGGGGTTGGACAATCATCAAGAGTAATGGGATCATGCCAAGAAGATGTAAAATTGAACCCCCAGGAAATCATCTTGCTGTGCAAGGCTGTGCAACGCCATCATTTGGGATGTTTCAGCTTGGAGACGGCAAGGCTATGTGAGAACCAGTTCTGTGAAGGCATAAAGGAGGAATAAAATAGGAGAAATCTTGCATCATCCTTCTACCTCTATCTTCTCAGAGTCTAAACCAGTCCAAGTGCCGAGTCCTGCATTTTGGCCGCAATAACCCCCTGCAACGCTATAGGCTGGGGACAGAGTGGCTGGAGAGTGCCCAGGCAGAAAGAGACTTGGGAGTACTGGTTGACAGCCGACTCAACATGAGTCAGCAGTGTGCCCAGGTGGCCAAAAAGGCCAATGGTATCCTGGCCTGTATCAGGAATAGTGTGGCCAGCAGGAGCAGGGAAGTCATCCTTCCCCTATACTCGGCACTGGTGAGGCCGCACCTTGAGTACTGTGTCCAGTTCTGGGCCCCTCAGTTCAGGAAGGACGTGGAGACACTTGAGCGTGTCCAGAGGAGGGCAACAAGGCTGGTGAGGGGCTTGGAGCACAAGCCCTATGAGGAACGGCTGAGGGAGCTGGGGTTGTTTAGCCTGGAGAAAAGGAGACTCAGAGGTGACCTTATCACTCTCTACAACTTCTTGAAAGGTGGTTGTAGTGAGGTGGGGGTTGGTCTCTTTTTCCGGGAAACAACTGACAGAACAAGAGGACACAGTCTTAAGTTGCGCCAAGGGAAATACAGGTTAGATCTTAGGAGAAACTTTTTTACAGAAAGAGTGATAAAGTATTGGAATGGTTTACCTGGGGAGGTGGTGGAATCACCATCCCTGGATGTGTTTAAAAAGAGATTGGATGTGGCACTCAGTGCCATGGTTTAGTTTAGTTAAGGTGTTAGGGCAGAGGTTGGACTCGATGATCTTGAAGGTCTCTTCCAACCTGGTAATTCTGTGTGATTCTGTAAACATCCCTGAGTGCTGGTGGAGGGCTCTCTGAAGCCATCTATTTCTTTCTCCATAGTATCAGGAGGTTCACAAAAAGTGCTTTGTATTACCACTGGGGAGAAGGATGGAGCTGGAGAGTTCATCCTCACTGGAAGAGCTCTTTCCTAAACTCCCCAGTTCTGTTGCATTTCTGCCTCTGAACAGAGAGTGCAGATATAGCTGAAAGCCCAGATGCAGATGTCACCACACAGCTGCAGTTCTGATTATAGCAGTTGATATTACTGGGCTCAGATCACTGATTCAGTGTAATCTTTAGCTTCCCACAGACTGCAAGCTCCAGAGACAGCAGTAGAGACAAAGGACTTTCTTTCCCTTATACCTGTTCTCCGCATAGCTAGACATCCTTTGTGCCCTGCTCCTTGCTCTTAGAAGAATAGATTATTCACAGGAGAGCTAGATGAAGACTGTGACTTGCTAGAACAGAGAGCAGATGAAGAGAGGCCTGTGCCATGTCTCGAAGTGCTTTGAAAAGAGCAGTGCAAGGCAGTGAAGCAACTTTTCTTACATTTTGGTGTGTTCTGGGACAGTGCATGAGACAGGGGAGAGCCCCATGTATTCTTTGTCATGGCACCCTGACTTCAGGGGAGGGGAGAATATTTATTCGCAACGCATAGACATGAAACTTCACTCTGCAAAATGGCCAAAGCAATCAGCGAGTGATGGAGTATCTGCTAAAAAGAAACCTGGCATTTAATTAACTTTTCAAAGTGCTGGTTCAGCAACCTTCATGTTTTACATTTTGAATATTGAACAAGCGTCCCTAATCGGGACTGAATTACTTCTGGGCTTGCTGGGGTGGAGAGCAAGGGAGCTGCCATTTGCCAGCGCCTCCCCGCCATGTTATTATTATGAACTCCTGTTAACTCAGCCAGATCAACCCTGATTTTCTGCAGCGATTGCATGTCTGACCTGAGCTTGGCCAGCTCAGGCGGGACTCCTAACCTGAAAGGCAACCAGAAAGTCTTTATGCACAACTATGGGGAGGAAGAAACTGTTGATCTCTCAGGAGTAGGTAGATGAAGTATAGTACCTTCTTCACTCCTTAATGTGCCAACCTCTCTACTCAAGTATGGCCAGCTTTACCTGCAGCTGATGGCAAAGGGGATAAAAAGGTATCTGAGAAACTAAAAAACCAGGGAGTACAGTTCTTGCCATATCTGGGCATAGCTGTCTTTTGGGTGGGACCCAAGTGGTTTTGTTTCAGTTGTGCTCGGGGACTTTTTGACACACTGGCTTAATAGTCACTCAGAACTCTTTAAGGTGTGATGTGTTATATCAGACCTGGTGTGGGAACTATTTTGCACAATTACAATCATATAGGGAAAGGTGAAGTTTTTAATTTTCTCTAGCCTTTTCTAAACATAAGCCTTCCTTGTTTTGCAGGTCAGGAAGAAAGCATGCAGAAGAAGTAGAAGAGTAAGTTGCCATTGTTGCTGAGACTTCTTCCACAACTTTTACATCTGATCTGATCATCTGACCAATACACCAAGATCTGAAAGTTGGGAAGGATGCAGAACCTGTCAGGAATTTATATCATGTGTCCTGGAATGGGGCAGGGCTGGTCATTCTATAGTTCCCTGGATATGGAGTAGATGATGGCTCTGTCACTCCCATAAAACAGAAAGAAGAAAAATTAGAAAGCAACTGCTTTCCTCCCAGACCCACCCCAGGCCCTACTGTCTGCAGCCTAGGGGTTTGTCTTAGGTACATCTTGCTTAAGCTGAGATTTCTGCTGAGCCCAGCAATGAGGGGTATGGAACATCACTCTGCAGGCTAAGCATACTTGGAAACTCTCTCCTTGACAGGCTGTGAAGTTTGTGGGGAGGAAGGGGGCACAACAAGATGTTTTTCTGGGCTTGCAATTGAAATTCTTTCTTGTACTTTGCTACAGCCACCGTCTCAGACAGCAGAGCCTGGAGACATCAGATGATGGAGGAGGTAAGGTATCACCTACTTGACTGCAAGAAGTGTCTTCGTGCATGTCTGAGGGCTCTTCAGTAAAGTGAGCAGAGGCATCTTGTAAGAAATTGCAAGGGAATTAACCGCTCTGGAGTAAACAAATGTGGGAGCTGCTTAGGTTTCCCCAGATGAATGAAGGAGAGAGAGTAAAGGAGATGGAAGGGAGGATGAGGAAATGAACCTGTAGTCTAACTCTGGCTCTTCATGAACACAGAATTATAGAGGACCCTTGGAAAACAGGAAAGTGGTGAGGACACACTTTTCTCTGTAATTACCTCCATGGAGAATAGTGGACTGGGGCAAAATGAGAGCTAAAAGCACAATAAAACGTTAGGAGTGGGGAAAGAAGTCCCTGCTCTCCCCTGGCTCAGGTGATAATATGCTCTGCTTAAAGCATCTGTTATCTTTTATGGCAATATCCTTGTTGCCAACAAGACAAGTGCCTGCACCACTCTCCTGGGGTTTCTGTCATGACAGAATTCTTAATTTAAAAAATCTGCTTGCCCTAACCCAAGATCATAGGTCATAAGCAAAACATAAACACTTGTGTGTAATCCCATCTCATCCCTGTACAGACTGCTTTGAAATCTACTGGTCTCCTGACTTAGCACTAGTTTTCTTTACAGTCTAAGTCTATATCACCTGCTCTTCTAGGACTGGATGCGTCAAGAGAAATCTCAGGAAAAATCCACAGTATGAATTTCAAGACAAGCCCTAGACAACTGTGGGGAGCATAGAAGTTCATTAAAGCCTCTAGGAGGTACCTCAGTTTTCAAGGGATAAGAATTTTATACAGTGGATAAAAAGTTGCATCTGTAAAATACCACCAAGCATCAGAAGAATTATCTGGAGTCACGAAGGATCAGACATCAGTATGGTTAATGAGATTAAATGAAGACTTATTTGGGTCTTCCAGACAGATTAAGCATTGCAACATATGACTGCCAGAAGTGGCACCTTTATAGCATTGGCATCTTCAGAACAGACTAAATTTTCCCCCTGGGAAGTTCCTTGGGCTTCTTAAATTTCAGCGTATGTCACTGAGGCTGGTAGTCTGTTCTGAACAGCTCTGACTGTTTGCATAAGTGCTGTCCTTTTTGTTAAACCTTGGTCATGTACTTGGAGTATGACTGTCTTTACTAACCAGGCATAAAAATGCTTGCCACATGTTTGTTTGTAGCATGTGACTTTCAGCACTCCAAGACCTTGAGTAATAAATATAGAATAGAATTGATGCAGAGTGTGGTATGAAGACATGTTGAATCCTAATACACTTCATTTATTTATCTGTGCCTAACCTGTGGCTAGCAGTTGAATTTGGATTCAACTTTGCTTGTTTGCAAGCTGGCGTATGGCTTTGGATTAAATCTATACATTAGAAGAAAGATCCTGCTAATCTAATATGGTTCCTACCCAGGCAGTTTCTGGTACAAATACGCTGGGTTGTAGATCTAATTTGCATATAGAAAACCTCTAAATGGATGGTGCATTGCATGGTTGTGGTCCTGTTTCAACAGGGAGATTAAGCAAACTGTTCTGGGAGAGGAATTTTCCATGTGGGCTCAGCAACTGGAGTGAAGAAAAGTGACAATAAACAAACTCCAGAAGTTGAATAAAATTACTTTTTTGAATAGGCAGAGAGATACAATTAACTGCCTAGTGTAGAAGGCAGGGAGTAGCATGCAGTGGCTGTGGCTTGTGCAGTAAATTGAGCTGTATCAGCCTTCCCTTTGCATAGAACTGCACTTGAGTTTGTGTCCTTAACTGCAACAGTACAGCTCAGATTCTAAACAGACAAAAATCAAGACATTGGTGTATGGATCCCCAAGGATGGGTCACGGTTATTTTGTGCTGCATAATGTGTTAGCTTGTACACCTTAATATGAACAGGCGCAGTTGCGTAATGATTGCTGCTGTCAACCAATACATTTGGATCGCCTTCCTTTAACCTACCAGAAAGCTGAGCTGTACCATTCCATTAACATTGTTTGTCCCTCATCCAACCTTTTCATTAGAAGAATGAAGGACAAAACTATATGCCCTTAAAAAGGTGTTCTTGTGAATTTGAAATGTGCTCAGTTGTGATCGTTTATACATCACTAACACCCAGAGGCTCTGAATTTGGAGTCCATTTGAGAATGTGTTAAAAAAGTATAGGGGCTGTAGAGAACCCAGTTTGGCAGATGGAGAGTGGAGGGAAGTTTGTGCAGTCAAGTGGAGACTTCTGGGCTTGATAGGCCTTGTAGTTTCAGAAATAAAAGTAGAATTCTTTCACTGCTCCTGGCCTGTGTATGAAATAGCATCTGATTCCTTATCTCTGTGAGAGTTTGGAACAGAAGGACAGGCACTTCTCAGGCTGGTAGAACAACTGAAACAGTATGGGAGATGGTAAGGGGGTGGACGAGACAGGGACATGCATTGAATGATCTACAGGTTCAGCCATTTGTTACAGTTGCACAGGGAAACCCAGAAGGTGGAAGTCATCCATACTGCACAATAAATACCCCTGAGATGCCAGCAGTGAAGTACCTTGGCTCACATCATGCTCAGAATTCATTTTCTCCATTTCGTATTTCTGTAGAGGCTAGTCCAGGATAAGACAGTCCCTTTAAAGAGGTGCCAGTATTGAGTTATAGGAAAGCAAAGACTTGTGTTTGGCTAAAAGCACCATTTGCCCCTGTAAAACTCCAAGCTGGGAAGACAGTTTGGAAAAAGTGCAGTGTGTCTCTAAAAGTAGCTCTGGATTATCTAGTTGTTGTTTTCGTACTGCACCCACTGTGATCTTAGTGCCCACCCTCCTGAACACATGCTGGTACTTGTGAGTACTCAGGCACAGCAAATGGATAACACCTTTGTTAGTGGATATGTGCCCACTGGACCTCATCATGGGGGACCAGGTCCTCTGCATGGTGAGAAACTGGCTTTATCAGGATTTAATGCATCACACTTGAGGAATAATAAACCTTCACAAGCAACACAAAAGTGTTTAATTCCTAAAGGACAGGCCTAGTTAAGTCACTTTTGGCCAGGGGCAATTGGGGGCTTAATGCTTTATATGTAGCAATCTGTGCAATCTGAGAGAGAGGAGTTTGAGGGTAATTGCTCAATTTTCTGTCCATGTCAACAGGGAAAATGAGCAGCAGTGACTGAGCTCTGTATGGCAGGGAAACTGCATGAGATGGGAGACGTGAGACTCTCCGTGGAATTTAAAAGGTGCTATCTGCAGAGCACTGCTTCCTTTTCTGTAGCAGCCAAGAGCTTCTGCCACATGCAGACTACCCCTTGTCATGAGGTGGGAGGGAAGATGGGACAACCAAGCTGAAGTTGAAGGGCTTTCCCCTCCCTTTGCTCCTTTCTCCAGCACGGCATAGAGGGCTTTACTCTGCTTGTGTGTCTCTTTCTGGCACAGAGCTAGATAGGGCTGTTTCATGTCAGGGTGAGAAATGCTAACATTCCTCCCCCACGTCAGCAATCTGATTTGTCCTTTGGCTAGAAGTTTCTTTGTTGTTCCTTTCGTGTCCACCAGTTCTGCACTGCTGTGTTGTATTCCCACTGATGTCTTTCTCCTTACTACTTTGCCCTTGGATTTTTCTCCTCAGCAATTTATGGGAACTTATTAGCTAAGGTTGTAATCCTTCTCCCAGCTATTCCCACATAGACTATTGCCCCATCATCAGAAGTCCCTTTCTGCTTTCTCTCTGTTACTCTTGAGATGCATAGCTCCTAGAACAGGGCTTTTCTTGGAAGACTGGGATGTGATGTGTGATTTTCTGTCTGCAGGAACAACAGCTTGTTATTTTAAAGCAGATAGCGTGTGTGAATGAGACAGCTGATTGAAATGAAAGCCTGACTATGCTACTTAGACAACCCAAACCTGACCTGCAGGTGAGGAAAGCTGCCAGGAGACAGTCACTAGATCTGTGCCCTCAAGGCAAAACCCCTTCCTGCCTGCTGGGAAGCCTCCTCAAGGAAGCAGAGCTGATGATTAGACCTCTCTATGCAATGTCAAACCTCTAGAAGGACTTCTTACCCTTTCTGGCATGTGCCAGCAGCTCCTTTGCATTTGAACAGAATGAGAGTCCAGACTTTGAACAACAGAGGAAGAAGTGGGCAGATGCCATGGCCCCCAATCCTTCTGGATAGTGATACTTGTCAGGTGGAAGATCTGTAATTCACAGCCATAAAATATCCAACACCTCTTAAGCTGCATGCAAATATACACCAATGATGACATTGCTCCAAACAGAGCAATAGAGCACAGTGAGGGTTATTGTTGGCTCTGTCATTCCTGATCAATTTTGCCAGTCACTTCCCTGGTGAGCTGCTATTTTTACAGAGCACACCAAGTGCTGGTGGATTCCAGAGGCCATGAGCTGTAACGACAGCTACAGTGGCTGAGCATGAGGGTAGGAGAGGGCAGAATTTGCAGCAACAGTCAGGGATATGGTCAGTGATATGGCCAGGGATATGGCCAGCCTTCATAGGCTGAGAAGGCACTGTTGGGGTGATTTGGGGGAGCTAAATGGGTGAAAAGTTCTGAGCATCAGTGAAATGGAGACAGAGTGAAAGGCATGCTGTTTTGGAAGTGGTATGAATGGGCTGAATAGAAGGTTTTGGGGCAGAGAGTGTCAGTGGTTGTTGGGTCTCTGGGACTCTGCATTGTGACTTTGTGTGTGGTTCTGTCAGCACACCACAGTCCTCCCCTTTGCTGCTCCCCCAGTGCACTACCCTGAGTCTCTGTGCAAGGTCACTGAAGGGCAGACTCAGCCAGCCTGATGGTTTCCACTGAACTGCTGGTCCAGGCCAGTTTGAACTCCTCCAATAACTGCTGGCATTGTGATCTAGAGCCTCTGGTGCTGGAGGAAAGCTCTCTCTAGAGAGTGGGCAGGGGAGAGCAGAGAGTATGTCCCAAGAGACTGTCTGAAGTTCTATTTGAAGCAGCAGACCACTGGCCAAGGAGCAGTGGGCTCCTTAATTACAAGGGAGCACACGCAGCTTGTTGGGAGCTGAAAGTGACAGTCTGGGGAAGCATCTTCTGTTGCTAAATTCTGCGATATGGTCGATACACAGTCATATTGGGTCTGTGATTGCTGAGTCCATAAATGTAGTTGACGGACTAGGTTTACCTAAAATACCCTTTAAGAAAAAGCTCTTGAAAGATGATTACAGAATTGAGACACCATCATTTAAAACTGCCTGAGGCAAACTCCTTTGAAAATTGCAGCAGTGGAGGGACAGAGAGAGAACCGCGTAGCCCTTGATTGTAGTGTCGTTCCCTCAGGACCCGTCCCCCCTCCTCCTCAGTTTCTCATCTGATATGAGAGAGAGCAGCAGTAAGATTCCTCATCTGTCTTATGAAAATCCGATTCTGAGTGGCTCTGATCAAACCCGGCTGGCTGTCAGCAGCGGTGGCCTTGTGTGGAGGGAGGGAGGCTTCTGAGGAGTCGCTGGATGTGGAAGTGTCATGGGTGCTGCCGATCAAAGAGGCATTTTTTAATAAATATATATAAGAAAAAATACAAAACCTAAGGATTTAGCATAAAAGAAATGTAGTTTGTCTTGTTTTTTCAGAGTAACATGAAGAGGATGAAATAGAATCAGGCACGCCTGCTCCTGAACATTCTTGCACAGGAGCATCCTGAGAAGCTGCTTTCCATGCCCCAGTAATGCTCTAAGGCAAAGTCCCTCATCTCCAGCGTTGTTGAAGAGGGTTTTGTGTTTCTGAGTTCACCAGACCCTCTCAGGACACCTCATGCCTTCTCATCTGCTGGCCCACTACCTTCTGAGTATGTTTTAGCAGGGGAATACTGCAAAGGAGCAGTGAACAGCCTTTGAAAAGAGGAAAACACATGTTACTGGAAAGGAGGGCAGGCGTAGCTCTCTGTCAGGGGGCTGTTGGTAAGACTAGGAGCTGTGTTACCACTCTAAATGCTGATAACCTCAGGAGCATGGTGGACTCCAGGTCTTGGGCCTGGCCTCCAGTCTCTGCTGTCTTCTGCTGATGATGAACAAACCTATGCATTAAGAGATTCCTCACCTTTAAAGCCATCTGCTCCTACTTCTTGCATAAGTACAAGCCATGCACTACTGCTTGTGAAGCCTTGCACTGAGCCCAGCGACTCATCTGACAGGGCTGTTTGTGCCTTTCCTCACACTTCAAATGACTGAAACTGGGCAGAGCCTTTGTGTCAGCAGCAGCCCTGGGAAGTAGCAGATATGCCCGATGCCTGTCCCCTGCAAGCTGTCAGGTGCAGAAGAAGCCATGCCACACCAAGCAGTCTGTGAAAGCACTACACTACTGAAGCAAGTAGAATGTCTCCCAGACCACCTGACCCCCCAGCCAGTCATCCATCTAGCTGAGATGCAATATTATGCAAGGCAAATGCATAACCTTTTAAGGCAAGGCTGCATGGTCAGTTCCGAATCTGCTGTATGACCTTCCCTAGATCCTGTGACTTCTCTGGCACCCGCTCACAGGGTGACTTTTCCCATCAGCTTGGTTAGGTTGTGCTGTTACCATTCTCTTCTCAGAAGGGGACTTTGGGACATGGGATACTCAGGTTATCTTCTGCTTATCTCAGCTTTTGAGACAGTGCCCTGGTAGCTGTGATACTGCCTGCTTTTCACTCTACTGTTTTCCTCTCCCTGCTTGCTGATCAGGCAGGTACTCTGCTCCGTGTTGGCCTACTAGTAGGGCATTTCAGTCACGGAAAGGCATCCCTATGAAATTAATGTCCAAGCATCCAAAGAAGCATTCTTTATTCTCTCCATTTGCCTGCTGCTCTCCTGAGAAAGCTTCCAAGAGGCTTCAAGCTTGTTTGTGTGTTCAGCAGAAGCTGTGTCTCTTGTTCTGTATGGTTTTTGAAGATTTTTTTTGCCTGTTGCTTTCCACTTTTTTATTTCCTTTTTTTTTTTAATTCTCCATTTTTTCACTTAGAGAGAAAAATTATTTATTGCATTGAGATGCGCTAATTAAAGCCATTTTCTGGTATTTGGTTACTGAAGTGTTTGATGTCTCTCTGACAAGACCATGAAATGCACAGACTGTCCACAGGGACAGAATTTGCTGAACACGGTGCTTTGTAAATGAGGGGACACAGTGTCGCAGCAGCTCATGAATATGAAACGCCCATGATGCTACCTCAGTGGACTTGGGAACACAGATGAATCCTGTCATGTGCTAAATGAGACCAATTTCTTTCACTTAACTTCATCTTCAATCAGACCTTCCATTTGCCTGTTTAAAATTCCCCAAACGTGATGCAGAAGGTAACAGCATTCAGTAAAACAAAGTTTTGCAGCAGCAGAGATATTGTAATTATTTCAGTTTTACATTTTAGGAGCAAGCAACATAAACTAAAGTTAGCTTAATTTTTATACCTGCTTGGTGGTAGGAGACTGCCAGCTCCAGAAGCCACTACCCTCTTTGTGTTCTCTGGATATGGTGGTGTGTGCACAGGGAGGACAGCACAGTCCCCATCACAAGAGTGTCCATTCTGAACTGGCCTTTGAAACACTGACCCAGTTGGGGAAAGGGGATCAGACTGTGTGAGATGGAGTCTTCCTTGCTTATGGGTGCCAGGATGTGGCCTCAGGGTACTCTTAAGGCAGTTTAGGGAGTAAGCAGCAACCATACTCTGACTAATTGCAGGCCTGAACTGGAACATGATTTCTAGATCCAGCTTTGCCAGTGATTTATTGCCTGACCTGGAAGAGAGTGTCTGTCCCTATTTATGTGCCATCTTGTATCTACCAGACAACTTAGTTCTTTGGGGCCAGGACTACCTCTTACTGTGAGTTTACAGGATTTTAAGAGACCCAGCCTGCAGGTGTTGCTACTAAACAAAAAAAAAAAACCCAGCCCTGCTTGGGAGGGGAGGTGCAATTTACCAACTTTCAGGAGCAGCTGGGTATTAGATTGGTGCAGGTTCTCTCACGTCTTGCTTGTTGCTTTCTGTGGTTGTGTTCTTTGCCTGTCAGTAAGTTATTTGCTAAGAGGTAAAAAAGGTGATGGTTAGTATATGTACTTTAATATGAACCCATAAAGCCCTCCTATCTGTGTGTCTTGAAAAGCTGCTGTTCCTTGCTTATTGTTTGACTGTCTGCATGTAGCATGAGTTGCCTTCACTCTTTCCCCTCCATCTTTTCCTCCTCCCATTCAAACACTTCTGTCTTATGTCACTGGTGCCTTGCCATAACTTCGTCACGGAGTTCTTTTTGTGTAAGACCTAGCTAAGTTCAGCTATTGAAATAAAACGTTATTCTTAATTTTACGCTGGGACTTAGATGTTCTGGGACAACCAGTTTTGTGTAGTGACTTAACTCCCCAGTTAGCCAACATCTGGTACTGGTGTCTCCTGCCCCACGATAACTTCCATATGAGTACACTCATTTTGGTTTCATTCTTTGTTCACAGCCTTCTGGAAGGTGGAGGGAAGTTTGTATTTGTCATCTAGCATTTGGTGCTCACTCATCTTTGCACAGGCCATTTGTTCACTACATCGCAGTGACCTGGTATCTGTGAAGGTGTGTCCTTTTTTGCAGTCATTTCTGAGGTTTGCCGACATGGGCATGAGAGCCTGGCCAGTAAAGTATGTGTCAAGGTTCTGCACCAGAAACACAGGTTTATGGAAAATGATCTGAAACCCCCACACTGAATAGGAGAGGAAAAATGTGGGTCACAGAGCAAAGCACACAGAGTGGGGGTCTGTCATGCAGCTTTGTTGTTGGAAAAAAGATGCAGTGTGAGATTGGGTGGACATGGTCCTGTGAACATTTCTGCATGTACTGATGTTGTATGTAAAGCCTCCCTGCAGCTAATGGGAATATTAAAAGTAGAGCATATGCCTACTCTACTGCAGCACAATAGCCCATGTTGTGCTATTCCCCCTGCAGCTGACACTGTGCCACAACTTAACTATGTTACCAGAGCTTATAGGAAAAAAAGATGTGAGTCTCAAGAAGAGCAACAAAAACAATTAGGTGGCTGGAGAATGAGTGGGCATAAGGTTGCATCCTTGGTGATAAGTGAGAACTGAGACACTTTGCAAACTGTACATAAAGAGAAGGGAGAGGGATTGTGCAGAAGTGGCACCATGGGAATTGGCAGAGGGAAGACGTAATTATGAGTAACAAGTGAAATAAAGACCCAAATATTTCAGGAATTATTTGCTCCTTATAGCAGTTAGCCCAGGGACCTAATATTTTCTTAAAATTTGAGACATTTCTGTACTGTTTCCTGTCAGTCTCACAGTCCTAAAGGGCATTGCTTCTGCCTAGGAATGGGCAAGGCATCCGCACTTTGCAGTAAGAACAAGCGTGCACTGGCCTTTGTTGGAGGGGCTGGCAGGGGCCCCCAGAGCTTTTCCAGTTCTTCTGTCTGAAATATTTTCAAAGTGTCTATAACATGTTGGAGCCTTGAATTTCTTTTGGAAAGAATTTCTAAGTGATCGCCTGAATTTTGCTAATACAGAGTGGAGGTCATGCTCTGCAAGGGGTTTAGAAATGTCTCCAAGGAATTCAATGGCAATGAGATAAAATCAGCACTACAGAACCCAGGAGTCTTTGTGAACCTGCAAAATGGAAGGGATATCACTGATCAGGGCCCTAGGTTTACAACTTTTTCTAGCGTAAAAAGAGATCAACAAAAACAAAAGAGAACTGGGAAGAAGAGACTCCTGAAATAGCTGTCAAAATGAGCACTGAGTGAAGAAATTCAGTTTCCTGCAAACACCTTTTACATTTCTGCCATCAAAAGTGGATAAGGATCTGACCTTTTCCTGCTCTGTGGGTGAAGACAGCTCTGTTCCCAGGTAGTTTTTAATTTATTTGTGTTTGCTGAGAAATGTTCATAGTCTCGTCTTAAAAGGATAAATTAGTTCAAGAGAGGTTAAATGGTTTCTCATTCCCATGCTCATTTTCTTGGACTTAACAGGGCACCTCTGCACAGGGCTTCATTCCCTGCCTTGGACCAGTCTCACCAGTCTGTTCCCTCCTTCGTCCTTATTGCTTACATACAGGGACTTTCTCCCACATTATCCCTGAGCAGACTCCACATGACAGTCTGTCTGTCCCTGGAGATGCTTTTGTCCCCTACGTGCATTTTCCTACAAGCTTTACCAACAGCTGGGAGCCTCAGCAGGGAAGACCCAGCGGGATAGCAGCTTCTATCAGGTATTGTCCTCACAAGCAGAGGTGGGGAGATCTGGCCCAAGTGCCCAGTGATGCACAGGTGAGACATTCCTTGCACGTGCCTCCTCTGTCTTAGGGACAGCCTAGGGGCTGTTGCTGCAGTTTCCCTTTAAATGTCTTTGGGAAGGTTGCTGCCGTTGGAGAACCTCTTCGCAGGCACCTGCCCCTTGGGCGGCTGGGGAGCTAGAAGGCACAGTTCTGCTGAGGCCGGCCAAGCTGTCACTCCTCTTGCCGTGGCCAGGCGCTTGTGACAGCCCCTGTCCCGCTCAGCCTTCCGCCAGGCAACCAATTAGCGAGAAATCCCACTGTGTGGCCAGCTCCGGACGGCCACCGCGCCAGGGCCGGCTGACCCGTGCCCTGCTGCAGCTGGGCCAGGGCTGCCGCCTGGCCAGCGAGCGGGGGCACTCGGCGGACGTGCAGCAGGGGAGGGCAGCTGAGAACCTGCGCAGCTCTGACAGGCGGCCGGACACGGGGCTTCTCGGGAAGACCCTGCCCAGAGCCCTCGGCACCATAGGTGGGAATGTCTCTCCAGCTCCTGAATATTCATCTCAGCCTGGGCTGCAGAACGGGGCAAAGCCAGACTCAGCTGCCTGCTGCCATCCAGCAGTAGCGTTGCTGCGCTGCTGGCAGAGCTGGGAGCAGGCTGCTCATTCCAGTGCTGAAGGGACCGGCTCTGCCTATACACTGGGCAAGTGAAACCTTTTTCCTGAGCCAAACCAGCTTCTCCGTGGCTTGAGGGCTTGGGGTCTCTGGAGAGCCTTTGTGGCCTTGAGTCTTTAAAGGAGCTCTGTAATGGTGTACTCTGTTCTTGCTTTCTGCCTCCAGTTACTTTGCCTTCTCTTTCTCTTTTTTTTGCACTAACTTTTTGCAGTGCTATGTCAAATGACAGACTGCGCAATGCTTTCAGAGCCTTGCTTCTTTACAGGATGCAAAGTACATTCAGTTCTTCCTCCTATTCTCAATTATTTTGTTTCTAGCATCCTTTTTAGTTGGAGTAGCCATTGTCCTTGTACTGGGAATACCCAGTGACCTTCAGCCATTCCAAGATGACACTGGAAGTCATGAAAAGGTTTGTGACAATACAACTAGACATGTGTTCCCTAGTGTTCGTATCTGCTAGACAACCAGCACTTCCTTCCTGAGGAAGGTTGCGGACCTCTGCACAGCCTGAGACCCCAACAGCAGATCCTTCAACATGTAGTTTTATGTGGATTTTCTCAATTTCTGCCCCACGTTTCATTTTTAGCAGAGTCTAGGTGACTAGTGTCTGAGTAAATGATAACACATAACAAGCAAATTCTTGCCAGTTCGTGATGGCAACATAGGCAGCAAGGTTTACTACAGGTGGCTTCTTTCGGCTTCAAGGTTGTGTTCAGATGCATAGTCCATGGCCTATAGAGCCCTACCTGGGTTAATCTGTTCCTCTTGCAAGATTTCTTGTGACTCAGACTTCAAAGTTCTATTGTCTTATTTTAATATTAAACAATGTATTTTTAATTATTGCTAAATAACTCTTTTGTGTTTTCCTCTAATAAGAAACAAGGCGCTTCATATCTGTGAAGCAGGGGAACCTTTGTCTTCAGTGAGAGGAGAGAACAACACTCCCCACTTACTGCTGCTGCTTTCTCTTGTTGCAGACATTCCCGTGATCCCTGACTTGGAGGATGTCCAGGAGGAAGATCTGGCCATGCAAGTGGCAGCTCCCCCCAGGTAAGAGCACTGCCAGGTGCTCCTGAGGCTCTCATCAGCAGTGCAAACTGGCTAGTGAAATTAAACCCATCTTACTCATGCTCTTTGGATGTCAGCAGCAGCGCTGTTCAGCAGGATTTGGTGTGGTATTTTGTGACAGTAGTGTTCCAAACTGAACAGTGCAAACTTCTTGTTTCCTATTACACGAAGAAAGCAATTACGGCATATTCTCTCTATATAAAAAAACCTACATTAGAATAACATATTTGATGTTGCAAAATCAAACTCTCAAAAGTGGGGAATTTCTTGATTTAAGGTTGCCTGCATAACGTCAAATGTCTCCAATACACATGCATTATCACACCCACTTTGATTATGATGGTCATAGCCTGCTTTGCCTCCACAGGATATCCTTCTTACTCAAGCATGTAGTTAATTTGCAAAGTACAATCCTGTTGTTTGAAGGTGCTATCACAGTAGCCTTGGAGGCAGCTCAAGGGAGACCAGAAAGTTTTAAGAAATGAAAATGTTGGGGGTTTTGTCTTAAACATACCAGGAAGGTCTTCTCTCCTCTATTTGGCCTATTCCCAAGGTCACAGACTGGGATTTCTGTTGACCCTTATTTGGAGGGGTGATGTATCTTACTCCTGGCCACAGATGCCTCTCTCACAAGTGTGGAATAGTTATTGTAATTATATAGCTGTTAACAAAAATAATTTACACTTTCTAGTAGTAAATTTAAAGTTACTGTGTCTCTCACTGGAATTAATTTCTTTTTCTCTCTCTCTTTTTTTTTTTTATATAATGCGATCTGATCCTCCTATATTCATAGTTTCCTGCAGTAGAAAAGACAAGTGATTTTCATGGACAAACACAAGCAAATTCAATTAATAGAGGTCTTTTCTATAATGTTGCATCACCAGTGAAGGCAGGTGTGGTACAACAGTGTATCACCCCCCTATACCATGTTTTTCTTGGAAGTCTACATTTTAAGAAGTCATATTTAATAGCTCTGATGCAGCTCACACATGAAAATCCAAAAATCCCTGCTATTCTGTAGCTTGTATGGTGTTGCTCTCAGAGGCTCCTTTGCTAAGGCACTGGGGCTGTTTGAATGCTCACTATGGTCTTCTTTTCTTTCTAGCCCTTGCAGCTAGTCTGTGGATCTTCTTTCGGCATGCTAGTTTTCTCTGAGGGATTCCATGGTTGTTCCTCATCCTATTTTTATGCATGTGCACAACCTGGTACATAGATTTGTCAGTGACTGTTCATTTGCTGACTGAGCTGTGCTTCGGTCTGGATACATCCATCCCAAGAGTCTGCATGGGGGATGTGGACACTCAAGATGTCACCAGACTACTGTTTATGCCACCCTTCTTCTCACATGTGCATCCACACTGACCCAGGCTTGTTTTCTGACCCTTTCTGGCTGCAGTGTGCAGGTGAACCGAGTGCTGACCTACCATGACCTGGACAAAGATCTAATGAAATACGCTGCCTTCCAGACTCTGGTAAGTGGATGTTGCTATGGGCTGGCCAGTGTGACTCCCTCTCCTTCTGGGCTCATGTCATCCTCCACAATGATACTCAGCTGCAAAAAATACACGGCCTTATCATCCAAAGAACTTGTAGTCTCCCTGAAAGTCTGTTCCTCTCTGCAGCATGGCTTTTGTACTTGTTTGTGTCTGTAAATAATGTGGATATGGTATCTGTTGCTCAGATGAGGTTCTTGCTGTTCTCCTGGACAAAGTGACCCTTATGAGGCAAATGTGGCAATGTCTAACAAATGTATCTGGTGAAATGATGGTGTCCATTTTCTCAGTGTCCATAAGACTGTGGCTCTGTATGTTCATAGGATGGGGAGGTAGACCTGAAGCTCCTCACCAAAGTTTTGGCTCCAGAGCATGAACTACGAGAGGTAAGTCTTTGCTCTGTGGAAACACCAATAAAGTAAAAGCTTCTTGTGTGTCTCAGACTGTACTAAGGAAAGTAAGCCTTGTCAGTGGGGTGGAGAAGAGATGTGAGGAGGAGCTTGTCCAAGCTGTTGGAGGTTTGATTTCCCCAGCAGGTGATTTTTAAGATAGACAGTGCTTTCTTGGTGTAAGTTTATGGTATCACTATGATTGGCCCCCTTCAGTATGAAGGAGCTAGTCAGGAAAATGTGAAGGGCCTAGTAC
Organism: Melanocharis versteri; assembly: GCA_013397845.1. Taxonomy (NCBI): domain Eukaryota; kingdom Metazoa; phylum Chordata; class Aves; order Passeriformes; family Melanocharitidae; genus Melanocharis; species Melanocharis versteri. Next base: position 799,803 of record VZTG01010346.1, read on the forward strand.
TGTCAGAGATCCCTTCAGAAACAGTGTATTGTCCTTTGGTAGCCACCATGAGCTACAGGTGGTTCTACAAAAAAGTACAGAGGGACAAAGGCAGAAAGCATTTGGGGTGTGGGCAGGGGGTTTTTAAAGCAGGACAGAACAACCTCAATACAACTGGGTGGGCAGGAGCTCAGGACTTGCAACGAAGGATTTCTGCAGCTTTGAACTGCACATGCTTCAGCAGAAGTGCAGAAGAGTGGAAGGGCTCCTTGCTACACCCTGCCTGGGAGTACCTAATATTTTCAAGTATCAAAAAATATGTCCTTTTTGGAATTTTGGAATATGAATAATTTTGTCAACGTTTTAAATTTGTAGAGGGATTCACATTTCACTCTGGCTGGTATTCCTGTTCTAGCCAGCTGAATCTGAGACTTCCCTGGTCAGGGCAGTTGCCTTTTGGTTTCTCTCTTCGCTGCTCTGGCATTGTTCAGAGAACTTGGGGTGACACCAGTAACATTTCAGCATGTTTGTCTTTTTTCCTTTTGGTAGGATGATGTCAGCTGGGATTGGGACCATCTCTTCACAGAGGTGTCCTCAGAACTAGTGACTGAGTGGGACCTGGGACAGTCGGAGAGGGAGGACCACCTCAGTCTCCCATAGAGCTCTGACACACCAGATGTCTCATACATCCATCTCCTGTAAATAGTTAAGCACTTTAATTTTCTATTCACTTGTTTGTATTGGAGAATTTATTTCAGATACGAAAATAAATAGGACCTTGCTTCATAGAAAAATTGTCTTGGGAGAAGTTTTGGTTATTTTTTAATAAGAATTTTTGTTCTCCAAAGAAATTAAGAATTCTGAACAAAATAAAATATTTACTTATAAAGAGTCATTCCACCTCAATAGCACCTCTACAGATAACTGCAATGGTCGATCTTTCCTCTACGGAAATACAGCCTCTCTGGAGTGGACCATCGTACAATGGAGTGTAGTTTTCACTGATGGCTATCAGAGAAGCTTAGGCTGATATGACTTGTTTTCATAGGACATCCAGGTTACCATCTTCCTCACAACAGACATCTCAGGTTGTCAGGATATCTGATTTACATTTCATCCAGCAGTCTCTAGCCTTTCCTTGTTAGTTTAACCTCTCTCTTGGAACATTACCTCTGTATTGACTCAGGAAGCAGCATCACCTATTAAACTGCCACTTCTTCCAGCACCTCTTTATACCTTTAGGTTTCCCAGCTAAATTCTGACCAGGCATAACCTCACTTAGCTTTTGCAATCACATGAAACCACAGCCTGAATGGAGATTGCTTCAGGCAATAGGTATTTTGCAAGGAAAATGTTTATTCCACGTGTGTGAAAGAATGGAGCCTGATGCTCTCAAACAAGGCAACTCCCTGATGGGTGTCTCCTTGGAACCAAGTAACCCACTCTTATTGTCATCTAAAGAAAATCTCATTTAGCTGTTAATACCTTGTCCCTGTAGAACCGTGGTCATTATTTGCAGGGAACAGTAACATTACTTCTAAACCAACGTCCTTCAAAGCCTTGTCCTGTTGGAGAATCTTGCTATGTACTTCTGGGGAGTGCAGGTGCTGGGAGGAAGCTTGCTGTGCTGTTTTTCTTCGACTATTTGGTTGGTCTAACAGAGAACTGCATTCCCACTTTTGTGACAGCAGGACAGGTCAAATAGCTCACTGTGAATTCAGCACTCTGCAGAATTTCAGGTGAGAGTTGCTATGCCAAACAACTTTACCAACAAAAGAGAAGTAATTTGGCCACAGTCTGCAGCCACAAAAATATGGGGAGGCTTATCTGTGTTAAGGAGACACTTAAGTATTTTACAACCAAGACATCTCTCCACTAACTAGAAAACTAAGTGAAGCAGAAGCTTGGGAGGCCATTGTGTGGAAGATAATATGAAAGTCTCTCTCTGAGCAGAGAAACCTGTTTTGGTAGGAGCAGAAACTTCCCAGCTGAGCTAGCATCTACTTTTCTGTGACACTTATGATCCCTGGCCAAAGAGCATTTAGAATGCTTTGTACATTCCAGGAAAAAAATTAAATTCAGCAAACTAAAATAGGTTAGTAAATCAGACAACATGCCAGTCTGAGAGGAAAAAAAAAAAGGGTGCTTTTGGCTACCTGCCTCAGCTGGGGCCCCTGGGCAAGGATACTCTGGGGTGAGAAGCAGGTGTGTGTGGGCCAGGCCTGTGCCCAGTCTGGGACCTTGGGAACCCAGCAAATACCTGAGCAGAGCTGGAGAGAAGGGCTTGAAAAAAAATGCCAGCCTCATCTATTTTATGGCAGGAAGAGGTATCTTTGATCATTTAGTCTGACCTGCTATAATATAGGCCATGGCAGAGTCCAGTGAGATGGGGCTGAGCTTTGCCTGTCTTTTAGAAAGGTAGACAATATATTTAAAACTCTTTCCTGGTTACTTTCTGATACATGATTGCCCTTACGGTTTAAAATCTGCTTTATTTCTAGACTCAGTTTTTGAGTTTCATCTTTTGTTTCTTGAGCCTGCTTGCTTTCGCCTGTTCACAGCCATGCTGTCCGATATTTTCTCCTTGCTTCAGTATTTATGTGCACTGGGATCAAGCTGTCTCTTTAATTTCCTTCAATAAATTTAATAGACTGGGATTTGTTTCCATGTTTCTTCAATTCCTTCCACAGCTGGAGGAGGCGAGGTGGGTGTTGGGCTCCTGGCCCTTCTCCAGGAAGCTGTTCGCACCCACCTTCCTTCCACAGTTGTGTTTTGGTTGCAGTGTTGGGAAGATGAATAAGACCTGTTGCTGCTTTTTTCTCAAGTCCTGCTGCTGTCACACGCATGTTACTGCCCTTGCTAAAGAGAAACAATGAGCTGCTCTTCCATGCCCAGGCTCGTGGTGATGCACCAGTGAGTATTGGCTGTGACAAAGCTGCCTCAGGAACCCACATTTCTGGTAAGTCCTGTGGAAAGAGCATCCAAGAGAGGAAATGGCAGGCGTAACTTTTTCTTGTAGACTGCAAAGCTGTCTACAAGACAAGCTGGTTGAGCTTCAGGTGAGATAAGAAGTGAGAGCAGTTTTCAAAACAGTGCCCCCAGTTCCTAGGAACTCGGATCAGCCCTCTGGGCTGTGCCTGGCCAAGGCATAGAGCAGTATTCCCTTGCTGGTCTCCACAGACCCTGTATTGCAGAGGGGTAATGCAAGGTGCAGTGGTGTGCTTAGGGCCACACAACAAATCTTTGGCAGAATCAGGAGCAGAAATTAAGAACCTCAAGTTCCCAATTCAAACATGGCTTTTATATACCTGGCAAGTGTTTTCCATCTTCAATTCAAAGATGGCAATTCAATGTAGAGAGTCTTTCTCAGTCTTTGTTCTGCTCTGTACTTATATTGCTGAGGAAGAGCTGCAAACCTGTCAAAGTGTGTGTTGTCAACAGCATGTTTAGCTCAGTGAGCTGGCATGAGGTGTCTGCCCAGGGACTTGCTGGGATTCTGGATGGGCGTAAATATCTACCTGCAGATAGCTTCTGACAGACTCAGAGCTCAATAGAGTAATACTGGGCAAATGGTGAGCCTCCTCACAGATAAAGTAAAAGAAGTGCATAAAGGAAAAATTAATTCTAGGTCCTATCAGTTTTAGAAATACCTGGTTTTGCTTGGAAGAATACATATGATGTTTATAGGCTTTCTTGGTGGACATGCCTTGCTAGAGTGCAGTTTGTCAGTGATGGGGCAATATTGGGGCTGAGACAGCCTAGGAAACACTGGAAAAAATGGAGGAAATAAAAGCTGAAAAAAAGCCAGACCCAGCAACTTTCCATTAAAGAACCTCTTAGAGGGACTCTGGCTGGGTGTTTTATTAAGTGTGACAAAGTGAGTGGAGGTGGGGGGGGAGATCCTATGTTAATAAGCTGGAAAGGCACTGCCGTTCCTCTCTCCAAAGCATCTCAGGGAAAGTGGAATTAATTCATGGCATATGCTCCCAGCATCTGCCGCGGTGACCCGGAGTGGCGGGAGCCGAGTGCCAGGCAGTGCGAGCCAGAGCCTGCATTCCCGGCTCCTCTCCCGGGCCTCGCGCAGCGCTGCTGCCTCTGCCTGGGCGTGGGGGCGGCGTGGCTGCTCCGCTGGAACACACCCAGCTGCCGGCTGGCCCGCGGGCTGCCACCGCCCAGGCCACAGCGTTTCTGCCTCTGAAGAAGGAGATGTGCTCTAGGCTTGGGGAGGGAGAAGGGGATGTTTGGATGTAAAAGAGACCAGTTTGAATGAAAGCTAATCCAGTTTGTCCCAAACAGCCTAAATTCCTTTCACAGCATTCCCTGATCAAGACTTCCCTTCTCCAGCCATCTAACTTGTTCTGTCTTGCTATGAGGTTCTGAGTACTCAGTTTTCCTCTTCCTTCTTTCCCACTATATCTTTACAGATGATTTGATCCTCTCCTCGAGAGAGAGGACAGACATTGTATTTGTTGTTAGATGGGATTTCATTCTCTGTTTAATGGCTTCTGGGAAATAAATAACTTTTAACACCTTATTTTCTCTTGACTGACCCAGTCCACTAGTACAAGGCGCTGTGGTAATCTTTGCCTGTGCTTCATGATCTGCCTGTGAGCTTTCCCTCAGGAATCGGTACCCAGAGCCAAGCCTCCAGGCTGCTCTTCCTGCAGCCACATCCTTCCACCTTTTTGGACAACTGCCTGAGGTACGGGACACTTTCATGGCCTGGAGAGCTGACAGAGCCAGGAGAAACTGGAGTAGTGGGTGATCCCCAGGCAGGGCAGAGATGGCCCACGCTGCTTCTGTGCTCTCCCAGCAACTGCTCCTTGCAGCTTCTCCACTTGTGCTCCCTTTTGAAATGTGGTGCCCCAGTCCTGGACTGTGCAGGGATGGTGCTGTGCTGAGTGAGGGCCAAGGCAGGGCAACACGGGGGATCCGCAATTGGCTGCCCTGGTGAGACCACTCCTCTCAGGGCCATGCTTTATCCAGGAGGATGACCTGCACACCTGGCAGTAATAGCCTAGGAAGCACCCTGATTGATTTGGTCATGAATGCTGTATGGCATGGACGTCCAGAGCTCCTGAGCTCACTAATATCTCTGCCATGATCCCAGGGGAGATGAAACATTTCCTCCTAGTGCCCTGCTACTTGTGTCTGCCCCAGCAGGCTGCTGTGCACAGACCTCACTGGGGCCAGAACAGCTCCAGGCCATGAGCCCTCTTATCAGGCTCCATCTCCTGTCACTTTCAGGACCACTTCATTATCCTTTTATTAGCCCTCTTCTCTTGCTTATCATTATTAATAATCACACTGGATCAGCTGGAGTGCTGACAGCTGCCCCTTGTCTATTCTTTCTGTCTATTTTAATCCTGCCTGCTTATCTGAAATAAACCTGATCCCTTTTCTTTTAATTAAAGAAATTTGGTGAGCCAGCCCCTCCTCCATGCAGAGATAGGACTGATCACACCAGTGATATGGAGGGAGCAGGAAAAGGGGCAGATTACTGGGTGACAGTGTTTTCCACAGCCCAAAGATATGGGATGTCAGAGTAGAGGCTGGAAGAGATTAAGGCACATGTGCTGTGAAAAGAAACACAGCACTGGGTCACTGTGAGGTACTTGTTTTGGGGTCTCTGTGTCTGGTCCAATGTATTGATGCAGGGCTGTGTGACTACACTGCACCAGTGCAAGACAAACAAGGGAGGTCTCTTCACTTCTCTCTGCTTAGTGTGGGTGGCAGTAGCAATGCCAGGCTTAGAGCCTGTGTGAGTGGCCTGTATGAGTGGTCAGGGCTGCTGGGATCACTGCAGTTCCTACAGGGGCTGGAGGAGTTTGTTTCTCAGTGCTTTATCGTGCTGCCAGAAGATGCAAGTGCTGGTCTTCACAGTGATCCTCCTGCTTTGTGCTCCTACAGGCATTGCTTCCTGGGGCCACCGATCTCATTCTAGTCTCTTAAAAATGCCTCGCTGGGCAGTTTGCTTGAGCTGAAATATTTGTTTTGTCTGTAGGGACAGGTCACTCAAGGAAGGGCTGTGCAAATAGGCTGGGAGAAAATTGTTGTGCTAATTCACACTTTTATGAACCCATAAACTCAAATCTGCATTCATTGCAATCTGCAAAGTGACTGGAGTGTGGGCTGAAATGCTTAGAAAGTGTTAATCAGGGGTCCGTAACAAAGCAAAACGCTCTTAAGTGCAGCAGCAGGAGCTTGGCCATAAGCAGCAGGAGTATTCAACCTTAGCACTAAACAGGCCGATTCTTTGGCTCTCAAACGCTTCATTTCAGATGCACAAGTTGCAGGTTGACTGAATGCGTATGTACCCTCTGCTACAGAATATGGCAACTGGCTCAGATTTGTGGGGCTGTTTCACCTGAGAGGCTGTGGGCCCAGGAAGGGTATAGGGCAGAACTTCCTGATGCTCAAGTGAGAGTGTAGCTCTGAAATCCTGTCAAGCATAGCCATGCTGGCTTCTGTCCCTGTGCTTCTGTTGCTTGTGAGTATTGCATCTGACTGGGATGAATGTTAACCTGCAGTTCAGATGTTGGTGATGGAGCTGCCACAGTACAAACCCATGGATGTGGCTTCACAGATCCTTTGAAAATATGGGATTCTCTAGCAATCACAGGCAAGAATTGTGTCTGGTGACATTTATGCTGTTGCTTCTAGGTGAAATGTCCTGCTGCTTATAGAAAATCTCTTCATCATTACTTAATGTTGAACAAAAAGTTTGAAAGATGAGAACATGCAGGATTCACTTGCCTAAACTGATATACTATTAACTGATCAGCTTTTATTACCTGACCCTGCTCCTTCAGCAAAAATCATTCCTTTTTTGGACCCAAGTAAGGAAAATCTTCAGTCTGGTTTTTGGCCCTGAAATGGTGAGGGACACGGCTTTTGGTGTTGTGGGACATTTTGAATCGGCCAAAAGAGATGGACTTGCAGTCCATGTGATAGACTGAAGTCTTGCTGTGATCATTATCCTGATCAGCAGAACTACTCACAAAGCCAGGAAAATGCCTTGGGAAATTGCCAAAGAATTTGATCCAAGTCAAGTAACCTTCTCAGTGCCTGGAGTTCCAAAGCCAAATTGGAGCTAGGCTTGTGGCTCCCTGTGGCCTGCGAGGTTGTGTGTACAGATGGCTGTAGGCTTGGTGAATCAGCCTCACAAATAAATGGGCAAGAATAGTTCAGGCTCTGGTAGCTGTACCTGAGCTCACTCACAGCTAGTCTAGATAGCAAACCCCATCTAACCCAGAGGGACGAGAAACAGCCTGGACTTGCCCTGCTGAGCGCTGTAAGTCCTCTTCTTTAGGATCTGAGCTAGTTCCTTTAAAGCCTCTCTAGTATTGCCCTCTGTATTGCTCTATGCCCCACAGAGATACTCTTACTCACTTCCATGGCTTTCAAACCCATAGTCCCCAAGACTTAAGATCCGGTGTGTCCCTGTGCATAGGGGACTGGATGCTCTTCATTTCATACAGAGGAACCAGAATTGTAGGCTGATAATTCAAGTTTTCCAGGGTCACACAGTGAGACTGTGACACAGCTAGGAACTGAATCCAGCCCCTCTGAGCATCCGTCCAGTTTCACAGCCACATTACTTCACTAACTGAAATTACGCACAAGGCCAATATATCTAGTTAGATTTTCAGCCAAGAGCTGGTTTCAGGCTACAGATCTCCTTCCAGATTTTCATAAACACGAAGTAAATCTTTATAGTCTCTGTACAAAACATCTTCCCCAGGAACAGCACAGCACACTGCCCACCTGGGAGTATGCCCACTAAGATAGGAAACGGTAATCATGTCCTGCAAAAACTGCTTTCTACCATAAGGCTGCTCCGTTTATCCCAGAAATAGCCAGGGAAAGGGATGAGTTGTGAATGAGCCCAACTATTTTCCACTGTAAACTCTGGAAGTCTGAAGCCACTAGGGCTCTTCAGCCTTCTTCAGATGTCTCTCTCTACGGAGAGATTTCTTCTTCTGAGTTCAGCAGAAGATGACCACAGGGTAGGAATGGAAAATCTCTATGCTGGGAGATGCACGGGCCATCCAGAAAGGCTTTGGTGAGTCACATAGTAGCACACTGCCTTAAGATTAACCAAGCAAATGCAGTGGGGGTTTTTCTTTGGTTGGTTGGTTGGTTTCGTGAGTCACATAGTAGCACACTGCCTTAAGATTAACCAAGCAAACGCAGTGGGGGTTTTTCTTTGGTTGATTGGTTGGTTTCTTAAGTCACATGGTGGTCAAGAGCCTTTATAGGCCCTGCCTGTTCCAGGGCTTGTAGGCTCTTGTCAGAGGGTATCCCAGCCCCAATACGGTTCTTAATCAGGTGGGACTGGTTGTGGCACTGTCTGTGACAGCTTCTTGTCACATGAAACAGGCAGAGAGAGAGAGCTCTGTAAGATACCTATGACTTGCATGACATGCAATTGATATGGAATTTGGAGAATATTTGTTCAGGAAAGGCAATGTCACATTACGCAAATGTACCTGGAATAGTTGTGTGGGTCTAAAACATCAATCCTTAACTTGTCAGATAAATGGTTTTTTTGTTTTCATAAAGTGGACATATATCTGTGTCATACGGGACACAGGCCTTTCCTTGGGTGGAGGTGTCCCTGTGCCATATAGAGCATACCTATATCTCACCAGCTGAGCAGGTTCTGTTTTGTTGGGCCCAGGGATCTGTTTGTCTATCAGTATAATGTGCACATGCACCAGTGATGGCTGGGGTTGGAAGTATTTGTGGCAATTAAAATGTTTTGCCTGGAAGCTGTTTTGGGGCTTTTTTGAAGTGAGGATTTTCAGACTTCAAGGTGTTAACAGTCCCTCTAAACGGTTTTGTTTTTTAATTGCAGCAAATGACTGTGGAGCCATTAAACATTCGCCTCTCTGCAGTTGTTTCTAAGCCCTTTCAGTCCTTCTTCTATTTATTCTGTTTAATTCAGTCAGGTAGCTTCAGGGCAGTGAAGATCAATACTTTACTTTGATAGAAAAGAGTCAGGTTTGAAACATAGAGATAAAACTGACACATTTTGTATAAATTTAATTAAAAATGCACCTTTAGTGGCTTGTTGCAAGCACAAAGCCAGCCCTCCATCTAGCTATAGCTCTGTCTCACTCTATGTCTCTCTCTTCCCTTTCTTGTTCCTAACGGGAAGATCTCTGAATCTGCCTCACCAACAAAGCACCTCGTTTTATGATTTTTGTCTTGAAAGTTTAGCACTGAGGGAGCAGGATAGAAGGGATGTGAAATTCTAAACAGACCTTCTGCTCTCTCCAGTCCCATTCCTTTTGGTGGTGGTAGCTGGGGGGACAGGGAAGGAGCCAGCTCCCCAGTGTAGAAAGGAGGGGGAAGAGG
>VZTG01010346.1:809217-842200 GCA_013397845.1 Melanocharis versteri
TTTATTTTATTTTTTTTTTTTATTTTTTAAACCCAGCAGATTGGACACCCTGGGGCACTTTCTGTTTGGATCTGTAGCTCTCCTCCATTCCTGCCCCCTCTTCTTGCTTTGTTAAACTGAGAATTATTTTTTTCTGACTACATGTGCATCCCTGATCCCACTAGGACAGTGCTGGCTACAAGGCAGTGTCTTTATTCTCTCTTTCTTTTTCCTCCCCTGCTCCCCCCCATTTCTTCCCTCTCCCTCTCTCCCTAACCCTGCTGCCAGTGGGCACATTTGTCTTGTGTTTTATAATATGGCCCCTTTCACCCCCTTCCCTTGCATCTCTCTCTCTCTCTCTCTCAATCCTGTTTGGCTCAGTTCATTTTTCACTTGAGTGCCTTTCCTCCCAGACTTCCCTCTGCTCCAGCCTCCCTCTGCTCAACACCAATAAAACACACACAACACAGGTAGAACAAGGTGCCAGGGCTCAGTGTGACAAACGACTCACACACCACTCAATAACCAGGGCTGTAAATTGCCCTCTCTTCACCCTCTGCCGCCTTCTGGGGACAGCAGCTTGGCTGGGCCCTTGCGAAATGGGCTGTCCTGATACGGCATGGGATTGGGAAGTCCAGTGGGAATTGGACACTGCCACCGCCGGGCCAGAGACTTCTCCAGCGCTGTCTTTTGGGGTTGTGGGATTTAGTGTCTCTAATTCACTCCTCATTAGGCCATGCAGCCCAAGGGGCCCCAGGGACTTGTTGGAAGATAGGGGTTGTGCCACAAAGGGATGCAAACACCTGCCTGACCTACACACCTATTTAAGTCATATTTTGTGGCCAAGAGTTTCAAGACTTGTTCTATCCATACAAGGGTTTTAAAGGGAAGGATGAATCGTGAGGGTGTCTCTCTCTTCCTGGGCTGGCAATTCTGGCTGAGCACCATGTCACCTCTGAGAGCAGGGCCTCCATGGCTCCTGTTCCCTGTGTGTGCACCAACCCAGCTTAAGCACCTCAGATACTGCTGATCCATGGCATGGCCTTCCCTGGGAAACAGCATCGCCCTGGCTGCACACTCACATTGCGCATTATGTTGCTGCACTGCTCACATGGGCTTGGAGCTGTGCACTCGTGTTCCAACAAACTTTCAGGAGAGAAAAGTTAACCACCACCTGAGAAAAATAGACCACCTGTCAAGGAACAGGCAGGGGAAAACAAAGGGTAACAAAATAAATGTGAACAGCACCTCTCACCAGCCATCAGCACCTGCAGTTGGCTTCTTCCTGTGTCTTTGAAAGCCCCATCGAGAGCAGTGGCATTAAAGAGCACATGGAAGATGTCTGGCACATTATGGATAGTGTGGAGAAAGGGAGTGAGGGGACACTAAGTAGATGTCATTGGGAGAGGCTGGACAGAAAGAAAGGAAAGGATCTAGAAGATAATAAGCTTGACTCTCATGTGCAGGCCAGGTGAGCTTGTGAAGAAGGCTGAAGGACAAAGAGGCACAGCTGCATATGCTGAAGAAGCAGCAGCAAAAATTAACCTGAATGATGGGGCAAAGGAGAGGTGGTGTCTGCCTGCCTCTCCATGGCCCGGGTAGTCTGGGGGTGTATGTGTGGCTGTCTATGGGTCAGCATGCAGGCAGTGCCCAGCTTGAGGCAGAGCAGGGGCTTTCAGATCCAGCAGCAGGGAGCGACGTGCAGCTGCTGCACAGAATGTACTCTTTGAATTCCATTGTGTCTGACTTTAGCTGTCAAACTGCAGTTGCTGTGAATTTTGCTTGAGAATCAGAAGATACTGTACAGGTGGTGCCAAGTTGTTCAACAAGATGCAAAGTGGGGTCCATGCCCAATGGATTTCAGGTGCCAGCCCCTATCGTCTTAGATAATTGCTAACTCTGGCAGATGTGCGTGCTTCCTGTTACTGTTTCATTTGGCTCTGGGATTCCTCACCATCTCTCCCTGAGTTAATTTGTGGCAGTATTATATGTAGAACTTCTAGCCTCGTACTTGCAGGAGGCTGCATTTCAGCTGCGAGTGAGGAGTGTATTTTGTAATCTTTTTACTAGTGCTTTAGCTTGTCAGTGTAAAAGGAAAATACTCATCTTTGTATCGCCCTGTGCCTCAGCCTGTACTGGTGTCTCCGCTCTGCAGCTCAGGCTGCTCGGTTTTACCTTACCAGCCGTAAAAGCAGCGACTTTCCTTGCTGAGCTAAAGCGTGATGGGTTACCTCTGTCAGTTTGTCTACATAATATCGGCTGGAACACCGGTTGGAGTCCTCCTGAGTGATTCGTGGAGGTGAGTGCTGAGGGCTGGTTTCTCAGGGAGTGCGCCGGGAAGGAGCGCGCCGCACAGTGCGCGTCTGCAGACGGACAACTCTGGCGTCTGCTGCCTTTAATCACGGCAAATGAAAGTTTCTAAGCAGCGGAAGATGCCGGGCTTTGTGTTCTGCCACCGGAGCTGCCTCTGCGCCGCCGTCAGTGCCGGTAATTGCAGACAGAAGCTGCTTTGTGTTAAAATGGCATCGGTAATTGAAACGGAATTCAGAATCAGGACCCTGCAGGCACCGCTCGGTGAAAGAAGAAATAAAGATCGTTTGGGTCACATCTTTTGTAATTTGCGTTTAATAATCGTACCAGGAGGTACATACAAAGGGAGAGGAGAGATAAGACACAGCCCACTCCCCCTCCTCGCTCTGCCTTGCAGCCTTCCCACGGAATGGGGGAGCCTGGTGGGAACCCCGCACCCCCCTCGCCTGGGCTGGGTGGTGGGAGGGCTGCTGGCTCCCTCCCACTGCTGCTCGGGGCTGCTTGTGAGGCCAAGCCAGTACTCACTGGCAGCCAGAAGGGGAGAACAGCTCCTTGGATTCGTGTTAAACTGGGTGCTTGAGTTCTGGTCTTATGGTTAGGCTGAGGATTTATGGGCCCAGGTGCTGGCTCTTGCCCACTGGGTCTGGCTCAGCTCTGAGCATCAGAGGGCACTCCACTGGTTTGTAGTTTCTGAGTTTACCATTGAAATGGGATCCTTTTGGTATGCTTTCGACAGGACACAAAGATCCTGTCAAAGACTGTGAGGAAAATGTAGGTGTATGCTGAGTGCAGGTAACTTCTGCTCTTTTTGGCTTCATGCTGTGCTTAGCTGATGCTTGTTTGGCCCTAGAAGACGGATGCAGTCTCTCTTTCCTTCATATTAAAGTGCACAACAGTGCCTGTGCTGCGGCCAGTGCTGTTCCCAGTCTGCCTGTTAGAGCAGGACAGTGGGTTGGATGGCCCTTCGGACTAAGCTGGTACAGCCTATTTCTCTCATGCTCCTGGCAGCTTTTCATGGTGTGCTTCTGCTGTGCTTACCATGGAGGCTGGGTTGAAGGCCCCAGAGAAGCCACAGAAGGGTGGTACAGATCTTCTCTTTCAGCCTCAAACTGTCCAGGGACATTCAGCTGGTCTTACAGTGCCCAAAGCGTGCACTCATAAGTCTCTGCTCTGCAGACTGCATCATCCAATACAGGGTTGCCTTGTTCCCTTTAACCTAAGCCCCTGATCCTGAAGGAGCTAAACCTGTCAGATACCCCCACCATTACCTCTGAGGTGGTTGAGACCTATGACATGTCATCTAGAATATGAGAACCAAGAAGATCTGGTTCTATGATCATATAGTCTAATGATCTGCCCTGTGATTTCCCTTAGCTTTGCCTCTGTTGAGCCTTGCCATAGTGCAAATACAACCCAAATTTCTTCTTCAGTAAAAAAACCCATCACCACTTTCATTTCTTGCGCCAAACCCAACCACAGCAAACACACAACTAAGAAATGGCAGTTTCTATTCACATATATTCCACTTTGGTGTTTTTAAAACCCAGTGATGACCTGGCAGCTACTCTAAATCCAGATGAGATGAACACAGAGGCAAGCAGAAACAGTACATTCCACCCTTGAACAGTTGGTCTCTTTACCCGAGATTTCTAGTCCATTATGGGGAACAAACTCAGGTCTGTTTACCTTTGTTGGTGTCCTGTTAATTTCAGTGGAAAGGAGCACATGTCACTGCCTGGGTTTATTTTATGCAGTGTACATTTTCTTTACCATTAAGCTTGGCTCAGGGACAGGCTTCATTGTCACCTGTGAGGATACGCAGGAGACATCTCCAATGTCCAGCAACTCCCCTGTGCTCTGTATTGGTGCTGTAACGTCATGGCTTCCCTTGCACACAAACTCTGCATTTCTTCCTTTAGCTGCTCCTGGCAGCTCACCATTTCACAGTTCTTGCCTATGGCCAGGAAGAGCATCATCTGTCAGCTGCATCTGGAGCTGCCATCCTGCCTTCTCACAGGGAGCCCAAGGGGTTCTTATCAGAGGGCCAGCAGTTGTGACAGGAGAAATTTAGGTTGGGGAGAGGTACCTTGACTTCTTCTAGTTATAATTGCAAGGAAGAATCTTGTTAAATTTTAAGAGCCAATATCCTGATTTTTATTTAGCCTACAGAAGGCTAAATGTGACTTGGTGTCCCACTGCTCATATGTTGTCAGTACTCAGAAGTAAATACCCAGACATCTGAAATCAGATGATGGAGAGCATCTGAAAGAGGTAAAGGAAAAGAGTTTCTCGTTGTGGTGGAGAGAGTGTCCAAGCTCTGTGTAACTACGTGCAGACACCCAACCTTTCCTTCTGCCTGAGCAACTAAGGCTGTATTAGCCTTTGGGTGCAGCAGCAGAGCTGCTGGGGATGTCCCTAGTTGGCTGAGGCAATCCATACAAGGAACTGTGGATGCTTTGGCCTCTTCTCTCCAGGCCTTCCTCTCTCTTCATATATGGCAAGGATTTAGAAAGCATCACCACATTAATACTGCTCCTTGCCAGCATTTCAGGAAATGACAGTGTCACAGCCCTGCAAAGATACCCAGGTGAGCTGCACTGCTGCATATGCATGGCCTTCTGGCTGGGCATGTATGTCCTACAGTGTCATCAGGCATGGTGAGGTGCTGTGGCAGTACTCCCCTACTACTCTCTTTTTTCCTTGGTTCAGTCCCAAATCCTCAGGTTTTGGCACTTCCACACTCTTCCTCAATGGAGAACTAGAGATCTTAGGTGCGTGGTCACATGTTAGGTGATAGAGAGAAGACAGATCTCGAAAAAGAAATGAGCCCTTCAGGCCTTGCCTTGCTTTAGTAATGCTCTTGGCAGGCAGTTTTCCTGGACCTGCTGTTTGGCCCTCTGAGTGCTGTGTCTCCTTTATGCTGTTGTGTTAGAGCTCCTTTTGTGTGTTGCGGAAGATTTTCTTAGGAGGAGGAGGCCACAAAACTGTGGAAAACACCTTTTCTGTACATCTTTCTCACACACCCCTTCCGTCAGTACCCATCCCCACACAGGAATTACATTTGCACTTTCCACACACTTGCCTGGGAATCCCATACACCCACACCTACACACACTGACACAGATGCACCAGAGTCTTATTTTCTGTGTTCCTCGACCTTCCCTTCCTCCTCCCATCTGTTTGTTGAATAATTCCTGGCTAAGTAACTTTCTCTGGGCAGCCCCTGGGCTGGGGCACAGGGACTTGCCCCCTCTCCCCCCTGGCTGTCCAGGGGGCCTTTGAACATGTGTTTCTGGGAGGCAGACACCAGCTGGCTGGGTGACATTTGCATAGTCAGCTAAAAGCCCATGAGCTGAGCTGGGAACGTCTGGAGGAGCCCGTGGCAGGATGGAGGGAAGAGGGAAGCGCTGGTCAGCTCGAGGTCAGCTGGAACAGATTTCTCAACAAACAGACAGATGGTGAAAGGAGATGAGGGGTGGGGGGAGCACGCAAAGGCTCCTACATCAAATATATAAGTCACTAAATGCAATATAAGTGACCAGTGTGCCCATGGGCATGGCAGTCACTGTGCTGCTTCCTTCCCGTCTCATGGGGTGGATGCATGGGGCGAGCACAGGCTCTCATTGCTCTTGGTGCCAGGAAGGGGAACAAGGTGGACCATGGAGCAGGGAAGCGGCAGGGAGAGGTGTGGGACTCTATGAGGTCCCAATGCTGTGAAGCAGCAGCAGGAGCTGGAGGCTCTGTGCAGCATCCTGCAGTGAGCCAAAGGGGCCCTGTTGCTGGAGCTCCATCCAGGCACCAGCAGGGCTGCCATGACTGTGAGGACAGACCCCCAGTTTGTCTGGCCACACTGAGCTCACAAAGCATCACCCACCTCGGCAGGTTTGGGACTGGGGTTTGTACAGTCCCAAGCACAATGTACCTTCATCGTACAGATCCCCCCATTCCTCTTGTTCCTGCCTGCTCTTTGCCCCACTTCTCCCCCTACTCCAGCTAATTTCATTGGACTGAAAATAATAAAGCAATCTGTATGGTTTTGCTCCTACAAGGACATGTCTTTGCCATTTCAAAATAACAGCAAAACATATTTACGAGCCCCTGTGCTGCCTTTGCCCTCTCTGCTGATCACTGTTGCCGACTGCCTGCCTGCTTTCATGCTCTCTTCCGTCTGCACAGCCCATTCCTCAGGACAAAAAAGACACTTTATTTTTTCATCCCACAGCACCTTTTGGAGCACTGGAGAAAAAAGCACTCCCTTAGCATGGGAATTGCTCAGGCAGAGAGAACTGACTTTTGTCCCCAGTGCTTAGAGTGGCCACAATTGAATACTTCAGGAAAAAAAGGCCAGGAAACGCTATAATGGACAATTAGGGGCTAAGCCACCCAGAGATTACCGTTTTCCTCCTTCCAAGGTGTTTAGCAGTTGCCGCATGTCCTTGACCAGGAAGGTTCACAAATCACGTGTTGTCTTTAAAATCCTGGGCTTACATCCTCCATGTACCATTGGTAACTGCTAGAGGCTAGTTATGCACTGTAGTATGAGGTATTCCCATTACATACCCCTTTTTGTTTTATTCTTCAGGAGAAATGGAAATGCAATGCATTTGTATAATTTTTAATGCACTTTGGGTTTTACTTTTTTTTTTTCCTAATGCTGTTGCCTAGATGGTGCTAAATCCTCTCCTGAGGGATGCAAGCACATGTTACACATGTTCTCCATGATGAATGCAGGCAGACAGATGTTACAGGAATGTGTAAGGAAGGCTGTCACTCAGGGCCAGCTAGAGCAGGGAAATTGCACATAAACTCCTTGTGTGTATGATCCCATCCCATGTAAAGGAGGTCTGTACGTTAAGCAAAACTGACAAGGTTCTGCTGGCACCAATAGGCCTTAATTGCCCTGGTCTCACCTGGGACCCACACCCAGGAGCTCCATTTAAGCTCAGCCTGGGTCACTCATCACCTTCCTGAGCTGTGCTGTAGTTCTGCCTCTCTCTAGCTTGGCCTCATTTCCTGACCTCAGGCCTATGCTGCAGCAGTGTCTTCAGCCTCAGCTCTTGCTGCTCCAATGGGACTCCATGGATGAACCCTGGGCCTGGTTCATTACTTTGCCATGCTAGGGCCATGGGTGGGCCCTGTAGCCAGCACTCAGCTTTGCCTCTGAGCACCTGCTCCAGTGCTGCAGGACCATGCCTTGATCAGTGAGTACTCTGTCTGGGCTGGGATCATCCTTGGCTATGATCTCATGCCAAAATTTCATTGTCACTTTTACCTTGTCCTGGCTTAGCGTCATCAGTGGCCTCTTCATGATGACGATTTTTCTTTTTTGGAAGTCCAAGTAATTGTGTCTCTTTTCTCACAATTATATTCAGAGATTTCTAGTAGGATAAGGATGGCTGGTTTTCTTTTAGAAAAGCATTTCTGACTTGTTCTCAGTTTCCATTCCTTTTTGATCTTCCAGTTTGGTTTGTTCCCTGTAGCCTGGAGATGCTGATGGGCAGAAGCCACTTATGATCTAGGCTGTTGTGGGCATTGGTCAATGGTATAATCCTTTACACTCTGAGCAGTAAACACAGAAATTCCCCCTGACTGCTCAGATCGTGCCTTCAGCTTCCCCAGTTAACTGTAGAGCTTTTTAATGTAAGAACACCTATCTGGAAGAATCTTTCAACAATGCTGCCTGAATTTCTATCCTATTGAGTACTTTTTTAAACCCATAGTGTATTAAAGAATTTACTCCTCCAAAGTATCAGGTAGTCTTAACTTATCCCAGCTCCTTTTGCATTTGATCTAGATGTCTCTGTTCTGATATACTGGAAATGAGCAAGAGAGATGTCCTTTGCAGTCAGGAAAGTGTCATGCATGCCTGTTACAAGATAGAAATAGCAATTGTTATTAGAGCTCACTATATATGAAGCAAAAGGAAATGTACTACCGTTGTTTTTCTCAAAAAGTCTTGAATTTGGTCCTTAGGGACCGAAGGGCCTCAGGGCCTTATTTATCACTTGGAAATATTCACATGCCTGTTGGGATTTCATCAGAACACTTGCAAATCCCCAAAGTTTTCTGAATTCTCACAGAGGAGTCTCTTCTGTCTCACGCGTAAGCTGTTCTGTTGTTCTGTGCCTCATGTTTGTCCTCTAAACAGGGAAGAGAAATGTTCAGTGCAAGTGTCCCATGCAGCAGCCAGAAAGCTGCATTTGTGCTGTGTGGGGAAGTGTGGTGGCATGCAGCAAGGCAGAGGGGGGCTCACCACACAGGCTGTTCTCACCTGCTGCTTGTTCTTGTTTGGGTCAGACGTGCTCCTCAGTCTGAACACACCTCTGCACTCTGCTGCACTATCTGAATTACCACCAATTAAGCATGCAGGGAGAGAGGAAGTTGGCTTGTGCCAGCTCTCTCTGCATACACATGTGCACACATGCCTGCACACCCTATCACAAACCCTGCCAGCTCCCAGAAATCTGAGTTTTTGTGTACCTGCGAACTTAAATGTGTTTCCCACTCTATGGGCGGCTGCTGCCAAATACCCAGCTCATGTTTTGTTTTATGAATCCCTTGCTTCTATGAGGCTTTATTATTATTATTCTTTGAGCTAAAATGGATCCATAACCTTGTGGGACAAGGACATTGGCCTGGCTGGCAGTGTACATGCTTTCTTGTGCTTGTGCTCTCACTCCCTTCCACAATTACTCTTCATGCAGCACAGAAAATAAAACATTCCAGCAAAATATGACTGCCCCTCTCTCAACAGGAGGTCACCAAGGCTTGGGCTAGCACAAGAAAAAGAAAGCCCAGGGAAAGAGCTGCTGCTTTTTGATTTATGTGCTGGCTGGGCAAAAGGAGAGACTGCTGAGTGAAAGGAAGGTACTATGGGAGCTGCTAATTGAGTAATCACAGCTCAGAGCTGTGGAGAAGGTGGCAGGAGCAGGCAAGGGAGACCTTCTCTCCTGGCTGGCAGGAGCCCTTGGTTTCTTTTCTCACCATGAGTTTGAGAGCAACAGGACCGGTCTATGTATCTGGTTTTTGACATTGCATAGCACAATTGCTGTGCCTCTCCCATAGCCAAGTCTGCCCCTGCATTTGCCTCTTTTCCTCATGTTTCCCTTCAAGTCTTTCTCATACCTGGAAAGCTTTATGCACTAGTTGTATGTCTGAATAAACAAACGCTTTTTTTGGCTCTGTGTCCAGCTCTTGGTACGAAGAGTTGGGAAGTTGAACAGCTTGCTTTCTCCCTGTGCTTGGCATGGGATGCTCATCATGAGCATGCCCTTATGCACATTCCATCATCCTTTCTGTTCACATCTGGACACTGGGGTTTTGAGGCTGAATTCAGCAAGAGCCAAAATCACTCCTCCTCCCTGCAGCTGAGTGCAAGATGCTGCAGTTGCTGGGGTTGTGCAAGGGGGATATGACATCTCCTGGTATGGCTGGGCTCAGACAGAGACCTGCTGTTCCTTGCTCCTGCCTCTGTCCACACTGAGCTGGCAGTCACTAAAATCCCTGCCTGAATGTGAATTTCAGGCACGTGTTCCACATTGCCACCGAGATGAACATCCTTTCCCAGCACTGGCAATAATCCACTCCCCACATGCTGAATCATATGACTGATCCCAGGACCGTGCTGGAGCTCAGATAGCTGCAACTGGAGAGGCAGGGTGTGGGCATGATCTGAGCCCATGCCACTTGCTGTTGTCAGTTTTTCTGAATTCCGCAAGTCTGGCATAATCATTCCCCTGAATCTGAATACCAGCCCTCCACCTCCTCCATGGATGAGCAGATATTCTTGTGGTAAGCCTGTGTTTTTCTCCCACTCAGGAGGAAGGCTATTACTGCTCTAGTCAGAGCAATCACGACATTTGTTTCTGGCTGTGAGGGATGCTCAGAGAGGGAGGACAGGCAGAGTCCCTCCAGCATCACTAGAGGTCTCTCTTTATCTGTATGTGCTTGTCTGCAGGCCAATGGGAGAAAAATACACTTGCTCAGAATAATTTCTTTATCTGCCTCTTGACATGTCACAGCCCTGTAGAGCATGCAAGCCCAGGAAGTCATAGGGCTGAGTTCTCCTTGGCTCAGTTTCTCTGGAGAGTCTCTGTCTGGGATCAGTCTTCTGCTGATCAGCTCTCCCAAGCCCTCATCTTCTCCCAGCACCCTTCTCAGCACTTCAGGGCTCTTCAGCTGGCTGGCATCAATACCCCTTTGCCCTTGGTCAGCCCACCCAGGCTCAAGAAGTGATTTGCCAGAGCCATGGTCTGAGCTTTCTAGGGTCTAGTGAAGAGCTGGTCCTTTCCTGACTCCTCATCCTCTGGACAGTCTGTCGGCAGAGTCTCAGCTTGCCCTTCTGTGCCCGTGCCTCTGCAACTCCTGTGTGCTTGATGGGTGCTGCAGAGTCCTCCAGCATCCCAGCAAAAAGCACCAGCAGTAAAATATTGATGTTGTTTGGAGTTGACAGCGGTGGAAGGAGGAAAGTTGTGTGACTGGTGCTAAGATTTTTGGATCATTGGTTGTCTGCTTTCCCATGTCTCACTTCATCGTAACACTGGTGAACCACATCCTCAAGCAAAATTTTGCTTTGTAGGCTACTTGGAGCACAAGGCCTTCTCAAGGAGCTAGAGTATCCACTTTTATGAGAAACACTTTGGTCTGAACACTGTGGCTTGTTTTCCATGAGCTGTTTGGTGACAGGCAACGAGCCACAGTGTGGCGACTTCAGATACAAGAACTTCCCTTTGATATGAGGGCCTGGGCCCAGCACTGTGGTGAATGAAGCTTCAACTGCTTTCTCAACATAGGAAGGAAAGTTTGCTTCTATACTGTGTTTTCTTTTCCATATGTAGAGATATGCAGCAACCATCAGTATGGTGCAGGCATGCCACAGCATCAGGACCCCTCCAGCAGTTCTGCAGGGTGATTTTGTCAAGGGCAGGAGTTACCTCGTCTGTAACCAGACTCCTAGCAGGTAGTAGCTGGCCTGGCCTTGCAGGCACTGAACACGCCAAAAGCAGCCTGTGGAGTGTGCAAGTAGACTTCATGTGGCTTCCACCTCAACTCCACTGCATGTTGAGCTTGCGTGTCCCCTGAATAAAATCACTAGTAGCAGGGGTGGAGGATTTGCTGCAACTTTTCCTAGCTCTGCCCAGCTCTTGTGCTCAGCTTCTTGTGCAAGGTTCTCCTTTATTTTCTTCCTTCTTTTTTTCTTTATATTTTTTAAGGTGAGAAATGGATGAAATATATGTGCTTAAGTAAGACACTGACAGGACGAGGTAGACTGCAAAGCCAGGCTGTTCCTCAGAGCTCTGTCAGTGCTCCCACAGTCTCCTCTGAGCTGCTTACTGCTGATGTAGCCCTCTTCACTGACACAGGCTGGCAGCTCTGAAAGCCCAAACTAGTAGCCTTGCTGCCAGCTCCCAACATGACCTGTAGCCCTTGGTGGCAGTGATTCAGCAAGACAAGCCATGTGGATCTGGAAATCTAGGCCTGGTGGTGGGCAGTGAACTTTAGAGAATCCTTGCCATGGCCTAGAAAGGTGAAAGTACTGTAGACACAGGTGGTGCAGTCTGTTTGCATGTAGCTAGAGATACTGATTCTGGGATACTACTGGCCTTTTGGAAGCCTTTTAGATTAGATCTTTGTCTTCTTTTGCATCCATCAACTGCTCCCCCTGATATATCCTTGCTAACCTTCCACTGAGCAGAAAGATGAACAATTCACAACATGGCATATGAGCGACTTGAGAAACATCAAGAAACAGCATGTGTGCAGCTTTCTTGTGGTGCATTTGACTTCTGAACCCAGGAAGACAATGGTTGAAATAGACTGGTTCATTCATCCATTGTTTCATTTTTTTTACTGTCTGCTTCTCTGCTCTAGTCTCTTGTGCTGTGCTGAACACCAGCAAAAACAGTGAGATTGTAATATCCCATGCAAGGAATATTTTCTAAGAAGAGCTAATAAATGCCTGTCTCTCACAGATAATAAAGGTAGACATATCTGAGTCCAGTTCCTCATGGTGAGGTCCTGCCAATTGCTTCTCCTGGCTGCACATGAATTGATTATTTTTATTCTACCCCTTTGGCAAATTTGCTAAATTGCCCACTGCTAGCTTTGAGTCCTGCTGTGGGCTCTTCTGTGAGGAGCACTGCAAGGTAAGATGGAGTTAGGTGTTCTGAATGCTGGCATCCTGTAAGCATGTGAGGCCTGATGGTGACAGTGATGCAGAAACCTACCTTAATGCACTGAAGAGGGAGAGAAATGATGCAATAGCTGTGCACTGCTCCTCTGTGCTTGCTCCTGAAATGGTGAGATGCAGTGGACCAGATTTGGTCTTGCTGGGTCTCTGCAACCCAGAGAAGTGCTCTGAGTTGGCAGCAGAGTGGATATTGGGATGTGCTACTGTAATTTGTCTTTCTGATAGATTTTTCCCACAGATAATATCTGTTTGAGAGCGCTCAAAAGGAGGAAAATACTTCCTAGGGCAGCTTTTCTCCTGTATACGTGTAGCCTCACTCAGGTCGATGTTGGGCACATTTACAGAATCAGCCAGCTTAGCAAAGGCTAAGAACATAAACTAGATCTGCAGAGGAGAGAGGTGTTTTGGTTTCCCAGGTGAGAATTCTTGCACAGAGGCCACTGTGTAATAGCCAGTCCAAACATACCTCCAAACATACAAACATCATGTCAGATGGTATCCTTCACTGTCCTGTGGATTCCAAACTTGGTGTTGGGCTACGGTATGCACAGTGAAAGAGAGTCAGTGCTTGAGATACAAAGATCATCTGAATTTGTTGCTTGGGAAATGGACAGCTTCCCAAAGAGGGAGAAGCCAGTACATTAACTGAGATCCAAAACCAGAAAGGGTGGACACAAGGGGCGTGCCACATCACTTCTTTTAAAGTGGTGCACTGGTATGTAAAACCTGAATATATTTATCTCCTCTGACCTCTCATCCACCAGGGAACTGGAAAAATTGAGTAGATGTATTGTGAGCTAGGGAAAGAGAGGATTGTCACTCACAGACCAGGCACTTGCCTTTCTCTACCTGCTTTCTGTGCAGTGTGGTTTATACAGGTGTATTCATATACCTGTTATGTATGAGAGAAGCAGAAAGAGTGACACCAGCTGCTGCTGCTGGTTTCAGTGGGATTTAGGAAGCCTAAATGCCTGGCTGTAGATACATTTAACTCTACTCTGCTGTGTCCTTGCATCTCAGAGATTACTGTACATGTTTGCAGGCACACAGACAATTATCTGCCTGCATTTCTCTGTGTGCTTATGTGTTGGTAGCATCTCCATGCACCCGAATCTCTGCCTGGGGGTACAGTACAGTGCTGTAACCAGGAATGGCCTGGAGCCGAAGCTGCTGTAGTAATTACAGCAGATAAACTGCTCTGCTTGAGGGTTGCTGTCCACACCAGACTGCAAGGCAGGCAGCCTGGCTTTACCACTGAAGTCTATTCATTTTAATAAGAGGGACACCCTGTGTTATTAAGAAGAGTGTTTATTACTGTCGCAGCACGCTGACAGCAGCTTCCATCATCGTTAAAAGGCAGATGTAGGGGAGGAGGGTAGGGAGCGGTGTGCTCCTGTCTCAGAGGGTAGGACCCAGCTGATGAGGCTGAGGGCTTCAGGGCTTTCCCTTCAGCCCAAAAGGAAGCTGCCAGTGGAGAAGAAGCCTTCAGGGAGGATGGGGAGGGAAGTGTGGGGGCCTGTTCAGTCTAATCCTCAGGTTCCAGCTTAAATAAAGCCCATTCTGTGTGAGAGAGAGCCTTACCTGCCTCATGCTGCGCAGGGACTGGGAGGCTGCAGGCCGTGGTAGGAAAACTGAAGAGGGCAGCAGCAGTGGGTACTTGCTAGGAGAGGAGGGTATAGGATATGTGTAGGATGCTGATGTGGCTGCTTGGTCCAGGAGTAAGGTCTCAGCACCTTTCTTCGCTCTCTCATTTAGTGGTGGCACCAGCACTGAGCTGTATGGTTCGTACAGCCCTGTCTGGGGCCCCTCACCTGGGACCTGTGAGAGGACATCTTAGCATATAAAGCAGGCTCTGACTCAGAGAACGGCACAAGCAGACCTTCACCCATCGCTGTCTGGACGCACCTCTTATTTTAGCAATTGTCTTATGAATGAGATATCTGGCATAACGCTAGACTTCGTAAGTCTCAGGGAAGAGTAGGAGGAGTTGGTCAAGAGATGGTGCTTATGCACAGAGTGAGCAGCCAACATTAGTAGATGGCTTTGTTGATGTTTTCACTGCGCAAATGAGACCTGAAGTTTAGAGGAGCCACTGCCGGTGCAGGACAGGAGACATGGCAACAGTGTAAAAGGTCTGCACACTGCATTCCCACTCTGCCCCCAATGCTTTCACATTTCTGAGCACCTGAGACATGGTAGTTCTCAGATATAGATGTTTATGGAGCCAAATCCCTCCTAGTTACTGGGATTCACCTTTCTTGTGTTCAGTCAGAAACAACCGCACCCAAAGCTGGAAAGGGACTTCATTACTCTGTTCCATAATGCACAAAGGAAAGTCATCAAAGATTTTGGCTTTCAGCTGAAGAGCTATAATTTCAGATACTACTTTCAGTTTTCAAACAAAAGAAAGAAAATGTACTTAAAATTTCCCTGTCTCCCTCCCACATGTTACCTTCTCCCTAATTTCTTCTCCAGTATATTCAAAACTGCCCCCAGTTCTCTCTGGGCTTTCTTTTTGTTTCTACCTCTTCTGGGTTAAAATCCCTGACTTCTCTTCTCTGAAGCTTAAGTACTAGAGGAGTTACAGCACTACTAGGGACATCAGCTCTCCCTTGCCGCTTTCCCTCCTGAGGAGTACATGGATGAGGGGAACAAGATAACCCGGGTAGTGACTGTCATAGGATGGAGTTGATGATCCGGATGGATCTTTCTGGTGCCCTTTCTCTGCTGCAGTACCTGTCATAGCAGGTGTTAGTGGAAGAACACATTCCCTCCTGTGCTCCATATAAAAGTAAAAGGTCTCTGCAGTCCCAAGAGGAGCAATTCTGTCCCAGCAGAGGTGTGATGGAGAACCATTCCTTGTTGGAAATTCCAGATGTCCTGTAACTTCATCATGGAAGCAGCTGACTGATGTACCAGTGATTTCATCTTACGAAGCAACAGGTATGTGCGAGGGAGTAGATGGAAAAGAGATATACGGCAGGGCAGTCTGCAGGTGAGCAGAGGGCTGGTGGGAAGCTTGGAGGAATGTGCCAGTTAGGGAGAAGCCTGCATCTTGAGCCATTGGTGGGTGCTCTGATGTGCAACTCCTGCTGCAGCTGTGCTCAGTAGAGACAGAGAGGTCCTTGTTCTGTGTGACTTAGTGCCTTGCTGACTGCGGAAGCTTTTGCTGGGCAGATGCCTCTGGTGGCTGGGGAGAGCCCTGGCTGCTCCCCTGGCCCTCACCCACCTCTTTTGAGGCTCTCCAGCCATGTGTGACATTAAGGCTCCTCTAGGTCTCGGGCAGGTTTCGCAAGGTTGATTGGGACCAGCGCGTGTCACTCTCGGCCACTTCCTCATCACCATAACTCTGGGCTGAATAACAAGAGGCCGAGAATCTGCTAACGCAGGCCCCGGCAGAATGCCCCATCACTCTCTTTTATTCGTACTGGAGATTTATGCTGCCTATCTCCCTTCCCTTTGTCCACCAGCCGGGCCCTATAAGTCATGTCCCTGGGCTGACAGGTCACGTGTCCCGTGCTGCTGCCCTGTCACAGTGACTGATGCCAGGGGGTGATTAAAAGAGAGGAGGGGTGAGAGGTCAGCAGCAGGCGGCATGATGCGAGCAGGGGGGATGTAATTATCACTCCTGTGACATACTGCTGGGGGCTTTCATGGATCGTCACCCGGGCTGGAGGTGGGGAGGGCGGTGCTGGAGTAGGGAGGGGGAGTGGATGGACACAAAGCAAGAGTGGGCAGTAGGGTTATGGGAGGTAGGGGCTTTCTGGTTTTGAGAGAAAACAGGAAGTATAAAGCCCTGGCTGTTCCCCAAGCTGAAAGCTTGTGCCCTGCAGAAAGACAGAAAGGGCATTTGGAAAGCTGCTGGGACTAGGAGGCAGCCCTCTGTTTGGGGAGGCTTTTGGCCACTTAAAAATGTTTTAAGTTCCCTCCACTGCTGCATCCCAACACTGACAACACACCATAGACAAGAGTGCCTACAGACGTTCAAAAATCAGATGCATGTGTGCTCTTCTGGGTATGATTTGATGGAGAAACTGGCAGCCTCAGTAACCCAGTGCCTTGTGCTGGCACTGCTCCTTTCCCTCTTCAACTCCCCTGTCTGGAGTCTTTTATGGACAAGATGAGGCTTTCTGGGTAAATAGTCTCCCAGATACACCATGCAGTCTGTATACTTGGATGTCCCCTTGGAGCCCCAAGGTAGAGATGGGATCTTCAGCAGAGCATATAATGAGGAAAAAGTAGTTGAAGACAGACTGAAAGGTAAACATCTCTGTCCTGGAAAAGAGAAGTTTAGATAGAACAGGAGAAAAACTATCATAAAGCCATATAAATGAGAGAAATAATTTAGATTCTGACAATGGGAAGACTAAGAGTGCTGGCTGGCAAATAGAGGCTGGAAAGTCTATTATGATGTTAAGAATTATCTTAGCAGTGAGCATAGTTCTGAGTGTGGTTAGACTCCAGCACTGCTGAGCTTTGGGCCAAGAAGTGAGAAGAGAATTCACTGTTTCTGTCTCTAGTCTGACTTAGGTAATTCCAGGGTATTAAAATTTTGCTATGGATTCTGTTTGTGCCTTCGAAGGTTCCATTGCTTAAACTTGAATTTCTAGTTTGGTCTTGTAACTGGGAACCACTTCATCAAGGTGTTTCCTAAGCTAGGACTTAGATACTCTCAGCCTCCAAGAGTACACGAGACCTCTTCCAGTTCCCTTGGTTTCAGTGACTCGAACTGTCTTGGTGAGCCGCAGAATAGCATGGGTGTCTCTCATTGTAAGCCTGAAGTTTAGCATTAGGCTCTTGGACTGTGCCTGGGAAGGTGGTGAAGAACATACAGTACTGTGCTGTTGTGCCCTCAGAATTGTGACACGCAGGAATGCCCCTGTAGGATAGGCAATTGTGGTTCATCCAGGCCCATAGACATCCTCCAACAGGAGCTGTCATCTGTGAGTCACAGCAAGATTCATGAGACAGGCAAATGTGCCCCAGAACTAAGGTCTTCCCCTAAATTTTTGTAGTTGGATGATGGTGATGTGGACAGTTGCACTTGGTGCCATTTTGAGCCTTTGATTACTGTGTTTGACAGCACAGGGAATGACATCTCTTCATACTCAGGGGTGAATATGTGCATCAGCGGTGCTCTAGTTGTCTCTCAGCGACAGAGATGGAACTTCTTTGTGAAATTCCATTGGCCAGAAATAATTTATGTTTAGAGGAAAAATATCACTGAGTAAGCTAGAGTAAATATTATTCATGCAGTCTGAATTAAAAGATAAGTGTATTCTAAGCATTGTCTTTCTCACCAACTCTGGACAGAATTACTGTCACACCTCATTGAAGCTCAGAACTTAATTTATCATTAAATTACCTAAACTTAGAAAGAAACTCAGCAATATTTGCAGTAGGTAATCTTCAGACTCCAAATTGCCAGGCATCTTTGCCTTTCATGCAGAGAAATTAACATTTCCTGCATTCCTTCAGACACATTCCCTCAGATTCTCAGCAGTGTCATGGTACATGTATATTGTCTCTTCTCTCTGCTTTGTTTTGTCATAGCCATGCTGGGAGGCATAGACAGGACTTCGTTAATGCCTCATATTGTTATCATCATTCATGTGCTAGTGTGGCTCCACTGTAGGCTTTCAGATAGGTGTTTATTTCTGGAAGGGACTATGGTTATGGGTAGTCTCTGTCACATTAGCAGAATGTCGTCAGTGTATTTACAGATTCAGAAAAAATACAAAAGGAAGGAATGCTAAAAAATCATCTAATCCAGCCAAAATATACTTACATGATTCCTTCTAAATGCTTCCCTAACCTGGTCTTTAAGAAAAATTATACACACTTTCTAAACAAATTATTTCTAGACTTTACTACATTTACAACTAAAAAGATCTTTGAACTTTCTGAATCTCCCTTGATGCAGTTTAAGGCTACAATTTTTCCTACTTTCCAAAGGCCCTGCCTCTTCAAAGCAGCCTGCTATGGATTTGAAGGTTGCCATCATGTCTCCTCCAGTCTTCTTTTTCTCTAGACTAAACAAACCTGGTTACAGCCTTTTCCCTGCAGGCCAGGTTTTCTAGATCTCCGACCATTCTTTCTTAACTTCTCTGTGGCCTTTTGGATTGTCTGCTTTCCTACTTGAACTTCAGTGTCCAGTGAGGAACAAGGAAGGGCCAAGAAGTCCAACATAGACCTTAGTAACACTAAGGAGAGCACAAGGATTAGAAGAAAATATTATGCTTTACTGGAAATCAGCTCAGAATATATTGAAAATTAGAAGGCTGGGAACTGGGAACTGAAAAGGATGAACCTAACCAATATAGTGTCCAGTGAGTAACCTCCTAGTTGGTGATGCTGGAACAGATGCATTTTAAAGTGTGGCTTAAAGAAATCTTATCACTTAAAGTAGTAGAGACTGAGAATGGGCTTGGGAAATGAGAGACCAAAAGTGATAAAGTTAAAAGTTACTTGGATTAAAAAAAACTGTGTGAATACATCCAAGATCTTTTGCAACTCTTAACTCTAATAAAAAGTGTGATTCCTTGTGTTCCTTTTCTGAAAGAGTTCTAGGTAGTGACATTGGCAGGAAATGTTTGATGAACTGAAAATTTTAAATCAAGGAAGAGTTCCAGATGTGAGATCTGAGTATTTGTGTTGGAAACCTGGGTTGTAGGGCTGATCTAGCTTATTACGACATATGGACTAGAAAGGCCTCTTCTACACCAAACAAATCAGTTGTAATCTTGCACACTAAGTACAAAATCCTTTTTTTCTTTAGTCTTCAAACCCAGATTCATTCCTCAAAAACATGTGATGAATTTCAAACAGTGAATACACTTGAGAGAATTCAACTGCAACAAACAGGCCGTCAGTGGAGAAATGGGCTAAATTTGGTAAATAGAGTATTTGCTGGATATTGCTCACTTAGGTTTACAGGGGACTGGAAAGGACATGCCAAAACAGCTGCTCCTAGTCTTTGCACAAAAGATGTTTCCTTGAAGAAGGCATTAGGAATCTCTTATTCTAGAGCAGAAAAGACAAGTGAAAGGGAAAATTTACTGATTATGAGCTCTGGCAGTAGTGATGGGAGGCAAAAGGATATGCTGGTTAATAGAGGGGCTGGATGCTGATAGGCAGGGAGAATGAGAGCAACAGATAGGAATGGGAGACACCAGAGGGGTGGGAAGCATGGGGGAGGAGGTGAGGAAGTGAGCCAGGAGAAGACAGCGTGGCTGTGTCTGATCTACACTGACGAGTACCAATGTTAACTGTCACCTCTCATCTCCAAACTAAATCACGCCTGGAATTGGAGTCAGCAAGGAGCTGATAGAGTCAGCCTTAGAGAGCCGACAAGTCAATCAGAGCGGAGATGCGTGGAGAGACACCAGCTTTATAGGGCTCAGTGCCTTCATTCATCGCAGGATTTACACCTGTCAGGCTCCCGCGGGGGGAGCGTGCTGGGACTCACTTTGGCACCACTTAAAATGGGACAACAGACACATTACTGCAATCACCCTCTGCTTTCCTGTCCTCTGGAGGGTGTGTTTTATATTACAGGGAGCTCAGCTGCCTTTGTGAGTTGAATTTGAAGCTGAACACACCTCTTGCTATGCGGGAAGGGACTGCCTGCACTTCAGCACCTGGAGGGCTGTTCCCCATGCAAACCTGCAATGCCCCAGGCCAAAGAGGGAAGGAGGGCTTTGCAGGGCAGGGGGAGATGATGGGGTAACTAACCAAAATGCTTCAGGAGCTATGTAGGCTGTGCAAACCTCATTACCGGAGTCTGACATAATATCTATTAGAAGAGGTCAATGGAGGCTAGAACAAGAGATCAGCCTTCCTGTCTTCTTCCCAGCTCTTCTCAAATACCTGCAGTGCTCCATAAAGACTCTCCTCTCCTCTCCTTTCAAAAGAGTGCCCAGATCAGAACTCTTCCCTGCTGGCTAAATCCTGGGTACCAAAGCTTGTGATACAGGCTTTGAGCTGCCTGATCTCTTAATCCAGCTGTGTGTATTCATTTGAAACTGAAAGCAGCTCCTTTTTGTCGTCTGCTTCTCAGCATTAACTTCTCTTTGATGTAATTCTTGCTTCCGATGCTCTCTCCCTTCATGGGGAAGATTAGTGTGAAATTGGCCTGCTTCTCCAGAGACTGCAATGTTAAGCCTTCAACACTTGGTCCTTATTGGAAATCCTTAACCCACATCGAGAAGAGGGGGAGGGAAGTGTAAGAGTTCCAGATTTGACTCTGCCAGAGCTCTGATGCCTCCTTTCCCTTCAATGTTTTGGGAGTGGGGAGCATGGATGTTGAAGGACTTAGGGATGTTCTCTGAATGATCCATATATTTTAAAGCAGGGACTAAGATGCCATCCTAGCTGCTAGGCATATATCCTCTCAGGCTGAGAAGTGAGGATAGCAATGCAGGGGTAATCAGAGGGAACTGTGAGCATGCAAACAGTATGCCCAGGTTGGTCAGAGTGACATGTTTTGGGAGTTAAGCCACAAAATTGTTGCTAATCTGCTTTGACTAAGTACACTTGGAGATGGATTTCCTATGCCCATGTGGTGGGGATGGAGTGCGAAAGAGCGGATTTCTCTCTTCTTGGACAGATTTGGCTGCAGGGTTGCCTTAGACTTCATCTGGAGCTTTTTCCTCATGAGAAGACTAATGGACTCAGTGGGGAGAGACTTCAGTGAGCTCCAGTACTGCATTTCCTGAGTATGTATGCCTTAGACAAGTTGCTTGGGAGGGTTTCCCTTCCTCAGAGTGACAGGACAACATTATTTGTTCTCCCTCTCACCCCGCTTTTTGCTCCTGCCTCCCCCCATATGTCTGCTCTCTGCTTGTCTTCCATCATCCCACCATTACATGAACTTCTACTTTACTTCAACCATTTCCATCAGCCCTTGGACCTGTGCCTGCTCCTTCCTCCTCCATCAGTCTCTTCTGCACCCACTCTTCCTCCTGGTGGCTCTTCCCTACTCCCCACATTCTCAGGTCCTAACTTTTGCTGCATTCCAGCTCCACTATCCCCTCCTGCTTGGTCCTGCTCCATTGCCCTCCCCACAAACACATGGTGCCATTATCTAAGGAAGGGCCTTGAGCACCCCCCTTGGTTTAGCCTTGTGCTTCCTCTTGCTTGGTCACCCCCCTCCCCTACCCAGGTCTGCAAATCACTCCTTCCCATGTCAGCCAGCAAATTGGTTTATCCTCCCCCCATCCCAGCTTTCATTACCTTGCCGAAATGAAGCGATATCTCCTCGGCGGAGGCTTCCCGTCGCTGCAGCCAGTACCCAAATCATGAGAGCTGGCATAATAAATGAAGACAAAGTGCCGGCGGCCCGGGCCATCTCTCCCACTGCGCCACTAGCCGCTGCCAGCTTCATTATTCGCTTAAGTTGCCGGAGAAAATTACTTAACCCTGACCCGTGTATTAGGGCCCTGTATTAATGCTGCGACAGGCGTCTCTTACAGCAAAGAACAATTTATTAGAGCCGAAACAGGCTGCTTTTCTCTGTCATTTTTCCAATCTGAGCTTTGAACACACATCATTAAACTTGTCTGACTCTCTCCCCTTCTCCATCATTCCTTTTTTATTTTTTTAAACAGAAAGTGCTGTAGAGAATAGAGATTGTTCTGAACTCACTGAGTGCCTCAGACTTTGCCCCCTCCTTTCTCCCGTTATGCTCTTTCCTCCAAACACAGTCCATGTCTCCATCTCTCTCTGTCTAATTCACCCTTACTCTTCTCCCTTTGTAGTCACATATCTGTTTTTCAAACTCTTCTGACTGAAATGCCCTCACATTCTCTGCTTGCTTACCTGTTCCTCTTTGTATGGATGTCATACTTTCTTTCACTCCATAACTCTGGCTAATCTCACTTCTTTCTCTGGGCCAAACTGGAAGAAATATGCTGGAAAGTGCATATGCCCAATGTCAGAATAGGGTCTGTCCCACTTTGCCTTGCTCTGGGATTTCCTGGGATAGCAGAGATCATCAGAGCATGGAGTTGCCTTATGAACTCATTTTCAGTACTACCACTCTCATCCCCTTCTCTCTAAGGGCTCACCTAAGCATTGTTGGGGCCTCTACATCACCCAGCTACCAATCACTGCTAGTCCCCAAGCAGTGCAAGCACCAGGAAGGGTTTCAAAGGACTAGCTGGGGAGGAGGAGCTTTCTTCTTACTTGCTAAAATATTTCCAAATGCTTTGGTGGCATTCAGTTATGCTCTCTTCTTTAAAGCTGACTCTAGTCATTGAATTGACAATGCACAGCCTTCAACTGGGATAGATTTAGCTGGAGGCTAACCATGCAACCTCTCCCCTTCTCTATTTTCTGATGGGCTGCAGAGGGAGAGAGACAAACAGAGAGACAGAGAGGGAGAGATGAGAAGCAGCCATACAAGCTCTTCCTTAGACCTTGTTGCCGAAGACTTGCAAAGCTGGTGACAGAATACTGCCTAAGGAAGAAAACAGATAGAAGCAGAGGGTTTTTCAAATACCTGATCACTTTTTGAGATGCAAGGCCTAGACTTACCCACTTGAAGAGAACCTGGGAAATGTGAGTGCAGAATGATAGCTCAGACTGGGTATCCAAGGCTGGAGGCTACCAATTTATAGCAGTCTCAGTGGAGTCTCAGCTTCTTAAGGCTTGGTGAGAGGGCATTTGGGTTCAACTGCCAGGACTAAGTGCTTAGCCCCTTGGTCAGACTGCCTATTGTGCTGTTGTAGTTCGTCTCCAGAACCGCTCTGGCCAGAGCTCAGATTAGCTGAGGGGCTGGCATGAAGCCTATGTTGGCCTTATTTTCAATTCTATCAGTCCAGAGCTACCTCTTAATAAAGAGGAAGATTCTGTATGAGTTAGTTGACTGGTGATACTAGAAATTTTAGGCTAAGCCTTCAGCATCATTAGAAGACAAGAATAACCCAGAATTTCAACATGCAAGCTATTTATGTCAAACATTCTTCTCTATTTCCATTTTACTGGAGATTTGCACAAGAAAACAGTAAGAAATGTACACTTTGTTAAAAAAGGCTAAATATACAGGCTTTCACAAATCATTCTGGCTTCAAAGATTTCTAACTCTCGTTCTGGACCTACTCTTAACTGTCTGTAAATAATTTGCTCATTGCCAACTATTTTCTCATGAGAATAAGTGCATGAAGAGAACTTGCTAAGGATTGAGTGGATCTTGGTGACCACCATGCCCTCCCGCTAGCTTTCCAAGAGACCATATATTCCTGGACATATCCTCTATTTATCAGCAATGAAACTTGGTGCTAAATGGGAGGCCTAGCCTTATGTAGAGGGTCTGCTTCTGTCTGGATCGCCCTGAGGAGCTGGAGATTACTAGAACTCAACACATGGTCACGCATAGATGGGATTAAGCTAAGGAGTAGGAGATCTGCCTGGTTTGGGAGTTGGGAGAGATTATTTGTGCTACTGTATGGAGAACTTTATACACTGTGACAGTGAGCAGTTCTGTCTGCCTTCACGATCTCCTGTGTGATCTAGGTGAGAAATATTTCTGGTTTTACATCAACTTATTGTGAGTCTTACGCTGGATTGAGTTTCCTGCAGCCTATAGAGTGGGACAATCTGCTCCTCATCTTGAACCTAGAGGAATGGCTTTTGTCAAAGGAAGAGGAGAGTTCAGACCCCATAGTTTTTTTCAGCCTGCAGCTGCTCAGTTGACACTCTGACTTCTCTGTTGCAGCTTTTTTCTCCAATATGGACCTTGCCAAAGACCCCTCTGTCATCTCAAAACCAGATTTTTGACAGTCTCAAGTACATTATTGGCAATAGACTAACAATCCAAAAAATCATAATAACTAAAGCATTAACTAATATTAACTACGGGAGTAATAGGTTATATTACACTAATTTAGCGGAAACATTATTATCTTCCTGCCCACTCAAAATTTGTCTGAGATACTAAAGTTTTATACTGAAAAAGGAATGAAAATTAAAGTGATGGGGTTTTTTCATAGAATTGTTCACATGTAAGGTGGGAGTTCAACTTTTTATCCTACTCTCATCCCCTAATGTTTATGTGGGCTGGATGAATTTTCAAGGCTGCTTACCTTCACAAAGAGGGAGAAAGTTATTTCTAGCAATGTCAGGAATCAAGGGAATTCTGTAGCTATTTGTCAGGGGAGTGATTGTGAGCTGAAGGACAGCAAATTCATGAAGACATAAACATGGTGCATGAGATGGCTTGGGGGCTGGTGGGCTGTATCACAGCAGTGATACCTCTAAAACAGAGGAAATATCTCAAGAAACACACAGAAAGAGTGGTGCAAAAGCTGGATCACAGTACAGTCTGGGGTAGTTTTCCTCCCCTTGTACATAATTTCTGTGAGTGATTCAGTCAGAGGTCCTAGTTTTTAGCCACCTGTTGAGGGATCAGCTAATGCGAGACACTCTGAATAGCCGTGCATGACCTCCTCATGTAGCTGGGAGGGAGGCCAACACTGTGCACCTTCTTCTTTGGCCATCAGGGAAAGGCATTTAAGATGAGCTGTCAGCCAGGCCTTTAGGAGCTGAACAGCTCCAACGGGGCTTTTGTTTAGAGTGTGCAGGCTCTGCCACCACATAAAGCATCTCTTCAGCCACTAAAACTGCTGATCTGTGGAACTTCTTCATTGCTTTTTCCTCAGATGTGAGTACGGGGTCACTGGGGCTGACATGGAGAAGAGGGGTGGAGGAGATGGCAGTGAGGGTGAGAGGGGATGGTTGGTTGGTGCAGCTGCCCTTCTGCTGGGAGTCCCTCCCGAATTCCCTGCCACTCTCCTGCTTAGCCTGATAGCTCCTCCAAGTTCTCTAATCACCTTCTTGCTGTAATGAGCCTCTCATCTCACTGATGGAAATCAGGGTATTTGGTTATGAAAGGGACACTGTTAATAACACGATCTCTCTCTTCCCCACTCCATCCCCCACTCCCCCCATCAACCCCCCTTCCAGTTCTCCACACAATTCTCTCAATTAACGATAGGCAGAAATTAATTTTTCCCCTGGACTGAAACAATTGCTTGGCGGAGGATTGCCAGCTCGGCTCCAGATAGGGACCTTTCCCAGCAGAGCCCAGAGAAAGGAGGAGAGACCGAGGCGATAAGCAGGGCCCTATCAGCAGCCACAGGACGCAGTAATACAAATGTTATCCTTAGAAATGTATTTAAAGAGGATATGTTTATAATTCGAAGGGGATTGTCAGGACTGCTCCCCTCCCCCTCCCCACAGATCCACGCTGCTGCGTTCTTCCTTACCATGAAGCACTCTCAACCCTCTGAAAGGCTTGGCAATGTCAGCACCCCAGGCTCCCCCAGCCACAGTATGAGGTAGGAGAAGGGGGTGCCTGGGTCCAGTGCTGGGAATAGCTGTGGAAGGCCACAGCACCCAGCAGGCAAAAGGCAGGAAAGACAGCGAGCAGGATCTTCTCCAGGGGCAGGGGCTTGCAGCGGTTCTACTTGGGTTTTGAGCAACAACAGGCAAGGAGTCGACAAATACAAATACGCTGTGCTGGAAGAAAGCAGTGGTAGAGGACTGAGCAAGTCTGCAGACTGGTCTGGAGGGCAGGGAGAGATTAAGTACAGCCTGGGGCAGGGCTCTAGTTGCTGTTGCATGTGACTCAGAAAATGCTTTCCTCTCTTGGGTTGCTTTCTAAAACTACACGTTGATGGATCTCATATGTAAAATAGCTCCGTGTTTGAAAAAAAAGCCATCTGGCCCAGCCCAACCTACGGATGCCAGCCAACAAGTGTGCTCCTGGCTGAAACACCCAGCCCAGTTCACACACCCATGGAGCAGAGCACCTTCACCTTCCCTCAAATAAGGAATGACAATGCACTCAATAAGGCCTTCTGGCAAACCTTGCCTGCCCACTTCATGGAGACTTGTGACATGTCCCGCAGCTCTATATAAGAACTGCTGCTCTTCTTTGTACCAGTTGATCTCACTGAAACAAACAGGCAGATAATCACGAGACGCAAGGACAACAGGAGAGGAATGAACAGGAGAGGCTGGAGAGGACTTTCAGGAAGCAAAACCTGCAATCATTATAACTGCAAAAGACATAATTTCAGCCTCCTCGAGGCTTCACCTGTCCTCACGGGAGATCCCCACAACTGGCTGTGCTGGGCTGCTTTGAGGACTATAGATTTTGAAACACCGCTTGTTCTTGCTGAGAGCAAGATAGCACTCGGTTCCTGCCCAGCCACATTAACATCCACAATGCTCCAGCCCTCACCAGCCTCACTGGTACCACTGCCTGCTCTCTGCTGCCATGGCAAATGTACCCCTTTTCTGAACATTGAAGCATCCTCAGGGGATTTAGTCAGGTCCCTGCGGCTGGCTGGTAGACTGTTAAGTGCCCCTCTGGGTGTCTCTGAGGCCACTGTTTTTACACCAGCAATGGCAGGTAGACAGGCATTCCAGTAAGAACCCAGATCATTCCAGTCCTACAGAAGTCCTTGATCAACTGGCACATAAAGCAAAATTATAAAATAAAACATGCTAGATAAGAGATGAGTAGCTTCATGACCAGACTTTCTGTTGCAAGATTAAGGGGAATTCTGTAATTTATTTAGTGGTTCTTTAGTTCCTGCCTTGCTTGCCCTCTGTTTCTCTTTTTATTTAGTTCTTGCTTTCAAGTTACAGCATTAACATCCTTATTGCTGTCCTTTCCATGGAAGAATCCAAGTAAAGCTGATTTCATTTTAGTAATTTCTTTTGAGGAACTCTGCATCTGTGACACCTTGTCTCTCACCTGTCACAGTAATAATCACGTTTGTTTTATGTTGCCTCACACCTATATTTAGTGTACTCTTCACAGCAATCAGGAGTTTGACTTGGCCATATCAGCAGGAGTGGCACCTTGTCGCAAGTCCCAACACTGTAACCTGCACGTGGTAATTGCTCAGCCAACTGCTAGCAGTGATGGAGTCCCCATGAATCCTCACTGAGGTAGGATCTGCATTGCTATTCGGTGCTCAGCACACTATACTGGAAGGAGGGTTCATACACTCCAGGTTCCACAACCCTTCTGGCTGCCCTCACTTCAGCTCACTCTGTCTCCACCATGCAGACTTTGCCCATCCACTGCCACATATGTGAAGGCAGGCATCAGTCCCACAAGGTCCAGAGCGTCTAGTGGGGCAGAAAGGGTAGAGGAGGATTTGGTAGACCCTACTGGCCTTCCAGTGCACGGGAGCAGTGTTAGACCAGAGAAGATCTGATTCAGTGAATCTGAAAAGATACATGTTTTAAAATACAAAATCAATTTGTTGCTGTACAGTGTGAAAAACTCTTTCTTTTGCTGGGCGCAAGTGAAGTCTTTTGGCCTCATGTAGAGGTGCTGTGGGAAAACAATAAAACCTAAAATCCAGGCCACATTTAATGGGACTAGGCTGACTCACTTCAAGATTAAAATACAACTTTTACAGACAAGCCAGCCCCACTTTCTGTATTACTTCATGTTCATAGCTAGAAAGTTCTTTCAGACATCTCTGTGTAGTGTATTACGGACACTAGAAATTAAGCACAGGCCTGTCAAAGGATGTTGAAATACAGGTCATCCCTAATCATCGGGACTATCAGGAATCCTTAAAGTCCACATTAGATGGATACCAAAGACGCTGGCAGCAGATTACATAAATGTAGGCCTGAGTTTCACTGCACCCTCAAAGACACTTGGGAACCAGAGCATATTAGGGAAACACTGCCTGATGCTTGTAGAACAGTAACCAGAAATAAACTGACCCTGTCTGTTCCACAGCTTCTGGCAAGAGTCCTGACGTTGGGCCAAAAGCAAGAGCTTTGACTGTAGAGAAAAAAGTATTTACTGCCGTGGTCTGTAAAAGAATGCAGACTGGATATTTGCCCTGCAAATGACACCAAAGAAGAGAAAACACCAAATTTCTTTTTTTTTTTCCTACTGTCTCTCTCCACTCCTGCCCTGACTCCCTCAGCAGCTTGGTTTCTCCACCCATTCCCAGTGCTCCCAAACAACTGCCTCAGATCAGCACACAGTGATATTCGTGGTGTTGGGGTAACCTGTGTCACAGGAGCATGTAGTGACTCATATTTCCAGGCCCATGGGAGTCACTAATTTGAATTGTTACTGGCTTCTTTGGCAACACCCATGGAATGATATAGGAATGAGAAACTAGGATAGGACCCACTCTGTAAGGGAAGGACATGAAGCTGTCTCTGCAATCAACTGATTTGCTTGAGCTTCAGCATTGAAGTTCCTGGGTTCTCCGCATGTCATTTGTTCCCTTCCCTCAGCATTTCTCACTGCTGCCAAACCAATAATCCTCAGTGATGTTGTGGAGCCACCTATCCCGGTGACAGTGAAATTAATATCTTTTTTCATTATATTTGGTACTACTAAAATATTCTTAATTGATAGTGGCATTCCCAGTTACTCAGAAAGGGCTACCGTGAGGTCCACCACTAAAGCTATCACTAGATCAGTCGCATGGCCTTTACTAGCAGGGATTTGCATGAACGCAGTGGTACAAAACACCAGGAAAAGAAGCTGAGCTCAGTAAGTGTGTTTGGATTGCCCTCCCTAGCGATGTTCTTGGGGCTAGTATTCACTGAGTGTTGCCTCACACACACAGCCAGAGCCTCCGTGACAGCCTCCTCCCCCTCATTGTCATTTTAACCCAGCTTTTGTCACTGGGCTGTCCATGCTGAGCCAGCCTGGCATTGGTCACCTCACACAAATGTTCACGTTGGTGGACTGGCACCTCCAGATGGGAGCAATCCAAGGCAGACTGTACCAGCTCCCAGGGAGAAGTTCCTAGAAGGGTCTTGACATGGGCAGAGCCTCCCAGATGCCATTTCTGTCACTTTCAGGTGCTGTTTAAACTTGGACTTGGGAAACTGGGCTT
This sequence comes from Melanocharis versteri, assembly GCA_013397845.1. Lineage (NCBI taxonomy): Eukaryota > Metazoa > Chordata > Aves > Passeriformes > Melanocharitidae > Melanocharis > Melanocharis versteri. Next base: position 838,591 of record VZTG01010346.1, read on the forward strand.
TGAAGGCATCTGAGGGACGTCCTTCCAAGACTAGTAGACACAGCCGGTTAGTCACACCAAGATGCTGGCGAGTGTTTGGCAAAGATGCACAGAGAAGGTCTCTCCCTCTGGCCAATGTACACCTATTTCTGGTAAGGACTGTATCTCTGAGAGAGGGTACATCCCACCACACTCATGCAGCTGGACCAAACTGACAGCCCAAGATTTTCCAGTGGGCAACTTGCAACTTGACGGCCAAAGTCTTCAGAAACTCCTTCCGGGTGGTGGGGCAGGAGGGAAGCGTGGCAGTACAGCCTTGTCCACCGTGCACTTCTCCCTCCCTCGCTCCCTCCCTCCCTTTCAGCCCTGTCCTTTCTCAATACCCAGGAAAGATTAACTCCTCTTCGCACACCAGAGAAAGTTATTATCATTAATGAAGAATTAAAAGAGAGTGATTAATAAAGGGCCCTTATCTGGCCATGAGGAGGAGGCTGGACAATGGAAGGAAGATGGAGAAAATGAAAAACAATAAATATGAAGCGTAAAAGGAGGCGAGCACTGCTCCCACTTGTTAGATCGCAGCTGCATCTCCTGAGGGGGGAAGGCTCCAAATTGCTAATTACTGCCTCTGAAAAGACCTCGCTCTGATATGTTTTCTGCTGAAAGGTTCCCATTAATGAAGCAGCGATGATGCCGTTTCCCTTTGACTTGCCTTCAATTCCCTCCCTGAGCTTCCTCCCAAGCCGGGAACAATGAGGCCCTGGGAGCTGGCGGCTCCCACAGGCCTCTCGGAGACTAGGCCGGGGGCAGCCGAGTGAGGGGAGCCGAGCCGGCTGTGAAATATGGAGGGGGGAGATAAGGCAAAGACAGAGGAAAGAGGCTCACTCCCAGGAGCCCAGGGAAAATTTGCAGTTATTATGAAGGAGATGAGACAGATTAAAAGCCCTTGTGTTCTGCGCTGCCCTTTTATTTAGTGGCTTCATCTCTGAGATGAAAGAAGTTGGAAATGACTTTCTCCGCATTTTGCTGCAAGAAGCTTCACGGCACATTTTTTGACTTTATTCCTCCCTTTGTCTCTTGTCCCCTTTCTGTCTCTCTTTTTCCTTTTAACCCCTGGAAGGTTTTGCTGAGGAGTGCCATGGGACCAGGCAGAGCATTTGCTGGGGTAGAGCAATGACCCTGCTGCTCTCCCCATCCTACTGGGCTGTACGGCTCCTGCTGCCCACCGGGGAGGGAGTTGGGCCGAGGCACTGCCATGACAAGCGGAGAGCATCCAGCCAAGTGTCCTCTCCTGCTTGCCTCAGAAATGTCCCTCACCACTAACACACCCTCTCCTGCCTCCAGGCCCAGCAGCAGTTCTGCACAGGTGACCATAGACTCTGGACAGAGAAAAACCCATCCTTACAAAGCCCCGTGATGGATAACAATCCATCTGGGATAAGAGTGCTGAACATTTTGTATCCCTGGAGCATTTAATGAGCAAAACTAGTGCTGAGAAGTTGGGTCAGTTTCCATTCAGGCAACCTAAAAAGTGCACAGAGAGTAAACAATTTGCCAGGGATGTGGGATGAAGTTGAATGCAGGCAAGGATTCAAAATTTACTGTTGCTGACCCATGTCAGGGTGAACCTTGTAAGACTGGACAGAAATACCATAAACTGCTCAAAACCAGATTATCCCGACTGCCTCATTATATCTCTTAAACTCCTATTCCAAATTTTCTGATTTTTCGCCATACACATCAGCGCTCCTTTGTAGCACCCTTTTAATTCTTGAGACTCCTGCGACAGCAAGAGCACTTTCATCCTGCCTCTTGCTTTTGCCCTATCTCCCTCACAGAAAACCGACCCTGCGTGCCAGTACGTTGTCTTTACTCAGGCCAAATGCCGACAATATCTGCAGAAATTTGGGTTTGAGTGTTGAATGTGGAAAAAAATAATGGACAGGTGAAGTACAATTTATACCAGTTGCAAAACATTTTGTCGACCTACATAAACGGCAGAGAACTGGTTGGGAAATGAGGGGAAAATAAGAGAAATTAGAGTGGGCATCTGCTGCCATCTCCCCAGGACATCTGAATACAGGATTTCTTGTACACAATTGTTTGTCTCGTTTGTTATCCTGCCTGGAACGGCAGCCAGTATAGAGTGCTTGAAATGAAGGGGTAAGAAGCTCTGAAGTGGATGTTTACAGAATAACCTTCCCATCAGGGGAGTTTCTCTCTAACCCAGACATTTTGTAGCTGTTTTATATCCTGAAGCATGAAAAAGGATTGCAGCGGTGAAACAGGATTAGATTTTAGGAGGGATTTGCTCTCAGATCTGAGAGTAAAAAGAAAACCCCTGTATTGGAAATAGGAAACTGGCAGGGAAAACAAAATGCTGCTAGCAAGTAAGGTGAGTTACTGCCCCAGAAAGGGTTAAAAAGACAAAAGGACAGAATTTTACAGGAAAATTGGTGCACATAAAGTAACTTTAATCAAGTCAGCTACTGGACATGGGATAAAAAATATCTACCTAATGACTGCTTTTCTTCTTTTAATATTTCTTTTCCAAGGAAATAATAGAGAACCAGAAGGAAATGAAAATGTTAACATGACAGCTCAGACTCACATAAAGGACTGGGTAGATAAACTGCATGAAGGAAGTCCAGCAAAGCTAAATGAAGCTTGTTCTATTGGGGTGTAAGAATCAATGGCAAACTCAAGGATTCAGTTATTTTTGAAGTATCTTGACAAACTAGGGAGGGTGCCAGAGGACTGAGGAAGAGCAAACACAGTGCCGGTCTTTTGCAGTGGGAGCAGGGAGGCAGCAGGGATCTTGGCAAATATCACCCTCTCAGAGTAACTTCTGTTCCTGGCAATGTGACGGAATAAACAGAAATGGAAGAAAAAGTAAAATTACACAGGATAAGAGATCTGTGAGCAAGAAGCAGCAGTATATATTTATAGAGAATAAATCACATTGAAATACATCTGATTACTTTCTTTTGATTAAATGCACAAAATTAGTGAAGAGAATACCTCAAACATAATAAATATATATGGACTTTGGCAAAACTTTTGATATGCTGCATTGTAAAACATTACGTGGAAAACAAACCAGCTTTGGCTTAAATGTGAGTGCAGCTATGTCGGTTAAGAAAACCCCAAACACCCTTCTGAAAAAAAAAAACCAAACCAAACCAAACCCAAACAAAAAACCACCCCCAACCTCCTCCCAAACCAAACAAAACCTATACCAACCAAAAAAACAAAACAAAACAAAAAACCCTAAACAAAAAACCCCAGCAAAAAAAAAAAAATCCCCCAAAATAAAACAAACAAACAAAAAAACCCCAACGATGAAAAAACTTCACTCAACCCCCCTCTAAGAAGCATCATGAAAGCCGAGAAATAGAACGGAATGTTACGCAAAACTGGGTGGTGGGAGGTTCACACCTAGCTTTATTCTGATGGCTGCTGTGATGTGTAAAATGGGATGATGGGAAAAGAGATGCAAGACTTAAGGAGCGGGGAGTAGCACTGTGAGGTTTAATTTAGGATGTACACTACTAGCGTGGCAGCAGCGAGATGGAGTACCAAGTACCAATAAACTTGGGTACCCAGTTTATTTGTTGTCCATTAAAAATAA
>VZTG01010346.1:842219-968789 GCA_013397845.1 Melanocharis versteri
TAAAAATAAAATACGATACCCAAGCAACTAAAGGGTACGTAGGTGGCAGGGCCTGCCCCGCCGGCAGGTAAGGGATCTGTAAGGGATCTGTAACGGCTCCACCGGCGGGAGCAGCCGCGGCACACACAGACAGGGAAGCGAGGAGCCCGGCGGCAGCCCGCACCCGGGGGCGGGCCGNGCGGCAGTGGGTAGTTCACCGGGCTGGGGGTGCGGGTGTTTCTGAGCCCGGTGGGGAGAGAAATCCCACGCCTGCGAGGCACGGGTAGGGAGAGGGGTGTTGTGAGGTGAGGGGTTTGGCCGGGACTTTGTGATTGGCACGCTGACAGCCCTGAGGTGTAGGGGTGGTATTTTTCGGCAGTAGGAGTTGGGGCTTGGTCTTCTACACCCTGTTCTAAGGAGCCCAGGGTCCCGAGCGCCTTGTTTTGCTTCTGGAGTGATGCTGGCTTGCAAACTACCTCTTTTACCATCTGTTTTACTCCCAGCTTTGCTGCTTGTCTGCTTTTTGGAAGACTCAATCTGTTTGTCAAGCAGGCTGACCCTTCTCTGTGGCTTACTGACGCTGGCTAGCAAAAACTGGTTGCAGGCTTCCATGCCCTTTGGGATGTGTAATTGAGCATGCTGCTTCAACACGAAAGATGAACCTTAAGGCCTTTTCAGATACAGAGCACTCGACCCAACTGCTGCAGTAAAGAGATCTATGCCACCATGGCTAGAAGAGGGATTTAACCCTTGCAAAAAAAAGAAGTGAGTGTTAGCCCAGGAAGTGGCAGTTGTCCTGCGTTGGGTCCTCCCAGGTAACTCCAAAGTAAGTGTCTAACTGAGTTAATGTTACAAAGGCTACTGCAAAGCATACTACAGCCCAGTTGGCAGCACTATTTATGTCTGGTGCTAATTGTTTGTTGTCATTTTTAGTAGGCATTGCCAATGGACGAATTGGTGCATGACTTGGCCTCAGCTTTAGAGCAGACTTCAGAGCAAAACAAACTGGATGAGCTATGGGAAGAGATGGCCCTAAGCCCACGGCAGCAGCGGCGTCAGCTTCGCAAGAGACGGGGTCGTAAACGGCGCTCAGACTTCACGCATCAGGCAGAACATGCCTGCTGCTACAGCGAGGCCTCAGAGTCGAGCTTGGACGAAGCTGTCAAGGATTGCCGTGAGGTGCTGACAGCTAATTTCAGTGACTCTGATGACATGGCAGTGGTCAAACGACATCCAGCTCTTAGTGCCACCCTGAGGAGCAAGCAACACTTGTGGCATGAGTCAGACTCCTTTACAGAGAATGCACCCTGTCGACCTCTTAGGCGCCGACGGAAAGTCAAACGTGTGACATCAGAGGTGGCTGCCAGTCTCCAGCAAAAGCTCAGGGTATCAGAGTGGAACTACGAGAGGGGCTGCAGGTTCAAGTCAGCCAAGAAACAGCGTCTTTCTCGCTGGAAAGAGAATGCCCCTTGGACATCATCCAGTCATGGCCTTTGTGAGCCAGGAGAGAACAGGCCCTTCCTCAGCAACGGGGGAAGGAAGGAGCGGATGGAGTGTGAAGCTGATGATCAGAAACAGGGCTCAGATGAAAACATGTCGGAATGGTGAGATCTTGGTTTCTTCCCTGTGCTAGTCAGATGGCCGCCTTGCTTGCAGCTGCTTGTAAATGCTGTGCCTTGCTTTTTGAAGTTCTTAGAATTATTCAGTGCTGCTCTCTTTTTGAAGACGAGAAATATCTCAGCTGCTTCTAAATTGTAGTTTTTTTCCAAGTCTTTCCTGTCAGTACTCTATGATGACCCAGAATGCTTCCTTGAAAAGCTGGCAAGCTGGTAGGTTTCTGGCTCCTGCTACACCAGGAGTCCTCTGAAATGTCTGTGGCCTTGCAGCTACAATGTGGCATGCTTGTGGCCTATGGTTTGGAGAGTAAACCCACAGCTGACACTTGTGTTGCATGACTGATACGAACTGATCTCAGTTTCTTGTTTTCAGCATTTACTATAAGTAGTAGTAGATAACAGATCAGATCTCCCATTATTACTGCTAGCCCTCTGTGCAGGTACTGTGTGAACCTCAGTGTAACCATGCTTGTAGTTCTACATCTCTGCTCTTGATCTGATCCTGAAAGCCTAGCTGTGGGGAGAATGTGGTGAGATGATGAAGAAGTTGAGAGGAACTTAGTTTATTTACAGGATAAGCCTGCGCAAACAGTGGAGTCTGATGTCTTGGTGTCCGGTTTTGGAGAACTTTGATGAATTTGTGGCAGAATCATATACAAGGGATTAAAATGAGACATTTAAATGTCATGGTCTGAATTTGTGTTGCCTTTGGGAATTTTTTTACCCAAGTGTGACTTTTATTCTCTCTCTCGAAGGTTTGGGATCATGAAACTGCTTCTGTACGAAGAGATTTTTACGTTAGAAATGAGGCAACTGCTAAGAATTAAATGGACGAGATTTCTTAATGAATGGCTTACAGAAAGCAAATGTGATTGCTTATTTTCTAATTATCATTGTGTAAGAACAGCTGACGTTGAGAAGACATTTAAAACAAACAAACAAACAAAAAGTATTAATTTTCATGAAACATGAGATTTGAAACTCTACTGCAGGACATTTTAGAGGTCAAAATTTAAATATGTTCAAAAGGGAGATGTGGAGCACAGATATATCAGGGCCTGTTAAACATTACATCCCAGATGAAAGGTCCCACTCATGAAGTCCTTAAACTGCTGACTTCTAAAAGCTAGAGGAATATACAGAGAAGTCTGCATTTGGCGTATTCTCGTGTTCTTTTCTCAAGCACTGTAATAGTCACTATCAGAGGACAGTGGATTTGGAAAGTCTAACTCTTTGTTACAGTATGATTGTTCATATGTTGAGGTTCATTTAAGTATTGTGACAGTCCAGCTCCTGCAGTTTGTCAGAGTGGACAGGTGGCACTTCATTATTACGGCTTTATGGATAATAGCTGGAAGTGCAAACTTCTCAGTGGTGTTTTCTGAGACGCTGTGAAAAGCTTAGGTTATAGTAAGTCCTCACTGTCCCGGTCCAGGGAACCACTATTGCATTTTTACTGGGTCAGTTGGGATTTGTAGCATGTAACTGTTACAGTGTGGTCACTTTTTTCTTTTACGAGTGGCTGTTGTTGCTAAAAAGTGGGTGTGAAGTGGGGCTTTACAAGAAACTTGGAATGGAAACCTTTTGTTACTGGTTGTTAAAGTAGTTTTATCTTCTCAGGGCTGTTTGCTAGTAGTCCAGGAAAAGAAGTGTGCTAAGTAGCTCCTGAATATTGCATGTCAGTGGTGATGGACTGAGAGATACCCTTACTAGATGTGGCAGTGATGGACAGTGTTCCTTGAGTTGTTTTTTTTAACACCAGTCAGAGTCTGTTCCATCATGTCAAACTTGAACTTAAACCAGCAGGCTTTCATCCAGCCTTTATTTGTGCCAGCCCTGGAAAGAGTAAATAAAGAGCTATGTCCAGACTGTTACTTGAGGACCATGCTGGGAGATGGCTTTGTTCTGTCTCAGTTGTCCCTTGCTCTCAGACTAATTATTGTGCAAGTGTATGCATTAAATGACACTTACCATCTGCTGCCAAATCCTTGGGATTCTCTCTGGAAAGCTAGCGCTTGGAATATTTGACCTCTGCAACACCACATGTGTGATCTGTGCTGTGACTCACTAGGGAGGGCCACAGTTGGAGGGAGGAATACATACAGCCCTCTTCACTGCGGAGTATCCCTCACAGCAGTGAAGGATCAAGCTTTGGTCTCCGCTGCTCTAAATATAGCACTTTGCTGCTAGCAGCACAGTGAAACTGCCTCTGTTTGCCTCACTCCCACTGTGCTCTAGCTGTTTCTTCTGGTACAGTAAGAGAAGTACTTTGCACAGATGCGTGACAAGGACATATCCTGAGGAAGGGAGAAGAAAATTGGATACCTAGGAGAGCAAATGGTGTGGTTGTCATCACAAGCTGATGGGAAGAAAGGTGACTGATGCTGCTTATGGGACTTGGAAGCAATCTGTGGTGATCTGGTGATTTACAAAACTGTCATACTGAACTGGTTCCACTACTGTTCACTCCTCTAGCAGTAGGGAATGTCACAAAATGAAATGGGTTTTCAGGCAAACTAAGTTGTATATTCAGAATGTATTTTTTTTTCAACCTTCTTTTTTGTCCCCTTCACAGACATTTTCTTTGGTTTGTTGTACAGGAATGAATCTGTAAATGCCGAAATATCCAGTATTTTCTCTGCTTTCTAGAAGGCTTCTTATCCTAAGTCAGGTCAAAAACCTACTGTATTCCATTGACAAACTCCTATTCACTGAGAAAGTCTTGGATTTGGGTTCTTAACAAAGAGATGTTTTTTTTTCTAGTTCACTTGTGGGACTTTGCCCAGTCCTTTCCTGGAGGAAGATGAGCTGCAGTATTGTGATTCAAAGAGTGCATGAAATGAAATCTTTGAAATTGTTTGCCAAACATGGCAAAAGGTGAACATAAATTGAGAGAAGGATGGCTGTGCAGCAACACAATGAGGAAATTATGGTGGTTCTGAATTGGGTAATGACACAACCCAATGCCTGATCTATAAATAATTGTGGAAACAACAGAGGAAACAAGTGGTTTTAGTTTAAGCAGTCATTTGTATATTTGTACAAAGGTGACGATTAACTGCTAAGACTGTTAAAAGTAACGTGCCTTTCTGTCCCTAAATGTTTTGAGATTCCCTGCAGCCATAATAAAACAAAGGCAAATTATATATTGAGTGCTGAAGTTTTTCTCTTGTTGGTCTAAGCTGAGTACTTCCAGAATGGCCTAGGTTTGGTTTGAGGGCAGAACAAACCATAGTACAAGAGCTGTCTAAAAAGTCACTCTGATTTGTGTGTTTACTTGTGAAAGATATGCAGTTGGTCTCATCTGTTTTCAAGGAACCAAAACTCTTAATGGGACTTTTTCAAACCTGGGATTCTACTGACCCACCAATGACGTTAGATTTCACTGGCTTAATGCTGATGTATTTGTTGTGGTTTAACCCGGATAGGCAGCTCAGCTCCACGGAGCTGCCTGCTCACTCCCCTGCATGGATGAGGGAGGAAAATGGAAGAGTAAATGTGAGAAAACTCTCAGCTTTAGGTGAAGTTAGTTTAGTAGGTCAAGCAAAAGCTATGTGTGCAAGCAAAGCAAAATAAAGGATTCACTACTTCCTATCAGCAGGCAGGTGTTCAGCCATCTCCAGGAATGCAGAACTCCATCATTTGTAACATTGTTTGGGAACACAAACACCACAATTCCAAATATCCCTGGCTTCATTCTTCTTTTTCCCGGCTTTTATTGCTAAGCATGACATTATATGATGCAGGATATTGCTGTGGTCACTCAGGGTCAGTTGTCCAGCCTGTGCACCCTCCCATCTTCTTGTGTACCCCCAGCCTGCTCACTGGCAGGGCAGTGTGAGAGGCAGAGACAGCCTTGGCACTGTGTAAGCGCTGCTCAGCAATAAGTAAAACATCCCTGTGGTATCGACACTGGTCACAAATCCAAAACATAGACCTGTAGTGCTACTATGAGAAAAATGTAGCTCTATGCCAGCCAAAACCAGTACAATGTTCTGGCCTGAGAATGTGACCATCGCTCATCCTGAGTGTGTAGTTAAGTTGCTTTACCCTTTGGAAGGGAGCTGCTTCGATGACAGTCTGCAGTTGCATTCATGAGTCTGGTGAAGCTGATGAATTGGAGGCCAGTCTCTCCATAAAAAAAAAAAAAAATCCTCTCTCTTGGAAGGCAAGTGACAAAGACAGAGTATTCAGCTTCCCCTCCTTCTCCAGCCCAGCCTGACCTTCTGCAGCCCCTCGGTGCCTCTTGTTTTCTTATTTTTATAGAAAATCAATATCCCTTCTGACACAAACAATAGCTCAGGCAAAAGAATAAATGGGGGAAACCTGAGATCTCTGTCCATCACCTCTCAGTTTAACTCCCCCAAACTATTTAATTATAAGCGTGCTTTGCTCCAGGTGTTTGCGACAGTGAAATTGCTAAATGAGGACCATTTTAACCAAAGATTGGGTGATCAATAACACTCTATAGCAGTAGCTTGTCGGATCAATAGCATTCATTATTTCATGGTTAAGGTAAGTAGCCTCCTTTGCAAGTGGAGGTCATTAATCAGTGCTTACTGGACCTGCAGAAAGGCCTGCATAGATGTCTAGTTTGTGTTCAGCCCTGCAGTGTAAAAGGGGTGCTGAAGAGGTTGAGATCCCTGAAAGTTTGTTCCTATAAAGCACTGGCAGTGATGCTTATCTCTAAGGAACTAAAGAGCTCTCAGTGCAACAGGATGCTTAAAGTACTGTTAATATGACCTGGAATCTTGTCAATGCTTTTTCCTTTCTCAGGCACCTTTCCTCTGAGGATGCTAAAACCCTTATGAAGCAGTCACTCAGTCCTGGCATCTGCAGCTTGTGAGAATTGTTTATCCAAGTTATCAAAAGGGAAAGCAGGCATGCTAAGAGATTGGTCCAGGGTCATACAGTGAGTTGGTAGGAGAGCTTGGGATGAAATGATTAATTCATGATTCTCAGTCCTTGGCCTTAATTGCTGTGGTGTATGTGTGGGAGGATGAATGCATGGCCAAGCTTTGTTATGGATTAATTTGGAATTTGATATTAACTTACATGCTGAAAGGTGAGAATGATGTACGGATTGTTCATCCTTTAAGTATAAATGGCCTTTATACAGTGATGAAGATGCAAAGTTTTAGATATCCAGCATGATGAGTTGACTTGGCTGTACTTTAGAGTGCCTTTTCTAAGAGCAATAATATGTTCACAAAATAGGATTTTATTCTGTGCCTGCAGTTCTGTTGGAGTGACATATTTTGTGGTCCCTCATCATTCAGCCTTGTAAATCAAGGGCTTTCCAGTTCATACTGGTCTCCCTGGGAAAGAGGCATCCAGAGGTACTTTCAAACAGCATTCCCTGATTGGAGACTGCTTCTAGTGCTAACTTACACCTGATGTTCACATCTAAGGTCTTAGTGCTCAGGGAGTAGGCAGTAAGTAGTTTCTGCTTGTCCTAGTACCTCTCAGCTAAATTGGAGGAAGTATTGCCTGAAGTGTCCAAGGAATGATTTCATGTCAGCATTAAAGCCTTCAGATGCTTGGGACTGACATGAGCATGTACTTCTGCTACAAATATTCATACAGCTTTGCGGTCAATTAATGGCTTTCTACACATTAATTTCTAGCTTTATTCTCTTTTTCAAGAATTTAATCTCTAACTGCTTCAGCAAATGCAAAGCGTGCTATAACAAGGTTGCATTCAGCAGCAGCAAGTCATGCTGTGCTAATGTATTTAGCTGGAGTTGTAAATGTCGCAGCTGCTCTTTACTCCATGTAAAACAAAAGTTGCTGGAGGGGAGGCTGTTTGTGTGATGGTGTAACATTTTTGAGGAAAAGGAATCTGAAGTAGAAAACTTCGGAGGGTTTTCAGTAGCTGTTAAGTGACCCAAGGACAGAGTTTTTAACTGCGCTTAATTTCCTGGTGAGTATTCCAGATGATGTCATAGTTAAGTTATTAATCTAGTACCCAAGGCATATGCCATTTTATTAATTACTTCTTGATAACTTAGAACTAAACTAGATACAGGATTCTACTCTTTTTCAAGTGATGCAGCATTGATAGGTTTTAACAGAAAGCCATTACGTTCTGTTCTAGAGCCAGTCATGTATCTGAAATTCAGTTTTTGTGAGACATGCAAAGCATTTTGGTTTTGGAGAAGCTAGTAAAATGTAGTAGAGTGGTTTTTGTGTTGTGCCTGTTGCAATTGTAACCATGGTTTTTTTTCTCTGTTTTTGTTCCAGTGAAACCAGCAGTGTATGCAGCAGCAGTGACACTGGCCTGTTTACTAATGATGAAGGCCGCCAAGGTAACAAGTGTCCTGTGATTTTCCTCATGTGCTGCTGGGGAGTTTCTTACTTTCTTTACAAATGAAAAGAAAGATCTATGTTTGAAGAGAGACAGAGAGGGAGATGTGTGAGGAAAAACCAGTGGCAGGGAGCGGCTAGAAGTTAAGAAATGAGATGAGGGCTACAAATGTATGATTTTCATAACACTACACTTTTCCTGCTGAAATACTTTGTGTATCAGATCCATAATATTTGCAATATAAGAAGCTATTATTGTGGAAAGGCACAGACATACAAGAGGAATTTGAGAGCTCTTCATAATGAAAGAGCACTGCTTATGATTTGTTTCTGTAGGTGTTTTAAGTGTTGTCTACATACCATTAGTGCCTGAATCTGCTAGTTTTTTTCTCTATGGGCAGGAAGAAAAGACGGGAAAAAAATTACTTAATACTGACAAGTCACTAGACTGTGCTAAGAAAAGTCAACAGGCTGTGCTAAGAAGTTGCTGGTAATATGTGATAGGTTTTATTTCTTTAAATATGTGTTCCTCCCTTGCTCTTGTGTGCATTAGTTGAACATGGTATTTTCAGTGTCTGTTGTGTAAGCGGTTTCTTAGGAGTTTTGAGTGTGAAGTGCAATTTGGTTTTATTTATCAACCGATAGCACAGTGTCCAGTTGATGGGGGATACAGCAGAAGTATGTGTGAAATAGGTTGTAGTAGGCACATAGGCATTGAGGACTATTATATTTGGAGCATGTGGAATGTGACCCTAGAGACCTGCAATTCTGTGCACTCTGATTCTGTCACATTTCACAAGCTAAGATTTGGATGAGATCTCTTCTGGGAATATATCAGTGCTAAAGGAAGTAGCAGTGGTAGCTCAATAGGATATGCTGCTTCCACTAGCTTGTTAATGGCTCAGGTACCTGTGTGATGCAACACAATGATAGCAAACATGCTTAGGTGTTTTCTGATGATATTTTAGACTGTAGGACCAATCTGTTGTGATCCTAGGGGAGTATAATACTTCCCTTAAGAGTAGGGATTTCAAATATCAGCTTTGACCTTTGCCGAAAAGTAACTGTTTCCAGACTCCGGTTCCTCAAAGGCAACAGAAAAGTAGAATCTTTTGCCCTCTCTATTTACTGGTGATTGTTCAGGAGGAGCTGAAATTAGTGAGCACTTGCATATCAGATAATGAAGCAAAGCAGAGTGGTGACTGAGGTGTTTTACTTCATCACCTGAGACAAGATTAATGGAGACTGGGTAGTGTATATATATACTTGTCTATATGCTTGCCCTATATACTTGCCCTGATTTTATACCCTGTTTTAGACATTAATTTTTGGCTGCTACTGGAAGTAGGATGCTCAGTATACAGGAACATGTAGAAATATGACTTAGATAAATTTAAAAAGTCCAATTACAGCCTTCCATGTCTAGGTACTAAAAGAGGTTTGACATCCTTGTTGTCAGGTCTCTCTCTGTTGAAACAGGTTATACTGTGATAGCTTTCTGGCCAAGATGTTTTAGCTTAAAGTTGTGTTAAAAGGGTTAAAAATATTGTTGCGCTTTCAGACTAAATAAAAAATACCTCCTTTTCCTTTTTTTTTTCCCTTGACAATTCCTAGTCATAAAATAAATAAAAAAACCAACAGCTTTCCATGTCAGTGAGATGGAGAGAGCACAAAATTTGTGCTGCATTAACTACAGCAACCCAGTTCCATGGAGACTTTGGTCATGACTTCTGTTGCTGCTGCTTTAGTTTTGCAGAGGGTTTGTAGTTCTGAGAGATTCTAAGAAATTTTGATTGAGAGCAGCTCACAGCATGGTTAGTACTTACACTCAGATTGACCATTTCTGATAGTTACATGTTTTCGTCTTAGCTGCTGTCTTAGGACACTAGGGGTCTTTCTCATCAGTATGTTTCTTTTGCTTACTCTGTGAGCCTGGTCTTCCCCTCTTGTGAAGTCTCTCCTGTGACAGCCTATAACGTGTGCCAAATGATTGGCCTCTACCGGTGTCGCAGTAATTACTTCAGAGAAAGAGTTCTGCATAAGACATCACACAACACTGAGCTAAGGTTGATGAGAGGCAGTAGCAACAGAGTGCTAAACCTGCCCTAGGCAGGTCTATAAAGAGGCTTTGTTCTATAGGGAAATTCTGGAGACTGATGAGTTGGATAGTTTAAAGCATGTAGTGAGGCCCCATAGTTACTGAGGATCATTGAAACAGAATACAAATATAAGGCTCTTCAAGAATGAATTCATAATGAGACTTCAGCTATTTCACATTCAGATATGCCTACTTGTAGTATTTTGAGGGATGGTCACGGGGCACATTGATGTTATTTGTGGCTAATTCCATTCTATTTCTTTAGGAGATGATGAACAAAGTGATTGGTTTTATGAAGGAGAATGTGTCCCAGGATTCACTGTCCCCAACCTTCTTCCGAAGTGGGGAGCTGATCACCGATCTGAAGTGGAGAGGATTGACTCAGGCCTGGACAAGCTTTCCGTTTCCACCTTCCTTTTGCCCTCACGGCCAGCTCAGAGAGGTGAGGTCCATAAGGAATTGTGTTTGAGAACTTCTGATGCGATGGCAAGAGTAGATTCTGTTTGTAGGTGTTGCATTTAAACTGGTACTGGTGATCTGTTTTGTTTTTTTTTTTTAAGATCCAGTTAAGAAAAAGTTGCACTATTGGCAAGTTTACTGAAACAGTCATACCAGCTGCCTTCTGGCAGTCTTTCTTTTTTTAGAAGTAAGAATTTCATTTGATTTGCGAAAAAATTGGCATATCTACATCTTCGAGACTGAAAAACAAGAGACAGAGGATCTGATTTGATTACTGAACTAAGGGGTTTTCCTGGTGGCTTTGTCAGGAAGAATCTTCTGTGTTCATTTCTCAGTTTTTCTGCATTTGGTTTTCAGGATTTCATGCTCGCCTGAATCGCCTTCCAGGAGCTGCTGCCCGTTGTCTCCGTAAAGGTCGGAGGAGGCTGGTTGGCAAGGTATGCCCTTTTGAAAGATGGTAATTTTGTATTTCAAATTCTGATCAGTCCTGAAATACTATTCTAAGATACCATGTAAATTGTTTTCTGCAGAAAGTGGTCCTGTATATTTTTTGTTTCATGTATTGTTTGATTTGTTTAACTGCTTTGACTGTCAGAAGATGATTGAGTGACTAAGAGGATTTTAAGGCACGTTGGAATGGCAAAGACAGCTGATCAGTGCTAGAAGCAGTATGAAAGAAGGCCTGAAGAAGAATGACAGGGAGCATAAATATCAAGATTTAGTCAGAATGTAGGGGAAAATGATGATGGCATGAGACTTGTGCATGCTCATCTGAGACTACAAGGGCAGAGAGGTGCCTCAAAGGTGAAGGAAGGCCAAATTTTATATAGGGAAGACTGATATGAATGGCAGCGAAGGAAGGTGGTTTTAGCAGTTGCATTTTTAGTGGGAAGACAGGAGAATAATAATGTATATGCAGTAAATGCAGACAAAGCTGCCCAAAACTGTTGACTAGTTTTATTACATGTAGGGCAAACACCAAACAAAATATCAGTCCTTTTTCTAACAGAACAAACAATGCTCTGCAGATGTCTGTCTAAAAAAGAGGGATATACCTGGTTGGGTCTGCATCATGGAGTATTAGGCGCTGCTGTTTGTTGTAAAAGATGATTCTGACAAGGAAGGTGTTGGCTGTGTTTGGCTTTTTTTTATTGTGATGTGCTCTGTGCTCATAAGTTCCGAGCTGGCTGGCCGTAGTCTGCTAACCAAGGTGTGTTAGGGGTGCCTGGAGTCTAGAGGAGTGTGACAGCTGCCTTCTGTTCAGTCATACTTGAAAGATCCTTGTCTGCCCCTTCTTTCTTCCACTCACCTTGCTTAATTGTAACCGGCATTCGAAATATGAATCCTCAGCTGGCAAGAAACTGACTTTAGGTAGGGTTCCTGAGGCCACCTGCAAGTGACGGGGCCTGGCGGCACACCTCTAATGATCCAAATGAGAAGGATAATATTTACTTGTTTAATTCATCTTCATCACCTTAAAGGGATCTTTGTCATTTGCAGCGGAGGTCACTGCTCCCCCTTCCCCATCTCTCTCGAAATTGTAATCATAAATAATGAGTTTCATTCAGAGCTCCCCGCCAGCGAGCTGCTAATTACCAAAAGTACGGCTTGTAATTTACACAGTAATAAACCGTAAATTTAAACATTATGGCACTTTAAGTTAATAATTTTCCTGCTGTAACAAATAGCCCATCTTTCACCCCTGCTGCTATAACTGCCCCCAAACTTTGAGTGTGCTTTGCCTATGTACCTGGCACAAATGAACCTTACCTGTGAAAGACTTTTGCCCTCATCTTCAGCCCCTTTCTGAAAAGTATGCTTCATTCTTGGAGGCAGTTGCTGTGCAGGTATGAACAGCTGGTGCTTCAGGCTGTGTGCGTACGTGTATGCCAGCATCGAGCACATACACAGGGCAGCGTCTTGCAGGAAGCAACATGCTCCCAGAGCAAGTCCTTTCTCCTAGGACCTACCTTTTCTTTAGTTGCTAGAGGTCCTGCTGCTGAATTGCTGCTTTCAGAAAGGGCAAAAGCATCGTGCTTTCACTTCTTATTTTATTTGCTGGTGGTTGGTGAGTCCCCACTGTTAGTGGAACAGTGTAGTGTCCTATCTCAGCCTGTTTCTGACCCAACTGACCCCAGGAACGTGGAAAGAAGCACTTCCCGGCCATCTCCCCTGCTCTCGTGTGTCCTTGTGCTGCATACTTTGTACTAGTCCAGTCCCTGGTGTGCCCCTCTGCAAGCAAATATCATCACTAAAATAAGAAACAAGCCTCTAAATAAAATTGAATGATTTTCTGCCATTCTAATTAGTTAAATCATCTCAGGTGAAGTTCTAAAAGCGAAGAGTGAACATGTTTAGCTGAGAGTGGGCTGGTAAGGAAAGGATGTGCCAGGGGAGTAAGATTTGTTCTTACTGGCAGCAGCAAGCTATTCTCTGCTCACTATGTGAGAGTTTGCAACCTTTTACCTGTCTTTGTGTTTCAGGAGACCTCCATGAGCACTCTGGGCACCGAGAGGCTAGGTCATATTGTTAGTGATCCGCGCCAGAAAGAGTAAGGCCCTTAACAGCTGTTGTATAGAACTTTGGGCGGGGAAGAAGAGCTATAGGGTCCTCTTCCCTTCTGGGGCTGAAGGACATGAAGAGCTGGGTGGACACTTAAGCATAACCTGTGGAATGGGAGACAGTATTCTACTGATGGCTTCTCTGTTTTCTTGCTCGTAATTGCTGACTTCCCCTTTGTCTTATATATATATATGTTTATGTAAGGCTGCCCCAGTGTGTGGACGCTACTCAAATGCCCTTTTTTTGTGGTCAGCTTTTTCTTTCATCCTGCCTTATAAAGTGCCATTGCAGTAACTGCAGATCTTTTGGACATTAAGAGAAGACTCAGCCCCATATGTTCATTTTTTAAAATGTTTCTTTGTGGAGCCACACTATGGGTGTATACCCAGACTGCAGAAATGATGCCGACAAGGCAGCTGTGAAATTACTTTTTCTTTCTTTGGTGCTCTGTCCCCTTCCCCAATTAGTGTATTTAAATTATAGTCAGCACTGGAAATAGTCATGGTGCCTATCCTTTGGCATCTCCCTAATGCTATTCTGGGGAATGGGTAGGTAAGGATGGCATGTCTTGATTGTAGTTCAGTGGGTCCAGCCTTCACCAACTGTTGACACCTAATTTTCTCCCTTGGATCTGAAATTTGTTGTTTTTGTATGACTCCTGATGATGTTTAATCTTTTTCCTTCTCCCTCCATCTTTTTTCTTCCCTTCCCCTTCTCTTCTTACCCCCAACCCTCCTTTTTTTTCCCTCCGTGTTCGTTCCTTGGCATTGCTCCCACCTGTCCTTTCGACTCTGCCTCCTTCCAGTTTTTGGTTACCATCCATGGGGAAGAGAGATCGCAACCAGGTAAGGTGACTCTGCTCTTCCTTTTTTATTTTCTTGGTTTCCTTCTCTCTAGAAAGAACACAATGCTGGCTTCTGATTTCCCACACACTCTGGCCTGTGCACATGAGGTAAGGCAGTCCTGTCCCTTCTAATTTTGTTAACTGATGTCTTCTGGGCTTTGAACACAACCCATTTCTCAGGTGTTGTATTGTCTATTTAAACTGAATAGCTCAGGAACTCCTTTTACTTATCTCCCTGTTTCAGGTTGGTGTAGGCCTTCCTTTCTGACAGTGAGTGGGAGGGAAAATGCCTCTTGACAGGAGGAGCTTTGGCCTCTCAAAATTCCATAAGAATTGGAATGATTTTCTCCTTTTCAATGCTTTGTTTTGCCTTGCTTTGCTCAGGCTTCTACCTGATAGTCTCATCCACAGAGAAGGTAAAAAATAGTGAGCTTAAATGATGTAGTTAAATAGCAGCTCTAACAGGAAAATGTAAGAGGTGGTAAGCAAGAGAAATAGGCATTCTTGGAACTGAAACTCTTGTGTGTGCACTTTTATATTCTCCAGTAAGTCTTTCTTAGCTTCAGTGCTAGGAGGTTTTTTTACTTTAAGATATAAAAGCTCAGGTTCTTAATAGCAAAGAGAAAAAAAAACACTCTTCCATTTGAGCAGTCATGTTGTAACAGTGCTCCTGGCCATGCACACTCTTTTCTATTCCTATGCGAGTTGTTTTATGGTTGGTGAGCAGTAGGACTGAAATTCTTTTTACCTTTCAGGTGACTAAAAGTACGTATATGGCAAGAAATAATTTTCAAGCCTTTGTGCAGCTGTGTATTTTCCATTAATGAGAACATTTTACAGATTGCTTTTATATTGCTAAAGATAAGAGTAACTACATAAGCTGTAAAATGACCAGATGTAAGTAACTTTTGAATGGACTTGAATCAGCCATTCCTGTAACAGAGGGTTCCTGGTGATTCTCCCTACTGTGCACTTGCAGTGTTACTTCACTGACAGTAAAGGAGTAGTCTCACTTAAGGAGGAGCTCCCTAATAGCAGCAGCTTTGTGGTACATTTTCTTTCTCAGAAAGGTAGAGGGTAAAGGCCTAGTACTGAATTCTGAAGTTGCAGATAGCTTGTGTGATGAGTCCTGCTACAGGTGTGGATTGTTCCTTTGTCCTTATTTAAAAATGCATCAGTAATCCTAGTAACACTAGAAAAGTATTCTGGAGATTGGTGTAGCGCTTTGCAAAGCAGATGGAAATTCATTTCCTGCTTGACGTGTGAATTATAAATGAAGAGGAAATGCCGAATGGAAGTATAAAGCAGGTATCCCAGAGAAACTACCAGTCTAAAGCTTCTATCTATATGTTGAGCAAAGTGTGTTCCATGCATTGATTGACCAGATTATTCCATTTCTGTCCTGACCATTAAAAGTCCTGACCATTGCATCTTCTACAACAATCTGTCTTGCTCAGGTTTGATGCCCTCAAGATTTGTCTAGTGTATGTCTAACAGTATCTTAGATTAGCCTGACCACGCATTGTTTCAAAAATTTGATTTAAGCAGTTTTCAAAGACAGCTTGGAGGTTGGTGGGGAGTGGAAGGAGCAATTCACTTGCCATGGAATGAATTGGGTGCTCATTGTGAACTTAACCTGGTGGATCTGAGTCTTCTAGAGGTCTGTTTCAGTGATATACACAACCCTTGGGAATGCAGGAACTGCTCTGTGCTTGCACAGTTCATAACAGTGACTTTTTTTCTCTGCAATGTGAAGGTAGACAAGAGGCTTTCTGAAAGAGAAACAGACTTTTTTCTCATGGCATGCAGCAATACAGCACTTATGCTTTTAGTCAACCAGCATTTTTAATAATGGAAGTTGGAAGAGGAGTGTGCTGAGGCTGTCTGTTGTGAGAAGGTGGTTATGAGATTTGCTGTTTCACCCTTTGTGCTAGCCTTTTGTCCGAAGTGAGAGTCTGTTCTCATCTAGTCTTACCCCTTGAGGTGCCAGAAGGGTCTCCTTATACTGTGTGAACAGCTGAAAAAAAGATCTGAGGAGCTTTATCTGGACACTTTCTTTTAATGCTTTGCTTAAATAAAATCTCTTGACTTTCCAGTTCAATCCATTATCTCCTCTGTACTCTCTGGATGTGCTTGCTGATGCTTCCCACCGAAGATGCTCACCAGCACGCTGCACTGCCAGGTAACTCCCTTGCTCTGCTCTGTTGGGGTTGTCTCACTTCCATCTCCTGGATGTCTTCAGTAGTACTGTGTGATCTGAACAGTACTCATGGACCTGTAAGGTAACGCACTTTTCCCTGGGAAGCCCATGTTCAAACTTAGCACAAAGCGTAGCAATGCACTTTATTTGAGATTCTCAATAAACTAAGTGCTTACAGTATATGAAACTGTGTATGACAAACAGGCAGATCATACTGTTCCTTTAGAAATAACTGCAGTCTGTTCTGAAATGTGCAATGAGTTGCTGCAAGTCTGCTTTTTAGTTACAAATGGACATAGTATCATTGCCCACTATTAAAATTGGAACAAGATGAGAGGGAAAATGCTGACAAACTGGTGTGGGTGACATGCTGAGGCGTTTTGGTATCCTAGGTGTCTAAAATAGACCTTCTGAGCAGATTAAGAACTCACCTGAGGTGACCTCTAATGGCTTGATATCTCTCTATAGCAATAGCTGAAATTTAGATCTGCTTTGGCCAGATGTTATGTATGTTTGAGTCTGCATAGTTCAGGTTAATATACTATTCAGGCACCTTCTGCTGACTAATCCTAAATTAAATTCAAGTGTTGGCCTTAGAGGTGACTCCTGTTTTTGTGTTGCAGGTGACTATCTAAAGGTAAGGTGCCCTTGAGCTCTTTCTCTGTGCAAGTAGACAGAGCCTTGCTTTGGACACAATTCTGCCTATGTGCTTGTACCAGGGACCCAATCTGAAAGAAATGTCTGGACTTTCAGCTTCATGGCTTTCTCTCCCTTGTTAATTAGCAAATAGAGCATGAAAAATGTACTAAGGTTGTATGTGTCTGAACAGAAGCTTGGCACCCACCCAGCAAAGCCTCTCTTCCCACTGGCTTCTGCAGGGAATTTTGCGATGTCGCACCATGACCTCATGCTGCTGTAGCCAGCATGTTAAAGCTGGAAAAGGGGAGGGAGGAAGAATTTAGCTCTTAAATGTTCAACTGGATGAGAATAAAAAGAATTCAGAAGATTGTGCATCAGCAAATTGATTCCTTTCTGAGCTTTTGCCCCACTCTGGGGATGTTTTCTGCCTGTGAAGCAAGGAGATTGAATAGTCTCTTCATTTTCAGCTAGGATAGCCTTTCTTGTGCCTCCAGTGTTTTACCTGGTGCTTTATAGAATTTTGTCTTCCAGAAGGGTGAGCTGGACAAATCTTGCTTGCAAATTCAAACTGGGCAAAACCTCTACCTTTATGGTGGTCAGTGAAGGCCCTTTCCAAAGCCAAGCTCTTTGCAATGGATTGCTGAACCTGGAGAGATTGTGTTTGCTAGGTTTTTCTGGGCGTATAGTTTAGTTAACCAGTTAATATATATGTTTGGTTCGCTCCTGTAATGCACAGGTGGCTGGTGTCGTGACAAACGTAGTCACTGATGAATTGATGCTGGGTTGACAGAGAAATTGTACCCAGATCCAGTTGTATTTTTAAATGCCTGGAGTTTGAGAAAATAGTTCCTATTTTAGCATGAAATGTGCTCAAGAACCTTTGAAGGAGAAAGAAATATTAAAAGAAGGAAGGTGTTTTGTGGCCCCATGTATGGGGCAAGGGTTGAACTCTTTGGTACAAGAAGCTTGCTTTATGTAAGGGTGCTGCTAAGGGCACAGAAGGAAATTGTTCCTTCAGAGAAATGTTTTCTTGATAGTAGTTGTTCTTTAGCTTTTACATGCCGAGCATACTCGTTAGTAGTCCGTTTTCTTATGGGAGGTTCAGGTGATCTGTGTAAGCTCAGATAAGCTATTGCCCCAGTTAACATCTGCTTTTGCCATATATGGAATCAATTTCAGTAGTTTGTGCTTTAGGAAGTTTCTAACAGCTTGCACCTCATCCTGGAGAAATTCTACTCTGAAATTTGTGTGTGGGAAGGAAATCTTCTGAAATAATATAAAACATATTAGAAAAGAAATGGTCTTGATGTTGTGCCCATCCAGTTTCTTCAACCTGATACCTGCTGTGCCATGAAAAATTGCCTTTCTCTGCTTAGTTTCTGCTATCACGGAGTGTGTCCAGTGGAGTATTTTTACCAAGTGTAGTCTTTTCTCTGCTATGGAACTGTTTTCTTTGTCTTACTGGTGGATTTCGGTGCAGTTCATCTGGAAGACTGGTAACCCAGTACTTTCGTTTAAGCGGAGCTGAAGGCCAGAATACTGAGCACAGCTGAGGATTGAGAAAGAACCTCCTCCTTGACACTGACAAGCCTATATGGAAGGTTCCTTGGGAAGTCTTATTTGAAGGGCTGTATAAATCGTACACTACCTTTCTTGATTTATGTCTGTGATGAGAAGAGCTTTCATTCAAAGTGTATGCACAGCACTGGGAATTTCACAACCGTCATTAGAAGCAGTTTTGTGTGTGTGGTGACTGTTATCATTAGTGGTATAATTTTATTTTGTGAAGCAAGGAGAGTTTTCTGCTTTCTTGCAGTCCTCCCAAGGGATGGCTGGTGTATTAATTTGCTGTATTGCCTCCTGGCTGTTCCCAGACTGTTTTTCCTCTTCATCATGGAATTTTTAATGGCCCTGCTGCCTCTCGGGAGGCATGCAAGGAAGAGTACCTCAGGGATCTTTTCTTTTTTCACATGCCTATAATTACTCTCCTTTAAGAGCACAAAACGTTTGCTAATCATGTCTTGTCTGTTAAGGTTTCGACTTCATGATGCAGACAGCTAAAAGCAAGCAAGTAGAGACTTGCATGGGCAACTCAAGGGATCCTTCCGTCTTTCCCCTCTGCCTATTTGCCTCTCTGGGAGGAGTGATCTAAGCAGAATTTTGTTGTTGAGCTCCTTCTACTTAAGAGAATTTTGTATAGGCTGAAGTTGAGTATCTCATTGGATTTTGGTTATTCAATATTCTGTTGCTGAGAAGTTGTTGTAGGTTGTTGGCTGATGGAATGCTATTCCCTTGAGGCAGGGTAAGAGTTTCAGAAGAGCCTAGAAACAATGTTCCCTTTAATTTGAATAGCAGGCAGAATAAGAGAGGAGGGTAGAAGATATATTGTCCCTAATGCCATTTATTATTTGCCTAGCCTTGAAAATAGGATTATGGGTGAAAAAAAGCAATTAAATGTTCCCACTGGAGGTCATAGGAAAAGTGGACCTTGGATGGCAGGTAGGTGTTGAAGGTGGAGACTTGAAGAATTGTATTAGACTTTTGAACAGCACAGATAAAGAAAATTGCTTTGCATGTAGTCTGTTAATACTAACTGTAAATCTAGAGTTTAATCTGATTTAGAAGCAAGTCTGTCATCTTGCCTGGAACATGGGATAAAGATGTAGAGGGGTGAGTTATCTTCTCCTCATTTACTGCCGGTTGCCCCATACCCTGGGTTTGGTGGTGCTGTTAAATTGAACAGACTTGAATGTCTCACATTTTAGTTCCAGCTCTAGAAATACGCTCGTGAAAATAAAT
This sequence comes from Melanocharis versteri, assembly GCA_013397845.1. Lineage (NCBI taxonomy): Eukaryota > Metazoa > Chordata > Aves > Passeriformes > Melanocharitidae > Melanocharis > Melanocharis versteri. Next base: position 861,722 of record VZTG01010346.1, read on the forward strand.
CTTGTTCTGTCACCTCTGTGTCTGTGCACAGAGATCCTGATATTCCTGCCTCTTACCCAAGCATTTGGAAATAGAGGGATTGCCTGCAGTGTCAAGCCTTTTCTGAGGCAGCCGAAGGAGTGAGCAGATGTCCACAATTTCATACTTTCCCGCTTGATCGGGACAGTATCCAGTTCATTCTGGGCAACCTATCCACACATCTTTGTCTTCCTGGAATATGCTTTATGTAAAAATGCCTGCTGTCAGCTGCTTGAGACATCTTTCTCCCTACTTTTTTTAACTTTTTTCCATTTAGCTGGAGGATTTTTGTGTCTTCCTTTCCTAAAGCCTAGCTAATATTCCAGTTGGGAGTATAACTGAATTCTTCTGACAGGCATGCAATGAACAGCAGCTATCAACCTAGTGTCAAATGCAGTCGACTGACGCCTAATATTCCCATTTTGATGAATCCTAATTCTCTGGAGTGAAAAATAAATTCCCCTTGGCGTCAGAATTTTTTTTTACTTGCTATTTCAAATCTGTGTGTTCAGCAGATCTGGCAAATAGTAGGAGTCCTTCTGGCACAAATATAGTGTGATTCAGTGTGAAAATAGGGAATATAATATATGGGCTCACATCATCTCTGCTTAGAGTGCTTACTTGGAAAACAAGAAGAAAATGCATTCACTTGCATTTGCCACACACAGACTTTTAGGAATGGAAGTGCCACATCGTTATAATGCTTACTTGGGGAACAGACTGCTGTTGAAGATCTATGAGATTTGGATGATTGAAGAAGTGAGCTGACCTATTAGAGATTTTAGAATCTGAAAATGTGCTCTAGAAGCCTTCCCAAGAGGCTTGGCAGGGCATAGGAGCCTGCTGTGCATCGGGAATATCTACACTGGGATGTGATTGCAAGAACCGCTTTCACGTGTGGGAGCTTTGTGTGCAGATAGGATGAGCAACTTTTTTTGATTTACACATGTTATGTGCAGATTAGACTGGTGCCCAGCTGGCTCTGTAGTCAAAGAGGAGGAAGAATTCTGCTTTTACTATTAATTTTGTGAAGCCACCATCAACAGCCTGAGGTAACACCTCAGGGCTTAGAGAAAGAGCCTTTCATTTGGTTTGTGTTTGCTCTGAATAGAGCATCACAACAGCAACAGCTGGGTTGTGTGGAGTTTTAGTAGCAGTATCTTTCTTAAAAGGCAGTGTCTATTAATGATCACTTTAACATGAGAATAATAACATCCCTTGTTTTTATAGTGGTAGACTAATGACTGCCTCTCACTGCATAATCTATGTGCTTTGCTTCTTCTAAGGATAGGGTTAGAATAAAGAGTGTAAGCAGACAAGCTGGATGATGTGAGATGACAGTGAGAGGCATACACCCACAAGTGTGCAATGTGCCTCCTGCCTCCAAGAGGGCCACAGACTGTTGCATTTGGCTCTGTATGGCCTTTTCAGAGACTTTTGTTGTGAGGTTGAGCTGGTTTTTATCCTGAATTTTAGAAGAATGGACTTCATACTACAATTTAGACTTCACAGATAGTGAAGTTTTCCGGGGCCTGATGCTGTTCCGTAAGGTTCTTTGTGGGCTGGTATCTGCTTGTGCTCTGTATTGTCTCCCTCAGATTATATTGCCAATCCTAATTTTCTGTTGAAATACTGTGGTAAATGTAAAATAGTGGCAAGCTCCAGTGCATGGTCATCTCAAACTGTAGAAGTGAGATGGGACTCCTGTGTATGCAGTTACTAGTCATTTAAAAACATGTAAATAAAGTCATAGAATAAATATGTGGAAAATAAATGAAAGGAAGCATTACTTCTGCCACATTAGAGACGACTATGAATTTCATCTTTCTGCATAACAAAGCCTGTTTTTTCTCTAGCATGACCTGCATGCAGAACTGGGTACCATAAGTACTATGTTAAAAAACCCCCACAAATCTGTATTTCCTGAATAATTCCTTTAGTTTGTGATTACAAAAAATATTATCACTGTCAAAAAGACACTGTAGACTTTTCATTTTGTTGAAAGCTATTTTTCCTATACATGTGTAATTTTTCATTCACTAACTCCTGGCAGTGACTGCTGTGTGAGTTGAATATATTGCAGCCAACAAAACAGCCACATTTTGGATCCTGGTATGTTTCTCTAAGTGTGTTCTTTTTCTCTTTCCAGGTTAGAATTTCAGTCATCTCTAGACTGTAAACTAGGTTTTCACGTTAGTCTCTGGTCACCTGGCAGATCCACCTGTGACTAAGGACTGCGACTTTGTTTTTTTTCTTGTGATAAACCTGTCATAGTCCAAAAGAAACCAGGGAATTATTTTCTCATTACTGTTCATGCAACACTGAAGAAAGCATAGAGCCCTAGCAGAAGAGATTGAAAGCTAGTAAGGACAGTGTTCTGGTTTGTAAGTTCTAGTTTGTAAGTTCAGGCCCACATCTTTTATCTCACAAAGTTCTGGTCTGAAACTTCTTCACAGAGAGGGCTGTGACAATGCACAAATACAAATCTTCTGTTAGCCTTTCCTGTTCTAGTCTGCTTTAGAGTAATTTTTAACTGTTCAGAAGAGTTGGTAAAATTCTGCTTTGGAAGAACTAATTCATCATTGCAACTTGTCAGTGATATTTTCACATTTTATAGTTCAGCCTATCCACTGTTATGTTGGGTGCTGTGCATATCCATGACTTGATTTTCCTAGAGGTGGTGGTATTTTTAGGAGTGTAAGGAGTTTATAGGAATCTTCTGTCAAACTGGGATTCACTAATTCTATTATCTCACTGATACAGACCTGCATGCAACCTAGTGATTACAAATTTACATTGAAAAGCATGATATCTACCAAAAATCTGCATATTTTGTAAGTTACACCTCAGACGTCCTTTCTGTCCATGCCTTAAGGAGGACTATCATCCCTGCATGCAGTCTTCTGCTCTTCTCTCTCCCAAGGTACTTACCACCTGGAGATTCCCTGCATGCAGATTTATGGTGCCTGTAAAGTGCACCAGCCACTTGAAATGACACTTTTACCACTGGGTCAGTCAGAGTCAGTGGGTAATCAATAGGTTCCTGATTTACTAACTGAAATGTGGGTGATCAATAAGGGATAAACCTGAATGAAAAACATGCTACAGAGACAATTTATGACCTCTGAGCCTTTGTATCTTAGAGGCAGGGCTACTAGATACAGCATTCTTGCTAGGGCTACTAGATACAGCATTCTTGCTAGTAGTCTTCAACTGAAATATGATTTGCCTTTACTTTCACTACAAAAAGGGATTTTGAGATTCTTTTGTTTTAATTTTTCTTTTTTTTTACCCCTTGTGTAATCATCAGGTCAGGGTAGATGTTTGAGTGTGTAGCTGAGAGCCAGGAGCTCTTATGCAAAATCTAGCTGTAACATTTGTGAACTGGGAAAATTTGCATAAAATCTCTTGGAAATGATAGTGCATAATTCTTTCCTAGTCCATGGTGATTCTCCACCAAGGATCAGCTGGCTAATGTTGGTATAAGTTCATAAAATTAAAAAGGGAACATTTAAAAATTATTTTTGTTGTTATTTTTATATTATTTAAAATTAGTTGGATTATTATATACAATTATGTAGTCATGTAGTTAGTAATCTAATATTGTGTCATTGATGCAAAATAAAAAACTGAATCTTTTCTTCGGGCTATGTGTGTTTAGATGTTTCAGAATACATGGTTACAGCCGTGTTAAAACACTGTGCAGCCACTATTATAGTCATGTACAAAAGCAGTTTTATAGAATGTGCAAAGTTACTTAAAGGTGAGTCACTTCAGTGTACAAACATGAGATTCGAATGTGCATTCTATAGGTGTGCCAGTATTTTTGAAAGCTTTTCACCTCCAGGGATGGTTTCTCTAACCACCTCCCTGGGCGGTTCATTCCAGTGTTTGACAATCCTTTCCTTGAAGAAAAAGTATTCCTGATATCCAACCTGAACTTCCCCTGGCTCAGTAGGAGACTGTGTCCCCCACTCTTCCCCCAGCCTGCAGGGGTGGATGGGGTTGTTGTGGCCAAAATGAAGGACCCATCACTTGGTCTTGGTGAGTTCACTTGGTGAGAGTACACTCGATCCCCTCAGGAGACTTCTTTGTCTGGTTGTATTAATATGTGCTCCCAGATTTGAAAAACTGGCTGTCTGTGAAACTTAGCACAATTTAGAAATTTTTGAAACTGTTCTTCAATGTAAGAGTTAGAGGACAGATCTTACAGACTTCTTGTAGAACTTTTGAATTTTAGTTGAGAAGATGGAACAGAAGGTATTTCCTTTATCTTGTGGTTGCACTTTTTTTACAGGTAAGTAGATAGACCCAGCAGCATTCAAACAATTTATAGACTGGACAAGTACAGGAATTTTTTTGTTGTCCTTACACTGTTCTGTATAGGTACAATAGCACAATTTGGTTTTGCATAAATACAGCATCTAAAATTATGCATATTGTAAATACGTGGGTTTGGTTTTTTTAGTAGATTTTTGTCATGGAAATAAAAACCCATGAATTCTTCCTTTTGTTATATTTAAAAGGCTTTAGTATGTGATAAAAGTGTTTATGAAACTTTCAGGATTTTTTTTTAAATCAAAATAACAAGCTTTGAAGACACTGAAGCTTTTCAGCACTTAATCATCCAAACTTACATGGTTCTAAATTTTACACCATGTAAGCTCCTCGCAGTCTTTAACTGGTTTTATTTACACTGTAGTTCTGAATTTTGCACATCAGATCTTATGGTAAGAGTGACCAAGGAACTTGCCAAAGCACATCTGTTATATCATACAAAAAAGGGATTTGAACCCAATGTCATTGCTAAATTATGCATTTATATTCATTATGGATGGTATTTGAGAAAGTTGTCTGGTCTACTGCAAAGACTGTTATTTCTGAATTAAACTTCTCTGCTTCCTACAGGTATATAACTCGGAGGAGTTGTCAGCTCAAGTCAGTTCCAACAATACAAATTTCTTCTTAATTGGCAAATGATTAAACTGAAATGGCCGTCAGTAGGCTTCAGACTTAGCAGTTGATATTAACAGAACAGATTATGCCTTTCAGGCAGTTTAGAGGTGTGACAAGGCTGCCATAAGTCAGATTCAGTTTGCACAGCACTTTGATAAGGAAATAATGATTTTAAAAACGCATGAGACAGTTTTGCATTCCTAACTTTACGAACTTACTACTGTAGTGGAACAATATGCGTGGACATTTGGCATTATAGGTACATTCTCAGATGACTCTACCAAATAGATTGCAAAATAATTTCTGACCAAGGAGCAAATATCACACAGTTTGTTTAAAGAGCAATCTTGCAGACATTTGTTATTCTTGCATGGAAGTAATGGTAGGACACATGTCATATCACTGCTTGATCACATATTTATGTATGCAAGGAGTTAGTTTGAAATTAATACAAAACCAGATTTTTTAAAGGCTAAGAAATAATTACCCTTCTGAGCAGTTTATGTGTGAGCTCTTAAAAGAAATGGGAGCATAATGTATATTGACAAAGAATGTGAGCAAAACTCTCTGAGAAACTTTGGGTTTGTGCTGCTTACTAGTTAGGAAGCTGATGGGAAGGTAGGAGTTGGAGGTGACTGGTTAGTCTTACAGAAATGTGATATTGGAATGGAGTTTAATTTGTTTTACTTTCTCCATAGGCAAACAAATGTCCACCTGGGACCACCATGTTCAAGGGACATCAAGAGGAAACGAAAGCCAGCTGCAGCCTCCACGTCTAGCCCAACATCAGGTAACCTGCCAGCATTTTTAAAGTCCTGTCCCTTTTGAGCAAAGTGCTATAGGCAAAAGTAGTGTTACTTTGTTTTGAAACTAATGAAACATGTGAGGGAGCATATCATGTGTTTTTGCATAGCATCAAAAGCTGCCTACTAAACAAATTTTTGGCAGTGTAGCGATGTTAAGTTAATATAATTTGCAGTGCTTCACTGTACAGTGAATAGTAATCTGCTTCTCCATAAGGTGTTATTTCCACTGTCCTAAATTATGCAGTTCATGGTAGTAGGGAGTTGATCAGTATGCACAGTATGTTCCTTCAGTGTTGGGCTGGCATTAGCTGGTGGCTCTGATGTCCTTTGTCAGGGTATTTGTAGACACTTTCACAGGAGCAAAAATCTGGCAATTTTTGTATCGTCACTGGGTGAGACCACTTATTCCCTGGGCCTTGTCTTACTCTTCTGGATGAAAATAGTTGCTTTTTTCTTTTTCTTGTTAAGGGGATGTAGTCATTAAAATGCTGGTCTATTTTTGTGTGGCAGATTTCTGAAAAGTCATTGATTAGTCATCAGAATATGAAAAAGCTTTAATCTGGAGAACACGGAGGGTTTTAGGATGCTTCTTTCTGTCCTTTCACCTTACCCTATCTTGCGACTATCCACTGACACATGTTCTTCCAACTAGTTTATTAAACAACTATTCTTGTAATCCAGTAACAAGGTAGTGGGTAAGATGATGGAAAAAATGGAGATGTGAAAACAGTGGGGAAGACCAAAGAAACTGATGTGTAATAGGAGGAAGTTTGCGTTTCTTCTTTGGGCTGGTGGATAGACAGAATAATGAAGTAGGGAAGAAAGTTGAGCTTTCTCTCCAGGCCACAGACCTGGATTACAAACTGTCAGGAAGGTTCTGTATTAAAAAAGAAGAGAAAAGAACATTAATAATCTGTTGTTCAGCAAAGGTCTCATCTGTTATTGATTATTTATTTAGGTTATTCTTTCCTGGCTTTTGAGTATTCCATTTTGGGATATTCTGGGATATTTGGTAACTTCTGTAGTAAAAGGGTTGGTGTATGTAGCCACAGAATTTTAGCTCTGCAATACTGGATTTTCTTGGTATGAGTGCTAATGCCTCACTGTCCCCTGTTACCTGTCCATTTATTTATTATTGAGTGTGTATTCTGTACTGCATTACTGGTCACTTTCTATAAGGAGTGCTTCTGTTTCTATGCCTACATGTTTCAAAATACTATTTAAGTTGTACTTACCTGATTAGGCAAATTGTATAGTGAACACTTTTTGAAGAGTTGAGAGCGCATCTGGAGTGGAACTTAGCACTGGAAAATAGCACAGGGGTTTGGAAAGCTTTCTTACTATGGATGAGGGAGAGAGGATTATTATGTATTACAAAATAAGGAGGAAGTGCAGTTTGTAGAGTATGGACAGCATGCTTGTGCTGATCAAGAAACAAGGTTTGCAAAGTCTTTAATGGTCAGAAATGGTAAAGATCTCTTCTCCTGATGGTGTTTAGAAATATCCTCAGCCAAGTGAACAGCTGTGCGCAGGGTTTGCTGCAATACTGACTTGTGGAAAGAAACTTTTATGATTGGGTAACGGAAGCTGTGCCCTAAATGATGTTCTACTACAGACTCCCAATTACAGCTGAAGCACAACCTGGGCATGTGACTTGGAAACTCATGGAATCTGATGTTATTTCTGTCAAAGGAGATTTTTCTATGGAATTACTAATGCCTAAAAAGATACGTAGTATTACTCTGCAATAATGTAGAATTAATTGGACACTCTTATGGTTGTTGGATATTGATGAGATAAAGATTTTTCTCCCGTGCCATGCATCTACTCACCCTTATATAAATGCCATATACTGAGGTTCCCATGTGTCTGAGGAATCACGGCAGCCTAATTTTTTTGCTTCTGAGGTTTTTTATGTTTGTAGTGTTTTACTTCTGCAAAAGGTGAAGCACAGGTAAATCAGAATGCAGGCCTGTGCCTGTCACGCAGGCACAGAGTGCTGGATTTCTTCACCTTTAAGTAGCTCCTTAGCTCAGTCCAACTGCTCTCGTCTCACTTGTTGACCAGGTCCTGCTTCAGTGATCTCCTTTTTTGCAACCTGAGTGCCCCGTGGAGGTGAAGGACACAGCCTGAGCTGGCTTCATCAGTCAGCAGAACAAATGGGCTTGCTCTGCCGAACATCGGGCCATCTCGGATTCCACCTCTTTTATAGAGATGAGTGATGAAGAGGGGCTCGTTCCGCTTTGCCGCTGTATTAATACACATCAGGGGCCAGCTCCCGGCACTAAATCACGCTCCTGCATACATCTGTTATCGGACTCCTCACCAGTGTGATGAACAAGACTGCAGATAGAGGCTTCCTCGTGTCATTCTTTATAGGATTTTCCTAAAAGAATAAATAGCTCAAATCTCTGCCAACACTATCCCCTGTCATTGTGATGAATTTAGCTTCTTTCTTAAACATGCAGCTACAAATCTTCCCCTGTCGCCTCACCCCCCCACCATCCACAGAAAGTTTTGAGTAGAATTTGGCTGAAATCAGAAGATGCTAATAAAAGGCAGATGAGATGTGGATGCTATTTCCCTCCTCAGTGCAGGAATGAGAGAAAGGAGCTAGAGATAATGTTTGTTTGGGAACCAAACAACTAAATTTATTCCATGTCTTCTCACATACTTTCACGGATGTGAGTATTTATGAGTTCTGGTAAAGTATCTTTTCCCAGAGACCCTTGCATGAACATCAAAAAACTGCATTACTGCAGAAGTGCCTTGGGTCTCTATTGTATTGCTATAGCATTAAACTTCTGGTATTAATCCTGCTCTTTGAGGCTAAGTGTCCTAAATACCATAACTGAGATAGCTGTTGTGAACAACAAAAAGTGGGTAGAAAATTCAGAATTAATTTGCACTTCAGGAAGTGACTTTTATCAAAATTAAGTTGGGAAAACTTATGCAAATATTCAGAGAGATTGAAAATTAAAGTTAATGTTTTCCACACTACACAGTCCAACAGTGTGAGCCCTAAAACATGAGGCCTTCACCAGATAGGAACAAAAATCTGGCTGGTGTAGTTAGGCAGTAGAATAAGGAAATCTGGAGGAAGGCTGACTGTACTGGATTAGACCAGAGATTCATCCAACTTAGTGACCAACAGCTAGTGCCTAGGGAGGAAGGAAGTCTGTGGTGGTAAAGGTCCTTTGACCTTTTACTGATCTGAGACTTCGAAGGTGTGGATAGTGTCCTTGTGTTTAGTTACTTTCCACTGCAGTACAGTAGAGTTGGAATAATATCCCTAGTGGCACAGTAGAGCTTGTCTGAGAAATACTGCATAAAATGTTATTATTGTGGAATTGATTCTCTTTTTTGAAAGGAATCTGATGAAGCCTGTCACGTCCGTCTTCATTTTGTTGGAATAGGCCACAAGTACAGATGGCTGTGCAAAAAGTGGTGAACAACTACTGATCTTTACACTGATGTTTTTAATGTTTATGTGGTTCAATCCTCTGTGTACGTAGCAGTGCACATCGTAACCGGCATCCTATTCAGCTATTACAGTGAGTCTGGGGTAAAAATCTGCATAAATAGATTTTTGTCTGCCTTGGCATGTATTCACACTTAGCTTGTAAAAAAGGTGACAGTTAGCAGCCTGTGAAACTCCTTATCAGAGAACAATCTGATGAGTACTAGCAATTTGGTGAATTTTACCTCTCCTATTTCTTGCTAATTATTCACTCTTCATCTTACAGAGAAACAAGAAGCCAGTTTCAGTCCTTTAATTTTTTTCTTTTTATGAGGAAAGATGGAGAGCCTGAGTGGGGAGGCTGCTAGCAAGGGGCACATACTGTCGTATTGGTGGTGATTGTGAGTTTAAGGACTTAGTTGTTGGGGGTTTTTTCATGTTTCATATGACCTTCAGATGGAGGCAGGTGATGGGCTAGATGTAAATTGCAATGTACTTCTATCAGCTGTGTTGTAGCAGTATGGGAATGACTCACTGTTTTGGATGTACAGAAGCAGCATTGTTGGGGTTCCAGATGTACTGAGTGTGGAACCTCAAGCATTGACCCAGCTTTTTATTTAAACTTCAAAGCAATCTGTCCTCTAGTTGAGGCTTGCTGTGGCCTCTTTATCCTTCATCCACTACAGAGCTGCAGATGCAACTTGTAATTAAAACACACAAACAACTATTATCTGTTGTGAGACTACAATGAAGAAATGTGTTTTGTATTGAAGTAGTTACTTGTTAAAAAAATTCTGTTTGTCCCAAAGACTCCTATGGCAATTACTCTTCTTTACTCTGCCCTGTTCTGCTTGTGAGGATTGAATGATTTGAGATACTGAGAACTGGAGTAAACTCTTATATCTCTAGGTTTTTGACTATCCTTTTGGAAATTTGGGCAACTGTTGGGTTGAGCTATGGATCTACAAATCTCTCTGGCTATTATAGCCTGTCCCATTTTGAAGCAGTGGTTGTATTGAGAAAATGAGAATGGATTTCAACCTAGCTTGGCAAGTAGCTTCTTGTCATAATATGCTGATTTACCATGTTGGATATATGTGGAAGTTCATGGTACTGCCCTTGCTGGGTGAGGAGAGGTATGTTCTCCTCTATAGACGAGCTTAGCAACCTGAAATTTGCCACACCTTCAGAGACTTTGAAAGTCTGAAATAGAGAGTTGAGTCTTTGCAAGGAGTCCAAGTGATCTTCAGATGGGTGATTGTGAATTAATTCAGTTAAAGTATGGGACAGCTAAAACTTCTGATTTTCAACAGGAACTCTTAACTAAGGGAACTAGTTAGTGGGCTGTTAACTTAGAGTTTTGAATGTGTGAATTGTTAGAGCAAAATTGTTAATGGTATCAAGAGCCTCTATTTCAAAGGAATTTGGATGGAGAACTTTTAGAAATTCAATAAATAATATCTTCATTAAAGAAATTATATTTACGAGGGGTTTGCCATGAAGTCAGTTGTTCTAACTTTTTTTATTGCCTTTTCTTACTCTCTTCCACTCTTCCCCCTTTCCTGCAATTTTATATTCCAGCAACTTTATCTGTCCACATGGATGCAGCAGAATCAGAACTACCAGCAACAGCATCCTTGAGATCCCAGAACTCTGAGTGGACTGGGAAAACACCAGCAGCTGAGAAATCTACTATTGCTGCCTCCAGTAACTTTTTTAAAATGCCACCAGAGAAGAGCCCTGGATACAGCTGAAAGAAAGCATTGGAACTGTAAAAGCTTGCTCGATTTTGGAAGTGTTTGATTCTGGTGTTTGTCTGCACCAAACGTCTTGTTTGGCAGTAGCGATTTCTTCAGTATTGGTGCGTGATGCGTGCCATCATCCAGGCTGGTCTGTGTGCCCCACACACCTAAGTCATGTTTGTGAATCTATGTTTAAGAAAAGGTAATCAGTGTTGGGACTGCAGTGGCTTTAAGAAATTCTCCTGCTATTGCTGTATTTATTATGAATTCATCTCTTTCCCTGATGCCAGCTCATATGTAATGGGTCATGTACAGGTTCTTTTGGGTTTTCAGATCTTTATTCACCCCCTGGACATGTTGCTCGTTTGTGTATTTGGCATTTTTGGGGTGAAAGTCTCACTGCCATTCAGGGAGGCAGAAGTCTCCCCTTGTTTGCTTCCAGGCCAGAAGGATTTTTTGGCTGGGGAACGAGGAGGGAATACTAACACATTGAAATACGGAACCTGAATCCTATATTACCAGAATATTTTCAGGCCATGTGCTAATGGACTCAAATCATGTTGCTTCTGGCAAAGCAAATATGGTGCTTGTCTACATAGAAATCGCCATTAGCTCACTGTCAGCATTGTCCATTAGACCTTTTCCTTCTCCCTTGTTCTGAATGTCTTCAGTCTTTATTGTGTATTGCATGTTCATTCTTAAACCTCCTACTGGATAAGGATTTGGGGGAACTACTTGGATGTAAATGTGCGAGCTGGTGTCCTGGATAGAAGCCTGGACCCTTGAATATTGTTGGAGTATGGTAGAAGATTATACGAAACTTCCATATCTCAGTGTATAAATTTAAAAAATGTCTGTTAGTGTTTCTGAAGGACTCTTGTTGCAGTTAACATGCCATTGAACAAAAAAGCCATTTAAAGTGTCACCTGAGTTCAGAGCATTATGAGTATAGATCAGACTCCTTCTGTATCATGCATTCCCTCCCTTCAAACATATTGTCTGCTATACCTACTGGAGGTTTTTCCACGTGCTGATGATTGCACATTACACTGCAGTGCACACTAAAGAGATTCTCTTCACAGAACTTCTACTTGGTCTGCTGTTACCTTCTGTTTTGCAGAGTATATGGACAGGGATTTCTTCCCTCTCTTTAAGAACTCTGGAGCTTATCTTGGACTATGTTTTCAGAATATGTACCTGTATAGCGTGTGCCAAGGAATAGGTGGCCTCACACCTTCTTAAGTCCTTTAAAAATAGGATCTATTTGTATGAATAGAACTTTTTGCTTTCCTCGTGTGGAGCTTTCAGACAGGACCGTTTAAACTTGTAAAATTTATTTTGATTGTGGCAGTGCATCTAGCACTCTTAAACAGATAGCAAACTGCGTGATTTTAGTGGTTTTGCAGTGTTCTGCTCTCTTATGAATCAAATGACTGAGGGACAGATTTGATTGGGGGAATATGAAGCAGTGATTTATATTAACTGTGTATTAAAATAGGAAATGGTCATAATATACACGAAACAGAAACTGAATTACTTGCTAAATTATGATTGACAAATATAGTTAGTTATACTACATGCAAACTGTGTCTGATCCCCTAATCCCTACTTATTCCTGGGGAGACATCCAAATTGGATTTATGTTTTGCAGCCCAAGCAAACTGCCAGATCTGTCATTGTAAATCCTTCTCAAAACCTTTTTTTCTTTTTTCTTTTTTTTTTTTATTTGGGTGGCACGTTTTAGAACTAATTAGAACAGGGAAAGCCTTTTTACCTTAATGAAGGAATACAGAGGTTCATTTGGATTACAGGACAAGCTGTAACAGTTTGTGAAGGAAGAAGTGTTCCTGTTTTAAAGTTGTCATGGCTTTGTCTTATTTGCGGCTATTTTGAACAAAGGTGCCTGAGGGGTAACACAGGAAGTTTCAGCACTGGAGAGCCTGTAATCTAAAACATCTGAAGAGTAGTAGTTTGACTATCTAGTACTCATGAATACAGTGAATGGGAAAGGTGGTCACGTTCTCCTGACAACCTGCAGATAAAATTTAGGATTTGAAGCCTTGTAATCTAAACTGCATGTTGCTCCAATGATAGGGAGTGGTTCTCTAAAAGAGCATTTGTGAAATTGAGTAGTTTTTATCTCATTAAGTATCCTCCACAACCTCTCTTAATTTGAGTCTATTCAACAGATTTACTCAGATCACTGATCAGTCATCTAAAGTTTTATATTTTAGTTATTGTATTCCCCTTTTTAAAAACCACTTGTGATACATGTATCTTGCTATATTCTGAGTATTGTCCAAAGTAGTTTTTTCTCTTCTGTGGTGTCAGGATGCTTTATAAACTTTTTCAAGAAAGGTTTCAGGGAATCAAGAGCCTTCATCTCATTGTGGTGGTGGAGGGGTGGGTTGCAATGCTTCATGTGATTTTTCTCTGGGGGCAGGGAAAGATAGTTCATCAGATTTTCCTATTGAGGTCAGTAGCAGTGTTACCTGGTTAAGCCCTTACTTAGGTTGTAAGCTCCTAGGAGGTAGTTCTTGCCTTTGAAGGCTGATTGTACCTGTGGCAGTACTGAAGAGCAGCTGTGGCAGGTCTCGTCTTGACAAGCCACACTTCCTGCCATGGCAACTTTCTGGAAGTTCAAGGAGACTCCAGTTATTGCAGCTGCCCTGTCTTTCCTATTTCTAGGTTAGAATCCATTTACAAGTCAGTCAGATGCTCAACCAAATTTGATTCTCCTGAGTGGTAGGCAAGCTAAATGAATCATGTATCTTGTTACTCCAGGGTATTTATCAAAATATATCTTCAGACTTCAGTAACTTGATACAGATTTTCGTATCTACAGCGTTCTTAGATGAATAAAATAAGTCCATTGTTTCGCCTCTTTTTTTATCTAAGGCAGATTTCTTAAAACTCACTCTGCTCACACAGTACTCAGTGTGAAGGATACTGCTTTCCATGGGATTACTTGAGTAGAGAGGAGTAATAACATGCCTTGATTTGGTAGCTGTGCTTCTGCAAAGGTGGTCCAGTATGTGATTATTGCTTCAAAGATACACAGCTCACTCATATTACACTTTTTGTCCACCAGGGCTCCCCTGCCTTTTTTTCAGTTTTGTCTTCTCTCCAGTTGTCTTTCTCCTTGTCCTTGTGGGAGACTTCAACTTCCCCGACATGACCTGGGAATACCATACTGCTGTGACAAGCAAGTCTGGGAAATTCATGAAGTATGTTGAAGATAATTTGTAGTCAGAAGTACTCAGTGAGCCAACTAGGAAAGATGCCCTCCTAAACCCGTTATTTATTAATAAAGAAGGACTTGTGAGACATATGATGGTAGGTGGCTGCCTTTGCCACAGGATCATGAAATGGGTAATGTTTAAATTTTTGATGTAATGAGGAAAACAGTCAGTGAAGTTGCTACCCTAGATTTCAACAGAGGTAGCTCTAGGTGACTCAGTGAGCTAATTGCTAGTTGCTGTTCTTGAGCACTGATCAGTTTTTAGGAATCTGCTTTTAAAAGCACAAGAGCAGGTGATCCCTCAGTGTTGAAACTCAAACAAGCCTTGCAGAAGACCAGCCTAACAGAACAGGGAACTCCTCTTGAAACTCAGGAAGAGAAAGAAATTGTATGATCTCTGGAAGCCAGGTCAAGCTTCACAGAAAAATTACAGAGCTATAGTTCACATATGCTGGGAGAAGATATGAAAGATCAAAACTTAATTAGAGTTGAAACTGGCCAGTGTTGTGTCAGACAAGCAAGGCTTTTTGAAGTACATTAATAGCAAGAGGAGGTCTAAGGAAAACATTGGACTGATATTTGTTGTAGGTGATCACCTGAAAAATTGGGATGAAGAAAAAGTGGGGGCATTCAGTGCTTTTTTTTGCTTTGGTCTCTTATAATACTGACAGACCTTGGGCTGCCCTGCCTTCAGATTTGGAGGATCATTACTGTGGGAATAGTGACTTTCTATTTGTGTACATGGAAATTGTAAGGGACCAGTTGAATGTTTGTAAGTCTATGAGGCCAGGTGGGATTCATCCCAGAGTACCGAAGGAGCTAGTGGTTGTTGTAGCATGACCTCTCACTCTCAATCCCTACCAAAGGTTTTGGGAGTCTGGGAAGGTCCATGCTGACTAGAAGCTACTCAGCATTATTCTAGTTCACAAGAAGGGCATGAAGCAAGACCCAAGAAACACAGACCTGCTAGTCTAGCCCCAGTACCTGGAAAAATTATAGAGGAGATCATACTGGGTGCTACTGAAAGGCATTTAAAGTCCTTTAAATCATAGAATCATAGAATATCCTGAGTTGGAAAGGACCCACAGGGATCATCAAGTCCAACAAAGAAGGTCTAGTGGGTGATGTGGTGGTTGGTGGCTGTCTTGGGCATAGTGACCATGAAATGTTAGAGTTTTCAATACTGGGTGAAGTAAGGAAAAGCACCAGCAGAACTTCCACCATGGGCTTTCAGTGGGCAGACTTTGGCCTGTTCAGGACATTGACAGAATCCTTTGGGAGTCAGTCCCAAAGGGCAGAAGAATCTAGGAAGGCTGGATCTGCTTTGAAAAGGAATTCTTAAATATATTCAGGAGCAGGCTGTCCCCGTGTTTGGAAAGACAAGTTGTTGGGGAAAAAAGCCCAGCCTGACTAAACAGAGAACTTGGGTTAGGACTCTGGGGAAGAAGAGAGAATGTATTATCTCTGGAAGGAGGATCAGATAACTTGAGAGGAGTGATGTCACAAGGTCATGTAAGGAGAAGATTAGAAGGGCCAAACCTCACCTAGAGCTTGATTTGGTGCCTACATTAAAGACAACAAAAAAGTTTCTATGAATACATTGGCAGCAAAAGAAAGATCAAGGAGTGTCTCCATTTGTTGAATGCAGATGATAGTGTAATGACAGGAGATGAGGAAAAGGCAGAGGTACTTAATGCCTTCTTTGCCTCGAGCTTCAATATGAAGACAAGTTGTCCTCAGGATACCCAGCCCCCAGAGGTGGAAGTTAGGGATGGGGAGCTGAGCAAAGCTCCCATAATCCAGGAAGAGATGGGGAGTGTCCTGCTGTGGCAATTAGACATGATGTTTCTGTCTCTTCATTCCTCCAACCTGTCCAAGTCCCTCTTGGTGGTACCCCTGCCCTCCACCATATCAGTGTCTCCCTTCCTCAACATGCTATTATTTCTATTCTTGTTGAGAGTATATTCTGTCTTTTTCCACCGGGTCACTAATGATCTCTGAACACTGTCAATCCCAGTATTGCCTTCTGGGGCATGCTTTTCATAAATGGCCATCATGCAGATTTCAAACCATTGATTGCTTAACCTGGCCAGCTTCTCTCTGATCTTTCTTACTGGATGCCGTCCAGTCCATGCCTCCCCCATCTGGCTACAAGGGTGCTATGAGAGACTGCCTCTAGAGGCTTACTGAAGTCAATGTAGACATCATTTTTTGCCCTCTATGCATCCTCAGGGCCTATCATTCTCACAGAAGACAGGTTCATAGGCTTGATTTTCCATCATTTAATCTGTCTGTCAGTTCCTAGTTACCTCTTTGTCCTTTGGGTGCCTAGAAATGGCTTCCAAAACTTGCTCCATAAAGCTACAGGGGACTGAGGTAGGGCTGACTAGCCTGTCGCTCCACTGATGCTCCTTCCTGTCTTTTTAGAAAGGTGCTGTATATATACCCCTTCTTGTCTCTGGGGACCTCATGCAATTGCAACAGTTTTTCATAGATGGCAGAGACCAATCTTAAAATGACATACTTTTGTGTATAGGCAGAAGATGGACTTTCAGTGAAATAGAAATTAAGAGCTGAGAGAAGCACATTTTCTAATTGTTTTTCGCACATTTACAGTAGTTCCAGTGAGCTCTAGTCAGGCTTAGTGCCCAATTTGGTAGGTACCGGAGAAGACTGAATTAAAAGAGTGTAGTTTCTGTCCTGATGGATTTATGATTTTAAGGAACAGTAACAAGTGAAGAAAGCAACAAAACAGGAGCTGGAGAGAAACTTGTTAGAGGCTGGGACTAGTGCTACTGAATGATAGATTAGCTTTGTGATTGTGGTATGCAGAGGTGTGTCTTGCCAGCATCATTCTTGAATAATGACATTGAGTAGGTTAGTGCTGTCCTTCAAACTGTAGATGTTCTTGCTGTTATTTTGTGGATGTTGCAAAGACCTGCTTAGTGGGCAGAGGATGAGAAAGGAAATTGTAGGAAGGGCAACAAGATGCATGATGGAATGCCTCTTTTATTGTAACCCCTTCTGTACTGAAGAAGAAAGATGCTACAAAAAACAGTATGTGTGCCTAGATATCGAAAAGAAATTATGTCAGGTGGATAAGAACTTTGCTTTATTGTCTTGAGGAACAGTTTGTAACCAGAGAACTTTTCAGTAAAGCAACAGTGAAGGATGCTACATTTGTTCAGAAAATGTATTTTAATAGTCTGTTAGGAGACTATCAAAGGAAGATGAACTTCTGTTCTCATTGTGATACTTAATTTCTGTGTCTTTGTTTCCTGTATTCTGTTCCAGTTTGTGTTTTGTGATTGCGACATCCTCCTTTTGTACCATCAAATACAGGAAAAATACTTTACAGTAATGCTTCTTAAGGCATAAAGCATAAGGGGACACTTGGTATACAGATGGTAAAACAAGATTATCTTAGGCCATTAACTTTACCCAGTACAAGGCTTGAACTCAGCACAGAGGACATAATGTCTTAATTATACCAAAGCATCTCTTTTTAAGAAAGTGAATAGTGACACAGGCAAGTGCAGGGAGACTAAACTGGCACCAGTGCCTGGAGAACCATGTGTGGCTGGCCTTCAGTCACATGACATATAACACAGATTTACATTGTGGAGACAGAAGGAACTTCCAACATCCTTCTCAACTTTAATGTGGCTAGAATGCCTTCCCAACTGCAAACGTGGCTGTCAGTGGGAGTCCAGTGAGTTGAAAAGATGTGCTCACTGGCATACTAGGTAAAGAGAATTCTTGTACCAACTTAAAGAATTGGTAAAACTGAAGAATGGACTGGTACAGCCTGTTACATCAGAGAAAGATGGAAAATGTATATACTTGCAGACAATAATCAGGAAAAGTATTGCCGAGCCTTGTGTGTTATGAGCTAGAGTATTCAATGTCCTAAAGCAGAGATGCCAGTATTATGAGGATGATCAGGGTTTTGCAAAGCTGCCCTCTTGTCCTTGTAACCTCTGAAGGAAATGGGATGAACAGTGTGAAAAAGGCTGTACTGTGTCAGACCAAAGGGCTGCTTGTCTTGGTAGCCTGTCTCTCACAGTGACCAGGTTTGGATGCCTGGGGGGTACTGTAAGGATGAAGCAGTAATGTAGTGATACTTTTTTTTAGTGTTCTCTTAGCCCAGCATCCTGCCTCAAAAAGATGTACAAACTTTCTTCAAGGCTGGAGAAAACATTTTTGAACCTTTGGCTATGGTATTTATCCTGCAACTGGTTTTAGATATATTTTTACAAGGACACGTCCTGATGTTTGAAAACATCAAGTAAGGATTAGCATATCTTTGTTTGTAATCAGTTTTCTTATAATTACCCTCTTTATAAGTAAATTGCATCTTCTCTTGGAATATTTTTTTTCCTGAAATCAACATCCTGACATTGTTTCTTACAATGCTTTTCTTTTCCAGCAAGGTTGAAAAGTCTTGTTCTTTCTTTACAATGAGGCTTTTTTGACATTTATACATATGACCAGTCAACAAGTCCTATGTAATTCACTAACCCATATAAATCATTTTTCATGAGCTTCATACTGCAAAACTTGTCATTTAACGTTTAATTGTGCTCCTGCATGAAAATCCTCAGTATTCCACATCCATATGCATTCAATTCTAGTGTCTACACTTAAAGTATTCTTCAGAGTTACAGAGTAACTATAAGAGTCACTTATGGTACTCCTTATCAAATGTTCTTGTATTGCTATTCAGGCTTCATATACTCGTATATCCAAATATGCTGCTAGCCTTTGCTGCCCAAATGCTGCTGTAACACTACTGTAGGAGGTGTATTCAAGTAGTTGAGTCTGAACCTAAACTTCTTACCACTGCTTTTCGATGTACAAGGTCCTAGAAAGTAAGAATTTTATTTTTATTCCAAAATTTATTGCGTTTCCTTTAGCAGTATTATAGTGCAGTTTTGTACCGGTCATATTTCTAATTTGCGGTACTTAAGAGCTCAGTCTGTTTAGTTTTATCAGAAGAGGATCAGAGAGGTCATGCATGTGTGGTAGAAAACCCTTTATGGAATTGGAAATACTAAGTAATAAACTATCTTTTGTCTTGCAGATGGGCATAAAAATGAACGTGGAGCTAAAGCCTAGGTTGCCTAGATTGGTGCTTGTGAGATTTCATTGCCAGAGGCATTTCTAAGAGGGCCGTGATCTGAGACTGGTCTGGCCTTACCAGGGCCCTTGGGTACTGCTGAAGTCCTTGAATTTTCCCTCAGGTTTTGACAGCACCAGACAGTGAGCCAAAGCTACCATCAGTTGCATTTTAGCTTCCTCCTTCTGTGAAAGAGGGCTTTCCTAGAGATAGCTCACAAACAGGTCTACTCAAAGTCTGTGAAGAGCTGCCTTGTGCATGTCCCAAATATTTTATGAGGTCATAAGATTTAGCTGTTTGATAGGGATTGGATTCTGGGTTCTTGGGACTCTATTTTAAGGGTAACATGTAAATAAGAAAGGTTCCTGCTTGTATTCCTTTGTTTTAAATAAGATGTGTATTCTCTGAATGAGGCTTTTGCAGAATCTCTGTTCTCATTATAGAAACTGGAAATAAATCAATATATGAAAGAAGTGTTTTATCTGATATAAAGTGAACTGAGTTGAGAGTGGGGGAAGAGAGGTTTCGCTGACATCTGACTAGATTTACAGTATTGGGCTGTCCATTAATCTGTGTGCTTCCTTGACCGTTTCCGTAAGTATAAAGTATAAACTGTAATCTGAAGGTCTGTAGGGAGTTATTAGACTTTTCTTGCTTTGAATTGCAAACTTGAGTGAAGAATTTGAGGTAATTTGTCATGTCTGTTCTTTGGAGTTTTTTTGTAATGATTTTGTTTCCTAGTTTGTCAGGACATTGTCTCTATACAAGTGAGATGCTCCCTGTTTGGAATTTGAAACAATTCCAGAGTTTCTTAAATAGCCTTTCATTTCTAAGTCACTGCTTCAGATCTGCCCAGTCCCAAATGCGATGTCATTTAAATGAGCAGGTCAGTTTCAATTGATAGTTTAATGGATATCAATTCATTTTGCCAACACTAACATCCTTTTAAGATAGATTGGCATCATTCTCTTTTACCATGATAACAGTGACTTCAAAGTTTGGATGAACAGAGGACTTCAAATTTTCTTTTGCCTATGCTTGTGTCCCAGTATTAATAGCTAAGCATATTTGTGCTAGGAACAACACAGGAATCCCTTTTCTTTAACTGTTCCAATGAATAAACGGTAAAAAATTAGATCCCAAGTGGACTGAATGTTTTTAAACAAAAAGATCACGATTCTTTGGAAATGGCTTCAAGTTTTTAACACTATATTGGGGGTAGAGGGTTGTCCAATCTTTAAAAGTGATTTTTTCCTCTCTCATCTACAAGCTGCATCTGTAAGAATTGGGAAGTGTTCCCAGTGAAATATGCTGATTTTTGTTAGGTACAAAGAGTTGGAACAAGGAGCAATAGATTGTCTTATGGGAAGGGCTCACATTTGGCAAACTGTTGGTAATGTCAAAAATTTCAGATGTCTAAAAATTAGCTGTTTCAGTCTTACACCTACTTGCAATTTTGTAATTTTTAAATTTTGAATAGTGAAGCATTTCATCTGATAATTGGATTAATTTCTATTTAAAAAGGAAAAGCTGAATGGTGCTTTTTTACATGTCCTTAATTTTACATCCCAGAGCTGAGAATTTTCTCAGTTCAGTTTGAATAACTGGTGGTAAATTTGATAACAGGGCTATGTAGGCATTTATCAATTTTGATATTTTTCAAACCATGAAACCTTGCTTCATGCTTTTCCAGCTCATAAAAATCAACTGAAACTACAGATGAATACAAGTAGACTTGCTATGTATTAATGGAGAACTTCTCACATATAAATAAAAGGGTATTTCAAATCTGGGGTACAAATTTTGTTCTCTACTGGCATAGAGCAATTTCCCAGTAAGAACAGATACTTAGTTAATGAAACATAGTGAAGAGTTTCAAAGTGATAAACTACATTAATTTAATTCATTTTTAGTGGGGGAGTGACAGGGAGGTATCTAAATATGAGAACGTGAGCAGATCTTAGGAGTTGCTGCAATGGGGCAGATGTAGCACACAGATGTTTCAAAACACACTTTAAAAATTGTACCTGGAGATTGGAGAATTGTACCTAAAGGTTGGAGAGATCTTCCTCTGAGAAGTGTCATGGCTCACAGACTGTGAGCAGGTGCAGTGGTGGCAGACCAGTGGTTCTGATAAACTAATGCCAGCACTGACGCTGATGTTTTCCTAGTAATTTTGACACTGGCTTCCTGAGAGGTTCCCCAGTGTTGCCGTAGGGCTCTTCTTCATCCTGCTTCACAGAACAATTTGCAAGTGCTTGTACTCACCTAGCCCTCCTGCATGGGGAAACACATTCCCATTTTGAGCCAGACACTCCTACTGCTGGATGTTGTATGGTGAGTGAAAGAAGTCCTGTGTTTTTATTCTTGGCTGTCCAGTGAGCATTTCACCCTCCTCACCACATTGATAGGCTGCATGACTCTAAACCATGGGCTTCATGTGCTTACATACGTATTTAGACATTTAAACAAGAACCTTCTTCAACACCCCCACCCACTCCCCAAGTAACAAAGAAAACAAACCAGAAAATTTGTGCTCTGATGGCGAGGCTGCAGTTTGAGTGGCCCATGTTGCTGTAAACAGTGCCCTTCTGCATGTACAGTGCAATGCAATCAGGCACTTGCATGATTTGTTGTTGGGTTTGGAGGTTGTGTGTCCGCCTGTCCATCTGCCCCCTTTCACACGAGGTTCCTGCCTTAGTGTAGGACAGTTGAGACTCTCTGAATGTACAGCTGCTGGCTTGGATTTTTTTTCTCCCCCTCACTTAGGCTGACTTAAGCTTTATTTGCTGCACAGCATCCACACTCCACTCTGAAGAGGAAAGAAGTAATTTCCTTGTTACTGTCTTCAGGGTACCTCCTGCTATGACAGCTTAGAATGTTAATGAATTTATGTGCGGAGCATTTGCGTGTAATTGTCACCCTTACTGCAGAACTGAGGAGTTTGAGACTGAAGCAAAACCCAGGAGTTATCTCTGAATTTGAGGGGCCTAAGATGAGATACCCAGACACTGGCAATTTGCAGGGACTGACTTTGAGCCCTTTTGTAGGTTCAAATCACGTTTCCTACAAACTTCCTTAGCAGCTATGAGTGGTCAGAGCTTCTGCACATCCAGCCACAATTACCGATGAGGTGAGGAGCACTGTCCTTATTGCTGAAGTCTTTCTCTGACTTCTCTAGCTTCTCAGCTATGAGAGAGATGGCAGGAGGCAGGCATCTTTCCAGGGCTGATGGTCAGTTTCTTTAATCATGAGAACTCTGCCTGGAGAGCTTCCTGCTTTGTCTTTTCTGTCATTGGGTCTGACTCATTTGTGCTAATCTCCTTCAGTTCTTGCCCTTCACCTCTCTGGAGGCGTGCGTTCTGTGCTCTGTATAAAGTTAGAGTCTCAAAAATAAACTGTGTAATCGTTTGATTTAGCATTATTGTAAAGTGTATGGACCAAGGGACAACTTAGGATGGCAGGTAAGGGATTTCTTCCCTTTTGAGTATTTTTATCTGTAATCAGATATATGTATATCTGTGTGTATATATATTATTTCTTTTTGAGCTAGGACTTCTTGGTATGTATTCACTTTGTATTGGAGTTTCCTTATAAAGGTATTTTAATTTCCCCAAATATGTTTTATTTATGGAAATGCTACGATTCCCGGACTTAAAAGGAATTGAAAGAGCAGCCCCAAATGCATAGTATTATAGAGAAACTGCTGTGAAATAACTTGTCTACTACATCTCAAGAAAGAGCAGTAGGTAGGTGAAAACTTGCTATGGAACAATCACACTTTATATACTTTTACCTGAACATCATAGGATGACATGAATTTTGGCTCATGTCTTGCAGTGATATTTCAAGTATTGTCATTTTGATTCTTTTCTCTAAACTACAAAGAAATGATTGTATAGTGAAGTAAACCTGGCTGTTGTTTAAAAAATGATAGGCTGCCTTCTAATGCCCAATTCAGCGAAGTTTTAAAATATCAGAAGTCTTAGTGTATATTTTGGGAAGAATGCCCTTGGAACCAGAATCAATCATCTGACTGAGCTGTATTGGAAAAAAGGAGAAGGGTACAAAGAGAAAATGGTACTAACTATTGTCTTTATTATCATAAGTTTTGTTCTGTTCTCTCCATGGACTCTTGATTTACATCTTCTAGAGAAACTAGCGCATCTTTAAAAAACCAAAAAAACAAACACAACCTCCCTCTACAAGCTTTTTTAGTGTTCATTTGTTAGATGTGGGTTGGCAGGCTCTGCAGCTGAATACCCATTTTCTCATGTAAACAGATCCCATTAACCTGAAAGATGAAAATCCAACTGTTTGAATTTACATTACTACCATTTTGGGACTGGACAGATAGCTGCAATTGTGATTTTCTTATCCTTGCAGTAAATTACTGCAGTCCACATCATTCCTTGCTCACACATTTCACCTCACACCTGTGCTAAGTGGGCATTTTCTGAGCAAAGTGCATTGTTTGCTCAACAGAAGCATAAAAGATGACACTTGGTATGTTGCTGTACACCTTATCTTCTTTCTCCTAATCGCTGTGGATAAAGTGATGATGGTGCACTACCATATGACTCGAAAAAAACTTTGCTGAAAACCACAAATTTATTTCAGGTAAGTTACATCCCACCTGTATGTATACTTAAATGTAACAAGAACCCAAATGCTTGTCACAAATAACTGGCAACTGGAAGCATCAGAACTGGTCTATTCAGAATGTGTCTACTCTCTGTCATTCTGTAAGTACCTCGAGTGTTTAGGATATGGATGAGTACAACTTCTACCGCTTGTCACTGAACTACTGCTGGTAATTGAAAATTGGAATACAGTGTTCCCTGGAGAGTTTGTCATGGAGCTCAAGAGGTTAATATGTAGTTATGTGATGATACTATAATTTTATATGCATCTGCAGATACTGCTAATAGACATTAAAGTGGGCATTTACATCCTTATTATGGGTCAGTACTTGATGTCATAATAAAAAAGTCACATCAGAAAAGTACAGGATAAAAATCCGATTATGCACATTTTGGAATGTAAATGGCTTTAAAATTCAAATTGTCACCTAGTGGGAGGATCAGGAAGGAGTCAGAACAAGGGCAAAGGGGCAAAGCTGTGAGACACAAGGGGCAAGATAAAGGAGGAAGAAGACAGACAGGAGTAGGCCTTTGCTTGGGTAGTTTATATCCATATGAATACTATACCCCATTACTTAAGCCCTTCATGTCATCTCATTAAACATAAGCTTGAGTGAAAGGTGGACTTTGTAATGGGGTGTGAAGGTCAGTAGACTCCAGATCTTCTGTCTTTCCACAGAGTTCAAATCTGCTCAGTGTTGTGAAGGCTAAAACATTGTGTGGGTTAATGCAGGGTGTTCATTTGGAAAGCAACATCAAAGCTAGTAAAGCTTTCAAGGCAAGACAACAGCTGAAGCTCTCTCATGAGGCTGCCCTAAGTAAATATACAAGGAGCTCTGCAACTACTGGCCCCAGAGCCTGAGCAGGGGAGGGTACTGAGGAGACAGACTTTGAATTTTGAAGGCCTGTGTTAAAACCGGTGAAGTACCATGAGGACTAGAGCAGCGTGTATGATGCGTGTGCAGCTGGATACATCAGGATACACGGAGTTCAGCTGCAGATGCACTCAAAGGGTTTCCAACATCACCTTGACTGTCTGTGGGAGCTGAAACCCTATAGCATGTAGAAATTTGGAAGGGTGTTGCCTTTCTATTTCTGCACTACTTTTTCATTCAAATACATCCTAAGGCACTCTAAAAAGTCTTTGCAGTTGACTGAAATTGTAGGGATGTTTTCTTTGTTGGAAATACAGGATGCAAGGCCATGAAGTGAGGTAAATTGTTCATGACTGCTGGAAGGAAAAGCCTTGTCCTTCCATCTCTACTTCATTGTTTCTTCATGCTTGGCTGCAAGCTCCTGCTGCTTACCTTTCACTCCTTTGACTCCTCTGAGTCAAATCAACCACTTTAACTGCAAAAAATGACTTGATTTCTGCTGGTTTAGTCAGTTGATTTGGCCCGATTGATGTGTACGAGGAGTGCTAGGGCAGACCAAGGCATGATGGCAGGACTGGTGGGCGGGGTTAAAGTCCTGGGGATAATGGTTGGAGTGAAGGAGGCACAACACACATAACTGGCAAGCACCAAGGTTTTAACTTTGGCTCAGTTGTTTACAGATCTGTGCCCAGCACCCCATGGTCTCCAGGCATTCAGCAGCTCATAGGAAATCCACACAGTGCAAGGCTGCAAGAGTAGCTTTGAGGGGGTCCTAAAGTCACACGGCCAAGAACTGTGTACGCCTCTTCTCCCAGGTGCTCCTTAAAGCTTTTGACACTATCTTTAGTTGAGGTGAGAAGGGACATTTCCTGTGACATAACTGCATATGCTTCCTAAATAGGGATTATGGCTGAAAGGGACTTGCCTGCTCTAGAGAACCCAAAGTATCATTTACATGGGTGTCTTATCTTTCAGGATTTGATTTGTTTATCTGTGAAGCACAATGAATGATGGGGCAAAATTATTGAAAATACCTAGTCTCCCTACATCATGTTGTATGTGGTGAAAACCAGCTTTTCTGGTAAATGGGAATATTATTAAAAAAGCCATCTGTCTTTTGCAACAGCTTTCAGTAAAAGTACTGAAATGTTGAGGCCCACAAACAGCCTGCTCCGCAGGTTTTTGAGACCTGATATAAAGCAATTTTCTCAGGAAAACGTGAGGCACAGAGAGAAGTTAAAATTTTGCAAAGATTATAGGGCAGATGTGTAGCAGACCTGAAAGCCTTTCGAAATGGCATCACTAGAGGCCTTATATTTCTGTGTCCCTACACTAATGAGGTGCAAATAAAACTCCAAGATCCATTCCATTCAGTGGATCAGTCAGACACCAAGCAGGCTGGTGGCAATCAGTCGGCTACTGAGTCATTTAGCAATTAATGGATCCTTGTTTGTGAATGGACATGTCCCTTGGCTCAGATTGCTTTAGGCTGCTGAGAGAACAAGAATGGAGAAGTCCAGCCCCCTGTTTGCAATTAGTGTTTGTTATTAAATGCTGACAGTGTGTTCTCTCCTCTCATGTATCTCATCTTTGTTTATGCACTGGATGTTGGCACAGGTTTCTGTGCTGTAATGTCTTGAATTAGCTGCTGTTGAAAGGAGTCCAAGGAGCAGTGTGCTCTGAGGAGGACAGGAGGGTGAGAGAGTGGCTTGGCACCAAAGGAGCAGGAGCAATTCTGAGGGAAGGATGAAAATGGGTTTAGTTAAGTGGGAGGCTGGCAAGGAGCAAGCAGCAATGAGTCTGTGCACATCTCTGCTCTCATATGTGATGCCAAACACTTTGATGGGAATAAGGAGCTGGATAGGAAGTGTAACTGATGGCGGGAAGGTGAGATAGCCTTGGAAATGCTTTGGTAGAAGGTGATTTTAGCACACATGGTATCTTCAGGTAGATAGATCGTGCTTGGGTTAGGAAGCACGGGACCTAAGAGGAGGGAGACTGCAATCACTGGAGATCGCCATAGGGGCAGAAATACATAGAGAATTGATAACAGAACTCAGGCTGTCTGTGGAAGATGAGGAAGAGACAAAAAGCAGAGAGAAGAATGGAGAAAAAAATACTGTAATCTCTGAACCCCCAGCTGATTTGAAGAGCATCAGTAGGTGTATAGGACAAGAGGGTGGCATCAGCCCTCCGACTGGGAAAGCAGATTTGTTCCAATCTGGGGGGTTTACACAACACCTAGGAGGTTTAAGATGCAATATCTGGGCTAAACACTAAGGCAGGTGCAATGGCTGCAGCTCTCTGCTCCACTCTGTGAGGCACAACAAGCAGTCTGAGTTGGCCATTTTGTAGGTCAGGTCTTTCATCTGTTTGTGTGATAAGAGAAAATGTGCCAGGATCTACAAGGAACAGGTATAGTTTGGTTGTAAGAGGCCAGGACGCTGAGCTCTGTCTCTTGCAGCCCATCTCATCAGAATGGCTACAGCAGGTTATTTTAAGATGAGAAGTAAACCCAAAGTGAGTTGATTTTTCTTTCTCTAGGAGCTAGATACCATCTCTGCCACTCCTCTCCTGCTTTCTTCAATAAGGAGACGTAATGTTAGATAGGAATAAACAATTCATCTTCTTGGAGTGCTACTTGAGTATAACGCTTATTGTGTTTCTTCATGCCGTGGGAATAGACAGGGAAGGGTAGCATGAGACCAGGTTTGCCTCTGTTGGATGCATTCACTCACTACGTCAACCTGTCACCTGGCTGGTCACAGACTTGTTTGGTCCATCTGAGTCACATTCCTAAAATACAGGTGGCTTTGTGCTAGCTAGGGCCTTGATGCTCACTGGTCACCTGGAGTGGAGTGGGACAAACAGCATTATCAGGTACTGTTTATTGATCGCCAGGTGATCTGTGTGTAACTGCCCCTCTGTGTTTTGCTGTTTTGTCCTGTGAATATTTTGCTCTAGTCTCTGCAAACTTTGCTCCAGAGTATCTTTGACGGCACAACTGAGTGCTTCTAGTTACTTCAAATATTTCGGATGCATAGCTCTGTTAATCCAGAGTTACTTCAGATATTTTGGATACACAGCTCTGTTAATCCAGAGCTCATTTGTTGGAGCAAATTGAAGTCCCCATCAGCAGAAGGATACCTTGCTCCAGTCAGTACTCACCTAGCCCAGTCGGAGTGAGCATCTTTGTCTTTTCCCATCTCTTACTTAGTCTTTCCTGGTCTTCCCATCCCTCTGATGCTGCTCTGCCACTGCTTCTCTCACATAGCCCACATTCAGGAGTGGCTCTTTAAGAGCAATCTCTGTCAATATTTGTCATTAATCTGTTTCCATTTTTATTTATAAAAGAAAGAGAGAGAGTGAGAACAGAACAGCAGCAGTAGCAGGGCAATTGCAGATGAATAATGAAAGGATTCATCACAGCCATACCAGGATATATATATTTTTTGCAGCCAAGCGAGACGGATTCCCATCACAGCTCGGGGACTCGTTCCACACAACCACTCATCTTTCATGCTGGGGGGAAGGGAAAGGTGGAGACAGTATCATTATGGATGTAACGGAGCTCTGAAGTGACTGGTCAAGGTTGCTGCTTCAGTCGCAAGGAATCTGCTTACAGGAATTTTCTTTCCAGCAGGTGTTATTGCCTGGTAAAGTGGCCTTCTACAGCAGTCTGCCACTTGTGAAAGGTAGGCTTAGGGTTTGCTAACGGGGATGCTTGCTAAGGAAGGATGGACAGAATGTCCAAGTGAGGATTTCATAGGAGTGACAAACTTGTCTGAGATGGAATGAGGGACACACTGGGCAATGCAGGTGTCACTCTTTCTCACATTTTTGTCACTTGAGCCCACTCCCAAGTTCTCTGTCATATCAACAAACAACTCTCAGCTTGCCCTGCGCCATCTAACTTTACAAATCCATCTGTCCTGTTGAACACAAATATTTCATTCTTGTTCCCTTTTAGTAGGTTAGGTAGATGAAAATTTGTCAGATGGGAGTTTTGAAATATTCTGGGGTCTTGAAGGACTCTGTGAAGCCAGAAGGGAAAGAACTGCTTTTCATAAAGAATGAAAAGACCCCAACAACAACGAACGAACCAAACCCAAAACAATACCCCACAAACAAACATAAACAAAAACAAAAAACAAATGCCTGAATTATGTCTGGTTGATTGGGGTGTGCACTCAAATCCAGAAAGGTCTCTGTCTTCTCCTGTCTGCCAGGTCCAGGGTAGCAGTCTCAGTGCTTCAGTGCTGTTTGACCTCTATGTGCCTGGGTGCACAGGAGTCTGACTCTCCAGCCCTCTTGTGCTTGTAGTGAGGCAATCGAGGCAGCTCAATTGCCATCTGAGGCAGAGATGAGCTGTGCTGAGTAATTCTCAGATGCAGAAGTGCAGCTACTGTCTGCTCCAGCAGCTTGGAGGGTCTGGGTTTAAGTAAAGAGCATAACTTGACTATATTTTTCCATCTAGGAAAGCATAAAGCGGGTTGATTTAAAGGGCAGGATGGTCTCACTTTCAGGTGCTGCAATGACCTGTATTGCTGGTTATCAGTTCCACTTCCACTTCCGGAGACTGCGTCAGCCCATAAAAAGCACAAAAGACCTTGTCCCAAGGGACTGTATATTCTTCAGGCCTCTTGGCATCCTGGAATACTTCATGCATCTCTGGCAAGGCATTAACATCAGGGTATTCTGGTATTGAATACTTCTTCCTCTCAATTAAAGCTACTGGAGGCAATCCCAGTTGGATGGGAGTGTCCAGTGCAATGCTACAGCTGAAGTGGTCCTTGAAAGAGCAGGACAAACAAATATGTTGCTTTGTTGGGCCCTTAGGACTGTCGCCTTGGCAGGGAGAAAAACAGCTGTGACCTGTTCCGTTCCAGACCCTGCTAGTGCTCAACTTTTCCTTTATAAAATCACAGCTTTGCCAGCAGTAGAGGATCAGGGAAAAGTGACCTGTTTCTCAAGCAGCCCTTCCATTTCCCTTTTGTACCCAGGGAATGCAATGCAGTGTTTAGAAGCTTAGACTCAGTCTATATTTTTTACCATTCCTGCTCTAACATATATCTCCCTTTGGGAAACCATTTGGTCCATTTCCTCATATCTGGCGCAGGTTTATGACATGTCCTTATGAACTGGATTTGTCATTCAGTTTGGCTGCATGATCCAGCTCCATTTACACATCCTACTAGGTCTCTATTCCCATGCCTAGATAAGGACTCTTGGTTTCTCAGCATCGAGAAGGGTTTTCTGTTGAATATGAAAATTCTTGGGATATACAAAAGGAGGAAGATTCTATATGGGATGTTTGCTTATTTGAAAAAAAAAAAAAAGAAAAAAGAGTGCTTCAGCCATGATAGGTCTCGTTGTACAGCTGCAGAAGCTGATTCTTATGTAGCCTGTGGTTAGTGGCTTCTTACTTTTTTCCTGAAGGAACCTTTTTTTTTTTGTATCCCCATAGGATCAGGTCCCTGAAAATGGTTAAGAAACTATTACTGCTAATGGTCACCTCCTGACCTTTGTTAGATATAGCCAAGTGTTTGGACATTAGGGAGAACAAAAAAACCCCATCAGCTTACTTGTGTTTACAGAACTGGGTTTCATGGGCAGGTGAGAATCTTGAGTAGTTCTGAAAATGCTGTGCTCCTTCTGTTTTTCTTGGTGGCGTTAGGATTATTAATGGAAAGCTTGCTTTGTCATAGCCTGGGAGATTGCTTTGCTTCTAACTGGTGCTCTCCAGGCAGATATAAACTTGATGTGTAATAAATGTGTAGTAACATGTTTGTGGAGGAGAAGGTTCTCTTCTGACTCCTACCAGTAGGTGGTTTATGATCTCATCCCTCCAGTCACCTTTGTCCTGGTGATTCTCCGACAGAACTCTTTTGTTTCAAGTTTTTAGTGGCTTCATGCAGTGACTAACTTAGGGCATTCATTGTTTGGTCTCCATGTCTATTCTAGATCCCTTCTCTTCCTCCAAACACTCCCAGCTAAACCAGTAGCTTGTGACTGCATTCTGTCGAAGGTCCCAGTTTCTAGGGCTTCTTGCTGAGTACCCACTCATACCGGCAGTAGCACCATGGCACAAGGTGATGATCAATTCTCTATCGCAGGGTATCACTGAGATATTTTGCATTTAAGTAGCAAAGATAGATTTTCTTTAGCCTTGAACAATCTGTAAAATATTGCATGTAAGAAAATCATTGCTCTTGCTGAAGGCTTGTGATGCAGCAGCCCACAGTTTTTTACTGGAGGTGTCTCCTCCCAGACACGTAGGCTCTTCTCAATTGGAAATATTTAACACCCTATTAGTTTCTGATGTGTGCTTTAATATATTGGTGATCTCGATGTTCCCTGAGAGGCTTCAAATTATGAGGATATAACCAGGTGCAGGTTTGCATAACCTTCTTTGAAATGCTTCACTCCATCTGATCCAAACTTAGGTTTAGTGTGAGTGTGCTGAAAAATCTGCACAGTATCAAGTGAGTTGTGGATGAAGAACTCTAAACTCCTCTAACAAAGGTTGTATGAAGAAAACTGACCAGGTGGCCTTCTGGAAAAGTAGTATGTCAAAGAATCTAAGGACCAAGGCGCCCTGAGCTACTGCTGTAGCATGTGGGATCAATGCTGGCAGTCCTTGCACACCTTCTGTACTACTATAGTCCCTAAAAGGTTTTGGTCAATATTGAAGTCCATCTGACCCTGAGGCTTTACAGACTTTGAATAGGAGCATTTACTGTTCAGAGAACATACTGTCCAAGCAGAGAGGGATGTGGGTGTAGGTCACAAGTAGTAAAGATGAGGAAGGGCAGGATGATACATGAACTGCTTTGACATCAGTGTGGATAAAATGGCAGAAAAGAGATACTGTTAAACTGTTGATTGCTGAATTAATTGTCCTTAACTTTCGAGACCTGAGCTAGGGCATCTCAGGTTGCTAGCTAAAGCACACTGAAAGTCATCAGGGAAGATACATGTATGAAGCTGTATGCAGGCAGGAAGAGGAGCCAAGATAAGAGGTAGATGTCTTTTAGATAGAGATCTAGCTGGACAACAGAGCTCACATTTTGGAGATGTTAACAGAGAAATATGGTTTGGGTTGAAAGCTGAGCAATTTTTTGTTCCTTGTATCTTAACCTGTTGTCCACCTTCTTTGGGTGTTTTATTTTGAAAGCCAGACTGCCCTGCTGACTGTGTGCATGCACTTCGTTCTGTGTATGCCCTACCAAAGCAGTGGGAGCCAGCTAGAGAACGGTGTTTGCCTGTCCCCAGACTTCCTTCCTTGTGTTCTTTCTTCCTGGTGAAGGAGGCACAAGAGGAGACCCAGGCTCAGTATAGATGCACCTCAGATTTGAGGCCTGAGCTGGGGAGATGCTTTGCAGGTGACATTGGCATGGTGATAAGTGTTGTTCTGCTTTTTGCAGTCTCCATTATTTGCACTTCAAAACTGCTTTCAATGAAAAGGTCCCTCTTTCTAAGAGCAATGTAAGAGGCCAAACTATTACCTGTGGAAATAGTATTTTCTGGGCCAATGTTATTGAGTGGCAGCAGTTCAGCAGTGCCTTGCCTGAACAGGTCAGTCGCCCCAGTTGTTGCTTACCCAGGGCTGCTCTCAGGTGACTCCTTCCTGTGTCTGATGGCAAGAATGCAAAGCATCTTCCCTTGCTGATTCCTGCATCAGTGAGAAGAATTGAGAAGTTGTAATGATTTCAGCCAGTTTCTGCTGTACATTTCTGGTTAAGGACCTGAAGGCAGTGCTGGCATCAGGGGCATGGAGCTGGTGAATCCTGCTTTGCCTGGGTCTGAAAAGTTGTAAAACAATGAAAAGGGCTGGTTCTTGTCTGCAACAGCTATGGTGGCTGCAGGGCTTGGCTTAGCTAGGGCAGAGACTTCGGGTTCTATCTGAGGAAGCATTTGAACTCAAGAAGCCTTATAAGAACTTAAAGTCGGGCAAATGGGCCAGGCCCTCTGCTGTTTTATGTCTTGTTCAAGAGCAGATGTCCCAGGTGCAGAGATAGTTTTTTCAAACAAGTTACCATGAAAACACAGACAACTTTTCTAATAATTTTAAAGTGAATACACAACATCAAAGCAATATTAGCACCTCAATTCACAAAGTGAAAGAGAGATCAAAAGCTATTTGCCCCTAGTTGCTATTAATGGAAGTTACCCTCCTTCATTACCCCTTTCCTCTTGCAAATCACTGGAGTAAAGAAGATGATGTGGTGGCGGGTTCTGGATGTCTCATTAAAAGCCAAGGCATGACTGGGACAGAGAGACTGGATCATCCTAGCACAAGATGAAGATCTACTGAAAGATGTCTGATCTGTGTCTCTTTTGAGGATAGGTAGAGTTTCACCCTTTGTATTGGGAATTTTTCAGAGGTGCTGAATTTCCACTGAAATTGCAGGGAACAGAGATGTCTTCTGTAGGCTCAACTGAGTCTTACAAATACTCCAGCTCTCCTAAATAAGGCTGCTGTCTTGCTGATCTGTGCCCAGAACCAGAGGTTGCAAGAAGCATGTGTAAACAAGGTGTCCCAATGTGTTACCTGTCAGTCCCTGAATTTCTGTGTTTGCCTGAGGAGAGTGGTGAGGAGAAACTGGGCTGCTCAGTTTGACCTTGCTTTTTAGTTTTTTTCCCTGTTTTTTTGGCTTGTTTTTGTGTGTGTATGTGTGTGGTTGTGTTTTTTGTTTATTTTTCTCTTTGCACGTGCCTCTAATTGATCTTGAAAAGAAGGGACAGTTAAAGAAGACGTTAAGGTGAAATGAAGCCATAACTGTGACTGGAGACTTTTATTAAGTGTGGCAAAATTCCCTGGGCTGCGTATAAATTGTTTATTGATTTTGGTATGGCTGGGTGCTCTGGAGTAATCGCCCGCAGAACCACTAGAGAGCAAGCAGAGAGGAGAGGGCTTTGCCAGGTCTCTGCTGCTTCCTGCCCCTGTCTGCTCTTCCTCCTGCCCGTGCTGGTGGTCTCCTCTTTAACCTGTAAAAGAGCAGCCTCAGCTGGATGACTCCTGTGGCCAGCTCCTGCTCTGCCCTGCTGTTTCAGAAATGGCCAGTGAAAGAATATAGTAAGGGAAGAGATGGTTTTGGAGCACATATCATACAAGTAATGGTATTGCTGAAACTTGAACTGCCCTTTGGCTCTTCCACCTGTTGGTTGTTACAGAGAGAAACCTGTCAGTGACGGTCAGCTTCTCAGTACTGTCTGTGCTGTGAAGTTTTGCCTCAGTGTCCCCTGCTTGCTCTCACATGCTCTTCTCCTCTGCCAAAACTGCAGGAAAACTGTGTGCAGTGAGCCAGCCTGCCTCCCCTGTGCCTGTCTGTAAGCCCAGGAAAACTTCCACCCTGCCTAATTTTCCTTTGTTTTTTTTTGTTACATTGGGGTGGTTTTACTGCTCTGTTTCAGTAAACTACTTTATACAGAGATTTTTCTCATCCCATCTGGGGAGCTGTCCTGGCAGATCTGGGGTTTCTGTTTTTGTTCACTTCCCATGGAGGTGCTGCACATTTCCATGTTACTTTTGCACAAGGGCAATGAATTCCATAATTGTTTCTTATCCAGAGTGCTATCACTAATGTACACTCCTAAAATATACTGTCCCTTCAGGTCCAAGGAAAGGATATAGAAAGGGAAGCAATATTTTTTTGACATTCGATTGGGAAAGTGAGTGATTTTCTGACATGTTGCACAGTTCATGATACCACTTCTTCTTCTGCAGGTGAGGTGCTGGTAGTCAGTGGGAGGTTTTAGTCTCTGTCTGTCTCCGTCATTTGGAGTCCGTATTTCTATCACCTTGTAGCATAGATTGGTTTAATTTCCTTTCTTCTACAGAGGATTTCTGAGGCCTGTAGTAGTGTGGCCATTAGGTGAATGATACTCAGATGTAAATCTCTGTGTGGAGAGAAAAAGAGGACTTGTCCACCTGTTAGGCTCCTGAAGTCTGCTGAGCTTTAGTACAAGAGTCAGAAATTCTGTTTTTAGAAGATGCAGTAACAAACTGTGCTCCTTTCTTAATTATCTAATCTGTATATAAGAGTGGGAATATAAAGCCAGAGTAAAGGTAAGGTCCTGTTTTGCATCATTGGGCAAAATTTTCAGGAGATCATGTAAATTCTGTAAAGAAATGTTTCTTTGCTTTGCATGTACATAATGTTTCTTTAATGAAAAAGAGCGGTAAATGTGTATTAGTTTAAAATTTCATTTTCTGGAGTGCATAATGTTAGTGGAAGGCAAAATGTCTCCAAAGTGTTGGCAATTTAACTCCAAGGTTTTGAAATGGGATAAAATAATCTAAATAAAAATTTGCATCTACCTAGAGAGTTCTCTGACAAAAATGGCATGTGAACAGCAGTAACTGCTTCAATTCTGATCTTTTTGATTTTTCTTTTTACCCCTGTAATAAAGGTCAGAATTTTAACTTACTGTGGAATAAGGACAATGAATTATGCTGATGTTGGACAGTGTACTTTGGCTAGGAGATGTGAGTGCTGTAAGAGCATCTGCATTAATCTGCACTGGTACTTCAAGGCATTTACTGTGTATGTATATCACGTAAACTTTTGTAATGCTTAGTTGCTTGAATGAACTAAGATGACTGATTTATTCTCTCTCCCAGAAAAAAAAATTCTTCTAGTTAAAGCTGCAAAACTTTTTGCTGTGGCTTGAGTTCGCCGTCTACAAGGTCTTGCTCACAACTGCTGTAGATTTCTGATTCTGTTACTTGTCTTGGAGATTTTTGAACCCCCACCCTTGGGAAGAGCAGCCTGGCTTTAAATTCCTCAGTCCTGCACCTCAGACTGAAGGAGTTATTTTTAACCTGTCTTGACCTCTGCCTGAGCAAGAATAAAATAGGGATTGGGCAGAATATGACACAAATCAATAGGTTATCCCAACAGATATGATCTTTGGCACCATTTTGCCTTGGACACTTGCTGCAGTAACAAAGATAAATGGTGATTTGTTAACATTGTGATCTAGGGACTGGGTGGCTCAGTGGATCGTGTGGTGGCCTCTGACCTCTGGGTCTCCCAGCTCTCAACATCAAGATGAAATCTCGTTCTGATAGTAGGAAGGGAATAAAGGTCCACAAGGGTTGGACAATTTTGCTTCAGTGCTGATCACAGTGCTCCAAAAAACATTCCAACAAGGACTGAATAGGCAATACCTCCTGACAAGAGGGAGTATGGGGAAATAGGATGGGAACTGTTGCAATAGAGAGCTAGTGATCAGTTATAGCAGGCTAAGACTTTCAGTGCTTTTATGGAGCGGTGCTAGAGCACTCAGAGCTACTTTGTCTCTTTGCTACCTATCAAAGAGGACTTGCATCGCAGACAATTTGTGGTGGCTCCAAGTAAAAATGAAATTTGCTTTATGAAACAGCTTTCATTTCATTTTCTGGGACAGTATCTGCATGTCCTTTGTTTACTGAAAGATAGTGATGCGGGGTCTTTTGGGGAGCTGAAGTATTGGGAACAGCAGATACAGTTGTGATGCAGCCATGTCTCTGCTAACCTTGTGTGATCTGTTCCATATCTCCAGAGGCCTGTTGCAGGTCCTCTGTAGACAGCTGACTTTTAATATGTTCTCAGATGCACACAGTTTGTCTTGTTTCAGCAGTCCAGGATGGTGTATTCTCATCAGGTGAAAACAGATTCCTGCAACAGAATTTCTTCCAGGACATCTGCAAGGATTGGTAAGCAGTGTTTGAAGACAATTCCATGTTGTGACTTATCTCATGTAAACAGGTGTAAGCCACAGGAAAGTGAGTTCCTTTCTCCCTTGGCTGGTGTATAATTCCCCCTGCCATTAGGAGGCAGTATGGCAGTATTTCATTCTGAACTGGATCCATCAACTTCCTCTTTTTTGGCTCTGTATCTTTTTACACTTCTTTCTACAAGACTGGCACGGTGCTCTCAGGTGCTTTACCATGGTAAGCTCATTCTCTTTGTCTTGACTAGTCAAGGGTACAAAAAGCTTGCACCTATGAGAGACAAGGGCTCTAGCAACTGCCTCATTGCTGTATGCAATGTGTTTACATAGTGCTTTTAATCTTTCCCATGTTGTAGATCCTAGGGTTACATGAGAGCTCGTGCTGTGCTTGGGAGCCCCAAATTTGTCTCTATGATAGTCTCCTGCAGCATCTGTCCCTCCACCTTTGTATTTTGCATTGGGCTGTGCGTTGCTGGGTTATAGGGAATGATGTGAGCTTTGTCATTGAGAGCAGCCTCTTTTCCATGTTTTAACTCATCCCATCCATCTGTAGGTTGTACCAATACAAACGAGTTGGAGTTGCAATGGGTCAGTGCGGACTTCTGCTATTGTCTGTGTGTAATGTCATCTTACCATTGACAATTGCTCTTGAGTCTCAGGTGGGGAGCCTGCTTTTAATCCATGGATTACATACCCTATGGGTTGCTCACAGCACACGTTCATTACTTGAGATGTCACAGAAGGAAGTTTGAGCCAAAGAATCTTGTCCCACATGTTCCTCTCCTAATGAGGTTCCTGAAAACTCTGCCCAGTGTCTCCCTTGCCCGAGACCAAGGCACCCAGGTGCCTGTTCTGTGTCACATTGCCTCGAGTTCGTCATGACACTTGTTTCTCCAGAGACAGGGGCTGCAGCCTGCCCATAACCAGAAACCTCCAGCTCTATCCCTTTCCTTCCATGGGAACATAGATTGCCCTGCCATTCTTGCGTGTCAGTCCTCTGACTGAAGGCTGTGTTCCTCTCTCCTGCAGCCCAGCCCAGAGCTTGTTGTGGCTCCAGGATGTGCAGAGCCAAGTGCACAGGGCAGACTGAGTGAAAGCAGCACGTCCAGCTTGCTTTCCCCCTGCAGCCAGCATGCCACTGTCATCAGACTGCCACTGCTGCCTTCCTATGTGCAGAGGACATTTGGGGCTGAGCTTGGTGCATGTACTGCACAGGGACAGTAGGGTGGTTTCAGGGCCAGGAACATGTTAGGACCTGCACAATGCGTGTGAAATGACACCTAAACTGGCCATGGCTGTAGCCTTGCTATAGATGACCAGGTTTGCTGCATTAGCACAGCTGCCTTTGCCTACCAGGCCTGCACTCATGTTTAAAAAAACAAGTGGGGAAAAAAAAAATAAGACAACAAAAAAGAAAGAACTGGAGAGAGAGTCTAGCAGCCTAGCAAGACCTACTTTTCACTATATTTTTAGCCTCTGATTTTATTTTTCTCAGTATAATTCTGGATTAACTGTTTCATTGTTTGTTCAGGTTAAGATCAAGTTTAATGGATCTAGAATTCTCTGCCAACATCTCTTTTGTCCTTTTCAAACTACAGGATTTTCCCTATCATTACTTCAGTCACGTTTCATGTTGGGTTGGTTTTTTGTTTTTAAAAGTGTTAAGTGACATCACTGGTGAGTTCTTTGGAGTTCTTTGAGTTGTTCCAGTTGAAAGTTTTTATTTTTGAAAGATATTTCCTCATGTCTTGAATATAAAAAACAAAGAATCTCCTTCATCATAAGATATATGGCATGACCCATCCTGTGTTCTTTGGGTTTTAGAGAGAATTAGTAGCTATAGATTTCTGCCAGCTCTCCAACTATCTAGGCCTAGAAAAGAATATTCTTTCTACCACAATATCTTGTTTTGTAAGGAGACAGCTCTGTGTGTGTGTTACTGGGAAATAATATTTTTTTTAAGATGTGGAGATAAGAAATAAACGGCTCCAACTTCTTTGTGATGCAGCTCTGCCCAAGGCCCAGTTTACTTTGCTCGCATGAATATAGCTTTGCATATTACTTGGTACAAATAGCCTTTTAGGGGTTTTCTTCTGAAGGATTTGTATTCTTATGGAGAGACATACTGGAGAAGTGGATACTTGAATACAGCATGCTGCATTTGGAACTCTGCTGTTGCTGGCAGAGTGATCAGTGGTACCTCTGATAAGGCACGAGCCATTCCCTCACTGGTTCTAGAAAAAATAGCTGTAGTTTGATGGGTTTGGGAGCAGCCAGGGTTAGGTCTTCATCTTAGAGCAGCTGTTTTTCTCTCTGGTCCTGGCCCATCTATTCATGGGTGCCATGAGGAGAGCTGCTGTGCAGAGGCAGTAATTGCAGAGCTGGTGGGAAGTAGCAGGCAGGTCATGTAGCTTCTTCACCTGCTCCTACTCCAGAAATACCTCTGCAGCAAATTAATGTCTTCTGCAATCTGTTTGTAGAATCATTCAATTACAAAATAATTCCAGTTAGAGGGTGTGTCAGGAGGTTTCTGATAGAGTCCCTTGCTTAAGGCAGGGTCAACGCTGAATTCAGACTTGGATGCTCAGGTCTTTATTGAGTTAGATCATGAAATCCTACAAAAATGAAGGTTGTACAGCCTCTCTGTGCAGTTCATTTCAATGCTTGGTTGACCTTATGCTGGAAAAGCTTTTTCTTCTATCCAGTTTGAACCTGTCTTGCTTCCATTTGTATCTGTTGTGTACTGCCAGTGCATGACCAACTGTAAAGAGCCTGCCTCCGTGTTCTGGATAAGGTGCTTATTGAAAGCTTGCTGCTAGGTCCCTCTAAAACCTTCTCCAGGCTAAACAAACCTGGATCCCTCAGTCTCTCATCACGGGGCAAATGCTCCAAACTGCTGATCCCCTCGCTCAGCCTCCATTTGCTTGCACCAGTTTATCGATCTTTCTCTTGTAACGGGGCCTCTACTCTAGACAACACATTCTAGATGGAATTTGTAAAGTGCCAGGTGAAGTGGAATAACTACATCCCTTGAACCTGCGTGGCTGTGGTCCCGTGAGTACCACGCAGGGCACTGTTGGCCGTTTTTGCTGCCAGGCCGCACTGATGGCTCTTATTCAGCTAAAGACCCATCAGGCCCCCAGGTCCTCTTCAGCAGAGCTGCTACCCAGGCAGGCAGACCCTAGTATGTACTGTCACAGTGGATTATTTCTTCCAAGGTATAGGACTTTGCATTTGTCCTTGCTGAATTTTGTAAGGTTCATGTTAGCCCTGCAACCTCTCTAGGGCATTTTGGATGGCAGCCCTGCCTTAAGCATATCAGCTGGTCTCCCCAGTTTGGTGTCAAGTGCAAGCTTGATAAGAGTGTGCTTTATTGCATCCTCTAGGTCATGGATACAGATGTTAAATAGGACAAGTCCCCTGCATGTACCTTGTTACTGGCCTACAGGTAGGGTATAAACCTGGCCCTCTGAGCTTCATCATCCAACCTGTTTTTAACTCATCTGATAGTCCACTCATAATGGTTTACTATCAGTCTTGAGGCATTCTGGGAAACAGTGTTGAATGTTTTGCTGAAGTCAAGGTAAATGCCTTCCATGCCTCTCCCCTTGTCCACAAGTACTATCATTTTATCATAGAAGAGAATCAGGTTGGTGAGGCATGATTTATTCTTGGAATATCCACACTGACTGTTCCTAATCACCTTCTTCTCCTCTGTGTGCCCAAAATGCATTCTAAGGGGACTAACTACATGATTTTCCCAAGGGCACAGGTGAGGGTGATTTGCCCTAATTTATTGGATTTTGGACCTCTTGAAAATGGATCAGAAGGAAATTATAGGTCAGAGAGAAGCCCATAGTCTCTAAAGTCAGCTACTTCCAGCTGCTTTTTCCTTAGTCAGCTCACAGCCAGCACAGAGTTGCTGGTAGCGTGTGTGGAGGAGGTAAGAGAGCTTTCTGGCTGCCTCAGGTTTGTTACTAAGGGATGTGAAAAGCCAGGAAGGTAGGGCTAAATTGCAGGTTGGAGCACATGGTGGGTCTTCTCATGAGTTGGACTTTAAGCAACAACTGATGAAGCTGAGAGTTTGCTACTTGAGCAAACCTAATCACAGGCTTTGGGAAAGTATATTTATTTCATAGAAATAAAGATCTCCGAGGGATTTGGTTTAGGGGCCTTAAAGGCCTTTCCCTGCAACTCCATGCAGTGTCACTCTGCCTCTCACTGAGGGAGGTCTGCTTTCATGCTTGGGCATCTGCCTTCGTGCTGGCTGTTCTATATCTCTCTCCTTCCTTGAGGAGGGAAACGGACCTCTACTCCAACCCCAGAATATGTCATGCACATTGGAAAGACACATTTGCCCTGCTCTCTTCCTTGAGAGGGGTTCAGATAAAAATAAATGCATAGTTTTTTGCCAACTCCAGAGTAAGACATTGGTGTAATTTCTCTCAAGGTGTACCTGTCATTGTGTTAGTGTTCCACAGCTTAAAGGCAGCAGTTGTAATCAAAACTGCAAAGTTCTCCTGTATATTGAAAGGCTTTCTGTGTTCACTTCCTTCTTGCAAGAAATCTAGAGAGAATTCCTCTGTTGGCAGGCCGGGAAGAAGGTTGAGAGAGGAGAAGAGGTGGTTGTTGGGAGCACCTCTTTGACCTCCTGCTGGCCTCAAGGCAAGAGGGCAGGTTTCAGCCCGCTATCAGACATTGCTTTGTTTTTGTCGGCTCACCTGCAGTGGCCTCAGGTGAGAGAAGTAGCTCTGCTGAGAAACTGTCCTATTACTAGCGATTTCCCAGAGTGAAATAGAGATTTCCATGTGCTTCTAAATGGAGGTATTTGCAGTGAGAGGCTTTCTGGAGCAAAACATGACCCTTACATCCACAGGCATGCCCACATGTCGAAATGCAAGTACCTTCAGCTACCTTTTTCAGATACCTTTATACAAAATCTCGAATTCTTCAGCATGTACACTTGTTCTCCCTACCCTAGCTTTTCATAAAATTGTAGAATATCCTGAGGGAATATTGGAAGGGACCCACAGGGATTATTGAAGTCCAACTCCTGGTCCTGCACAAGACAGCTGCAAGAATCACATCGTGTACATGAGAGCATCGTCCAAACCCTTCTTGAACTGTGTCTGGCTTGGTGCTGTGACCACTTCCCTGGGAAGGCTTTTCCAGTGCCCAACCACCCTCTNCCATCCAGGGTGGCCTCATCCCAGGTGCAGAAGCTGGCATTTGTCTTTCTTAAACTTCACATGGCTGGTGATTGCCCATCTCCATAATTTTTCAAGGTCTCTTTTCAGAGCCTCTCTGCCTTCAAGGGAGTCAACAGCTCCTCCCAGTCCTGTACCTTCAGCATCCTGAAGATGTCAAAGAGAACTGGACCAAAGGTGGAGCCCCGTGGAACCTCACTGGTGACCAGTCACCAGTCTAGTGTCTCATCATTCACTACAACCTTTTATGGTTCACCCATGAACCACATGCTCACCCATCTCATCACTTGGTTATCCAGCTGTGTGCTGGACATTTTGTCCAGAAGGATACTGTGAGAGACAGTGTCTAAAACTTTACTGAAATCCAAAAAGATTACATGGGGTGGCTTCCCTTGATCAACTAGGTAGGTTGCCTCTTCATAAAAGGAAATCAGATTTGACAGGCAGGACTTTCCTCTCATGAAGCCATACTGGCTGTGACCAATAACTGTGTTGCATTTCCGGTGTTTTTCAGCACCTTCCAGAATAATCTTCTCCATAATTTTACCAGTCACTGCAGTGAGACTGACAGACCTGTAGTTTCCAGCGTCATCCTCTTTGCCCTACTTGAAAATTGCTACAATGTTAGCCAGCTTCCAGTCAACTGGAAAATTCCCAAGACCATTCAAAAATCATTGAGAGGCTTTGCGATGACATCAAGCTGCTCTTTGAGAATTCTCAATGAATTCTGTCAGGCCCTACAGACTTACAGGGGTACAGCTGGAACAGCAGATCCCACACAAGTTCAAGGTCAGCTGGAAGTTGATTATTCTCACAGTCATGGTTCTCCAGCTCAGGGCACTGTGTCTCCATCATCAGTGCTGAAGACAGAGCCAAGAAAAGCCTTAAACACCTCTGTGTTGTCTCTGTCTCGGTTTGTGAGGCAACCTTCCTCATCCTGTAATGGTCCAGTGTTATTTCTGCTCTGCCTTTTGAAATTAAAATATTTTGAAAACCTTTTTACTGTCACCCACAGTAAGAGAACATCCGCGAGAGAAACGTACTCAAGGGAGGATAGACAGGGGATGGGGATCACTGATAGGGGTGTTGGAAGGATTGAGTTCTTGCAGTGGAGGTATCTCCTTGGAAACTGAGGTGTAAAAGGAATAGGAATAATTTGGAACACCTGGGAGCAGGTAATGGCATCCCTAAAGATAGCATGGAGAGCAAATTACGTTGGGAAAGTGCTCTTGGCTTGCAGGTGTTGTTGCTTATTCACTAATGTTTTCATTGACTAATATTTTACAGGAATCTGATCACTGGTGAAGCATTTGATTCAACTATATGAAATCCCATTAGCAATATGTGGTTGTTCTCCAGATAGGAGGAGGAATGGGGACTAAAACCTGATCAAAGTATGGTGATGGTTGTAAGAGAATTATATAAGCTTGAGATAGAAAGATGTGGTCTTTGCCATTGCAAAGCTGGTTGTTTAATAGCCTGAATGGCCAGTGAGGTGGGACAGGATCACCATTCAAGCTGGTATGATTAATCCTTTTCATTAGATATGTGGAAGAGGTGGTAAACCGACCATTAATTAAATGCACAAAGGATACTAAATTTGGAGCACAGTAACCAATGCCTGCAGTGTGGAAATGTTAAGGGATTTTAAATTAGAACCAAAAGTAAGAAAGGTCCCTGCTGCCAGGACATGTGGAAGTAAAACAAAACCACATTGAACACGGTGTGTGGAGATGAGAAACGTAAAAAACCATGGTGCCAGAAGAAGATGCAGCCACGTCAGAGTATTTATTTGGTGTCTGGAAGCCAGTAAGTTGCTGTCCATTGGAGGAAATCTGACACTGTGCTTCATGGAGAGAGAAATGAGGCTGCCTCATTATTTGAGGAAGTCAATGGAAAACCTCTCTGAAAGGAGCCATCCAGCACACGACATAAAGCCAGGTGGGGTGACATGTACAAATATAGAAATTATCAGGCCAATTTGCACCAATTATCTCCCTGCTCCTGAGTCCTGTTTCCCAGCCTGGCTGATGCTTCAGAAAAGTCCAGTTTGGGGGAAAGGTGTTTTTCTCTGTCTACTGGTCTGAGGTTGACTCCAGCCTCCAATTTTGGATATTCTTTGGCTTTTCTCCAAGGAGGTGGGTCCAGCTGGTGGCACATTGGCAAGCTCAGGGGACAGCTTTGTATGTTTTCATCTCTTTTTGTAAGAAACTTAGATATAGAAACAGCTATTGTCAGTACACAAAGCCTAAAGACAAATCACCACTTAAGCTAAGGAGCTGCCACTCAATTTATCTGTAAAGGTTGTGGAATATTCCCTCAGGTGGCATCTAGTCACTGA
Source organism: Melanocharis versteri (assembly GCA_013397845.1). NCBI lineage: Eukaryota > Metazoa > Chordata > Aves > Passeriformes > Melanocharitidae > Melanocharis > Melanocharis versteri. The sequence continues at coordinate 905,851 of VZTG01010346.1, forward strand.
TGTAGGCTTGGGTGCACTGTTATTCACTGATGTTCAGTGTTTTACCAGCTTATGAGTTTTAACTGAATCTCTGACTGTCATGATAATAATTTTGTGTGAGGAGGCAGACTGTTCTAAACTACTATAATATTCTTGCAGCAAGTTTTGGCTGCTGTCAGTGAGGAGGACTGAAGAACCTGTATAGATCACACTATAATTCAAATATCAATATGATACTATTTTTAATCCTGCTTAAGCTGTGCTATTTAACTCAGTGCTACTTGTTAGGGTAAGTCCCATGAGTTAATGTGGTTTCATATGTTCTATATTCTCCAGAAAATTTTTTCTCTCAGCTTTGCACTCCTGTTTCTGCTCTCTTCCAGAAAATACTCAGTGCTAACCAACTATTATGGATCTCTCTGAGGGCATGGTTTCCTTTTGCTCTTTATGGTAGTGTGTAAGAAAGGAAAAAGACAGAGAGCAGCAATGTTTCTCCTGAGAAATGTCCCTGGCACACTACTGGAGACAGTGCTACTGTAGAGCACAGAACACAGGGACAAAAATTCCTATCTATTATCACTTAGTATTTACTTCTTAGTGTATGTGAATAAGTGGTGGGGTTTTGCCCTACTCTTTTTTTTTCCCTTGCCACCACTGCGGAGTGAAAGGTCATTTCCATTTAATTGTCTATGTTTCCACTATTCATTTGGAACTTCCAGGCATATTGAAGTGTTCTCTCACAGCAATCTGCATTGCCTGGCTTTGGCTGATGCTGGATTTCACCCACAGTTTTCTGCTTTTCTATCCAGCTTTCTCACTCTGAGGCACTTCTCGGTCCACTTTTATCTTGATTAATTTAAATGAAGCTGTCATCTGCATTTTTCTACCACCTGTTCTTCTCAGTTTCCAGGTCATTCACAATATACCTCAGTAACCCTAGCATAGACCCTGGTGTGACTAAGTTTTTGAGCTGTACTCACTCTGAAGACTAGCTGTTCATTCTATACTAACATTTTCAGTTTCATCCACTTTCTCATTTGTGGCAGAACTTTCACTCCACAGGTGCTGGTTTTCCAAGAATGTCTCTGAAAAATGTGTTACCTGAAGGTCTAGATTATCAGCTGGTTACCTCGCAAAGCTGTTGCAGAGGTACTTTGAAAGAAGTCCACAAAACAAAGGACCAACTCTTGTTCAGGAGTGAGAGCACTGACTACATTAGTACTGTAAGTTAATTATTTGTGTATTGTTTGGTATAGTTTATACAGTTTTAATTATTTAAGCTCATAATTCTAACTCTAGTTTCCATGGACATAGGGATCAGACCACTGAGTCAGGGAATTGAGGAGCTTCCCTTCAGTGTGGTTTTACTCTTCCCTCACATCCTTCATGGGTGAGCTCAGTCATTTGTTGTAGAGAGCCTTCAGGCAGTCACTGGGAAAGGTGTGACATACAGAGAAATGGTAAATTCTTCTTGAGCATTAAGTCATGTTGAGATGCTCTGACACCAGTCACAGGAAAGTCGGAGGCTGATACAGTCCTCACCCATGGGAAGTGATAAATGACACTGCGTGGGTTATTGAAGAGAATTACCTTTGCAGTCTTTCCCCTTGAAGAGTCTCCTTTAGGCTAATTTCTTGGAGAGGGAAATGAGCATTGAGGAGTTAGTAGGAGGCTGGTTTTGTGGGACACTTCACCCCTGAGAAGTCATTGTGGACCTGAGGTTTTTTCAGGGCTTACAGATGGATGCCCTTGGTCTATCCCATTATCCAATGCTTGACTCTCCCCTCATTCTGGTGTTCCTGGTTCCCTGCAGTACTGAGCCTTACAATACTGCTGCTATTCTCTGCTCACTGGCATGTGCTTCCCAGGTGCTCATACCCTCCTGCTTCTGAGGCTGACCCTGTGATGACAGCTGCCTGGCTGCCTATCAAAGGTTCCATTTAGAGTTAGCCCGAGAGCAGACAGAAGGCTGCAGTGTTACACCCCGAAATCTGACACAGTGTGGCTTGCCTGCTTTTCAGTGGGTCCTTGACAGCCTTTCAGCTCGTGTCTGTCAGACCCCTGCCAGGCACACAAGTTCACTTCCATCTTGGAAGAAGGGGAGAGAGAAGTGACATTTCACCGAGCGGTGGGCACGCCGAGGGATGTAGGGAGATAAGGCAGGATCACAGAAGCAACTGAAATCCCCAGCGGATATTGTGTTGCTGGCTGGATTGACAGGTTAAATGTATGGCTGGAACAAATATCCCTGCTCCCTCTGTCTGAGAGGACTGTGAAGTGAGAATAGCACTCCGTCCTAATGAATCTTGTCCTACATTGGGACTAGTTCTGTCGTAGCCTGGCAGGAGGATGTTCATGGAGAATTTGTTTCCAAATTTCAACAGGAGCTACCAATAGAATGGCTTTTTAAATAAATAAGTTCACTTAGCAAACAGCAGCAGTAAATGAACAGAAACACTGATGTGGCCAAGGATGAAATATTAGCATTTTTCAAATCCGTTTAGTGAGGACAGCCCCTGGGCACTGGTTCAGGTCCTTGTGTTAGGGGGCTGTTTGCAAAGCACTAAGCTAACTTACAGCCAAAACCTGTCAGCTTCTTCCTGGAGCTCAGGAGGGCAAAACTTGTCTGACTTGTTGACAAACTTAGTCTGGCCTAAAAACTTAATAGCTTTGCGTTTCTTTCATCTCAAGGTATTTAGGATACACCAGTCAAGAGCACAAGCTTCAGTAGTGTTTTGGCTGCTCCAAACTACAGGCAAGGAAAGGGAAACAGTTTTGTTCAAGAGCAAACCGAGGTGACTAGTTTGAAGAGCAGCACTTCAATGACTACAGGTGGCCGTGATGCACTGAAAGGCCTCCCTGTTGCATCACAGCAGTGAGCAGCAGGTTCAAAGAGTCCTGGCTTGGGAACCTTCCTGCGCAGTTATGAGCTGCTCCTGCCCATGGCTGAATTTTCTGGGGAAGTTACTTGTTCAAATGCTGATCTAGCCTTGACTAGTTCACCAGCTCTTGTGAACTGCAGCACAGGATCGCATGGCTGGAGGCTACTGTCGAGCAGAAGTTTCCCACTCTTGGAAAGATATGACTATATCCTTGGGTAAGGTGAAAGTTGTATGGGGAGCCTTTTCTTTGAGGTTATTTGTTCCTACCTGATCTCTACCAGTAAAGCTGTGCCAGCTGTGTCATGTGAGTGGTAGTTTCAGCCCAGCATCTACTAGAGAAAATCCCTTTTACAGAAGCTACATCTAGGGCTCCTGACCTGGGGAAAGTGGTATCAGCCCTCAGGAAATGGATATCAGAATGGAATGAGGGTCTTCCCAAGGAATTTCTCTGTGTAGCCAGTGGGGAAACATTGGTGACTGACCTGCGCATGACCCAAGCTGTTACCTGTAGGTCCCAGACCAGGGCACTGTCCCAGGCAAGTGAGCATGTTCCAGGAGAGGGGGAGAGTGCTGGGGGGTGCAGGGGGAAGTTGGTCCTGCTGGGTAAGCAGTAGTGAACTAAGCCAATACAGTAGAGTCAGGGGACCAAAGGGCTGTGAGAAAGATGCCTGAGGCCAGGTGGTTTGCAAGGGCAAGGAGAGGAGGTGCACAATGCCTGGAGATGAAATACTAGCCAGACAGGTTGATATAGCAGTGGGGCAGTGATGTGCTGTCATCCTGCAGCCAGTGTGGTAAAATTGCACCAAGGCACTGTGTGCCCTGCTAGCTGACCTCTCCACATCACTCTCCATTCCCTGCCCACTCCTATACTTGGCAGATGGAGGCACTGCTTTTGTTTTATGCTGTGATCTGTGTCCTTTCTTCCAGATAGAGTGATTCTGCAGTACCTCCTGCCTGTTGTTAATGCCCAGACTATTCATCCCCATATCTAGGGTGTATTGTCCACTTCATTCCCTCCCTTGTTTTGCAACCACAGTCCCATTCTGCAGCCCTATTGCTCAGTTCTATGTGCAGCAGTGCCCCTTGCAGTGCCTACCAAGAGTTTAATAAAGATCTACTGCCTGAGTTACCTTTAGCTTTTATAAACCAAAAAATGCAAACAGCATGTAAGCAGCATTCATTACCTTGCACGCCTTCAGCTGCTTATTGGATACACATCCCCCTCCCTCCAGCCTCTCTCTCTTTTTTTAATATGTTTTTTTTTAATTTGTTTTGATGAATGAGTGACAACCCTGACACCCGATTCGCTGAGATTAATAGAAACGACACAATATTTACGTCGCGCCGACGAGCAATTATCCTGCCATCTATCTTTGAGATTATCTTTCTGATTGAAAACTACTCATCCGTGTAATCGGAATTATTTGGAATTAGAAGGGAATTTATGGCCCCTCTCACTCTCCCTCCTATTTGCCTCTGTCTCCATCCTTCTTCCCCCTTCTTTAGGAGGGATCCTTTCTTCCTTCATTCCTTCCATCCTTCCTTCTTTCAGCCTTATGGATGGACACATGTGCTTCGCTGTGCAAGAATGGTTGTTTCTGGAGATGGGGGATACTGGGCCGCACTGTGGCCACCCAGGCACTGGGGAGAGTGAGAATGCACTGAGGCTTGGACAGCAGCCGAGGGATGAAAGGCTCTTCAGAAGAAGGCTGGCATGGGCAGTGGATACGTGGAGGATGTGACACTGTGAAGGCTGAGCAGGCAGCACTGCCGTGACAGAATGACTGAGGGCACCTCACTTATCTTCATTTTCTCTGTTTTACTCTACCTTCCTTATTACTCTGTTTTGAAGATGCCTTTCATTGGCCCACTGCTTTGTAAATGTACCCCTTGTGCATTTATTTTATCTAAGTATTTTTCTGGAAGTATTTCCCCATGTCACTCTGTGCAGGAGAAGGACCTGTTCTTGTGGGCATCTTCCTGCATACTGTGAACCTTTCTGTAGCTGCTGCTGGTGTTTCTGCTTCTTCAATGGTCCCTGAACACAGCCTGTTTTCCTCCAGTGTATGTGATGGACAATGGCAGTCTTGCTTTGATACTGGTGTCCCCTAACAAAAAGCTGTCTGTACAGGGCTTCTAGGAAACACTCTTGCTTATTTGTCATAGCTTTAAGGAGCTGCTCAATGGTGTAGGACCTGTACTGTTTTTTCTTACTGGGAAGAGCTCTGTCTTTTGCAATTTTTTTCAGAAGCACAGGTGTTTCTCACACTGTATTTGCTTCTCATTTTTTTCTGGCCTGTGATGCAGAAGAAGCAAGTTGACATGTTGTGTCAGGTCACCTCTAGAGGCAGAAGACACAACTCTCCCTTGTTGTTGATTCCAAGACAGGACAGCAAAATTCTCATATGCTTCCTTTCTTCTCTGGAAGCCCATCTCTGAGCACAGTCCTTAATGAAGCATTTACTACGTTTCCCTTCTCCTGGGTGAAGACAGGAGTGGGACAATCCTACTACATCTGGAAAAAAAAAATCTGTGCTGTAGATCAGTCAGCACTGAGAACTACTCCCTCTCTGTAGAATACTTCAGAAACAGTGCTTGATTTTTTTTTGCAAGTGGTTGTGGCAGAAACAGAGACAGGGAAGTGGATGTCAGGGGAAGTCAAGCAGCAAAGACATTTTAAATGGATACAGTAGCATCTGTGTCCTTTGAGAACCACAGCGTGCAAAGGTCCTTGGCTCGTGTGAATCCTGATGGAGAAGAGAGAAGGGAAGCAATGAAGTTTCTGAGCAAGTGCCATGTGCTAAATGAGAGACACAGTCTGAGTGCTGAAGGAATTCGTCCTGAACTCAGTTGCAGAGATACCCGCTAACACAGAAGCCAGGCTGCAAAAATGTTTGATACCGAGAACAGTGTAAACAGTTAATAACACAAGGATTTGGAAAAGGAAATGTGCTCTGAGGTACAGTTGCTCCATCAGCTCGAGAGATCTAGGCCCAGATGGGAATCCCAGATCCTTCCGCCCAGAAATACCCGATGTTGTTATTAATTAGTATGGAAATATTTTCCTTTCTTGAGAGAGGGCTGTTGAATTGCCAGCGGAATACTGGGGGGATGGGTGTGTGCATGTGTGGGGTAGCCTATCAAGAAACTATTAATTAGGTTACTTCCCACTGCTGTTGACATGCAAGGGAAGGGGGTTGTTTGTGGGCCAAAATAAAAAGGAAAGAGAAACTGAAAGACTGGGATCCAGAATGGAAAGCATAAGGAAAAAAAGGAGGTGGGTAGGACAAAGCACACAGGCTGAAAGAGGTATGTGTAAAGACATTCCTAAGATTCCCAAAGCAGAAGATGGGAAAAATGAAAAACCAGGATATGGTTAGAATCAAAGGGGGAACTCCTGTGAGACAGCAGCAGCATGACTTGGACACAGCCACAGAAGGACTGACGGATCCTCTCCTGCCTTGTTACTGGTTTTGTTGTTCATACTTCCACAAACTTGGCACCAAGGCTTCCTCATGTCAGAGCAGTGATATTTTATGCCAACTGTCACTATGAAACAGGAGAGAATTTAGATGAGAAACTTCTTTGGTTGTAGATTACCTTCCTTTGCTGGCTGGGTCTTTTAACCCCCTTCCTTTGGAATGGGATCTTTATCAGCTTTGATTAATAATCATAAAAATATTAATTGGAATTTTTGCTTGGCTTTCTATGTAATATTCAACCACTTACTACTTTTATTGAGGTCTTTTTGCAGTCTTTAGCTCTGTACTTCTGGTTCAGCCCTGGGAGAGGGCTGAACACAAGAAAACCCCAGCAGAAAACAATAGTGTAGCCCTGTATGTAAGCAGTAGTTGCTGCATTTGCAGTTATGAGAGAGTGCCAGAACAAGAAAGAGACAAGAAATGTATGTGAGATTATGGGTTAGAATAAGTGAAGGATCTATTCACAGAGGGGAAAGAAAACAGAGCAAGTGGGTTACCTAAAAATATCAGTGCAGGCTCCTGGCTCCCTTGCAGAGGGAAGAAATCAGTGCAGTTGTGATTATTCAGAGAAAGTGTTTTGGGTTTGTGAACCGGGAGGAATGGAGTGATAAGAGAAAGACACAGAATTGATACCTCATATGGGACCAACACAATCCAGATCTATTTATCCTGTGATCTGCCTCTAGAGAATGTAGCTGTCTGCTGCATTTTCTTCCAAGAAACTTGTCTAGTACTGGAACATGCACAGGATCTACCTAGCCTCCTTGGAGTAATAAAGCACAGAAGGAAAAAAGCTTTCCAGGTTGCAGCCTACCATCATCTCTTCAAATTCTCAAGTTCCCTAAGAGATCTAGAGTGAACAGGGGTGATTTGGAACAGAAAAACTGGTAAAAAGAGGCATTAAGTCTGGAAGAATAATTTGCCTTTCAATTCCAGAGGTTTGTGCACAATAGTGACAATTTATCAGCATGTGAAAAATTGTTGTTAGTCCTTGCACATCCTGGGGGCCAAGGAAACTGCTAGCACTAAGTCTGCCACCAATTACAGAATCCAGGAGCACTCATGAAGCCCTTGCCTACCCTCTTCCTATGCTTCATGTAAGGCAGAGTAGGGTTGAGGTGGGATGATGCTCATCAGCAAGGGGCTCCTGATTCCACATCCAGCTCTTTTTGGCCTTGTTTCATTGTGGGTGTCGCTTGTCTGTCTGGTTTTGGTTTTTTTTGTTTTTAAAGAAAGTTAAATACAGATAATTGTGTTCCTTAGAAAAAGACCCTGTCAGTTTAATTTGAATTTATTGTTAGGCCTGCTTTTCTAAGGGAATACTGAGTGTGTGATTGCACTGGGTAGGTCTGTGTAGCTTTTTAATCTGTTATCTAATTTCAAATGCATTTTGCACCCAGTCAGAGTCTGAAAGGTATTAAGTTCACACAAGTTTCATGAAATAGGTGACAGGTAGAGACCTTATTATTATACCTTAGGGAAAGACTGCAGAATGAGCTCATGCTTATTAGAGTCCAGGAAATCCACATGAGACAGGGATTGTCCAAATGCCCCAATTACAGAAGAGTTCAGTTGAGGCTCACATCTTACTGTGAGTGCATCAGAGGATCCATTGGTTGGACAGTGTCTTGCAGACTCTATTGAGAAGTAAGGCATGAACTTCCTCCTTTATGGACATTCATTATCCTGCTAATTCATGTGGATTCCCTGGAATTTAGTAAGAGGTGAGTAACAGTGCAGCCTCAGTATAGTAGAGTTAAAAAGCCAGTCAAACACAGCAGAGAAAGCTATTGCAAACAACCCGTCTTTGTTTCAGATAGAAGACTCTTAAAAGAGTTAAGTTGAAGTGCAGTTATAAAATTGCTGATGTCTATACTGACTGTATCTTTTGCCCTCAACTTATGTGTGCCCCAGCTTTCATCAGGCTCTTTGAGTACTGATTTCACTGTGATTCTGGATCCCAGTATAGTCAACCTTGTACAGTTCTGGCATGAATATTACTTTGGTACGATATACTTAGTTCAGCATAGGTTCTTTGGAGATGTAAGCTAGACTAACACAAATGTGGTTATAGTTATGTAACTTTTTCAGTGAAATAGTCTTGTAAAATCATTCCTGTGAAGTGGGATAGTTACATTTGCACAAAAATGATGCGGACCTGGCCTCAAATTACAAAGTATTTGCAGTAAAGACTGTATTTGCATACTTACATATGCGTGGTGCTAAGTGTCAAAGGACCACAGGTTCTGAATGCTGCTTATAATAATAATAATAAGACCAATAACCTAAAAATCTGTCTGGGGAGTCACCACAGCGTGTCTGTAATTAGTTGAAGTAAAAATTATCATTTATGAGGCATCTGGAAACATTTAGTCTCAGAGATGAACAGTACCTATGTAGTCATCTCTGTCATGGCACAACCTTAATGACATTTTGGTCTGTGAACTTCCTTACTTTTGCTTGCTCTGAACACTAAATAAAGGTAATGGCTGAAGAGCTTTTGTTTGCAATCTTGCTGTTACATAGCCCACTGAGGCTGGCCATGACTCACTTAAACAATATTTGCAAGGGTAACAGGTAACATTTTGCAAACATAATGCAGCAATGCAGAAGCAGTTTCTCTGCACAGTCTCACACATTCTGAAGAGGGAGCTGAATAAGAGTTTGCGTTTACAGAGAATCTGACTGAAGAAATCACCTTTGAAGGAGGGAATCCATGAGCAGTTCAGGGCAAGGGACTGCTTCCTTGTGGCTTTGGGCGTCAAGTCTTGCTTGTTTGCTTGTTTGCTCTTTGATTAAGCTTTTCTAAAGTGAGTAACAATTTCTCCAAGTTACTGGCGCCACTCAGAACAATAGTAGTTAACACAGAAGACTTGAAAATAATTCTTAAAAAATGGAGTGTTTTGTTAAATTTCATAAGAGAACCACTGAGATTTAAGAAAGTATTTTCTTGAGGAATTTGCTAATACAGTCAAGAAATACGAAATGCCCTACGATTATGAACAGCGGTCCACATGCTTCTAAATTAGAGTCTCGTTTTCTGCCTAATGACCAGTGAGAAAATGAAAAATAAATTAACTTTTTTTTTTCCAAACATGAACCATTTTCTTTGAAAACTAAAGAAGGAGACATGAAAACATTTCCACAGGCTACATGTTTTCTAACATCCTATTTTTACAAATCTAAAAATGTGAATTGTGTCATCTGATAAAGTGGTAGAAAGAAATTTCCTTGGGAGAATGATGCATATGTAGCTCAACAGCTTTGGAGAACAGGCTTCCAAAGAGAAGAAGGTAGTCTGTCCTTCAAGTTTCCATGGGGTTTCACCAGGCAAATGAATCCCAGGATCTCATGGCAAGGCACATAATATATTCAAGAAAGAGAGGTTCTATTCTTGTCTATATTACTTAAGGTGTATTAACTTAGTGATAACTCAGCCTCGATATGATCTCATGGTGCTTTGCATTCGAATTAATATAGCCTGGATCTCATCTGGATATAAAGTCCACATGAATGAGGCTGTCTTTCTGCTGAAATCCAAACCAGCTTGTTCAGAGCATGCTCAAGTAGCCATGTGTAGCTTTGTTTTGCTAACGTACCCTTATTTGCTGTGTGGCATAAAAATGGGACTTCTCCTGGAGTCCCTGTTACCTGTCTGCAAAGTGACAGTTCTGCCCAGCCTTGAAAACACGCGGGGGGCTGAATCCAACATTTCTGGCACAGAGCTTATTGTTGCACAGAGGTGATAAAGGAAGATTGTAATTTCATAGTGGGTTTTTTCCCCCGAGCTTATAAGCACAGGACAGTTGTGTGGTACATGATGTGTCAGGGAAGAAGCTCCTGTAAGTGCTTTAGATCTTCCTCCCTGTGCTCAGTGGGCAGTCACAGCAAGGCGGTGTATGAGTGTGTGAGGCCATGCCGTGACACATTCCTTAAGGGAGGGAACAGAAGAGGAGCTGGGCCTCACCTCCCAACAGCAGCAGGGCCCTAGGCAGAGGCGATGGAAGGGACTGGTTATTCCAGGTGAGGACAGGTCCAGGTGTGGCAAGAGCACAGACTAAAGCAACAGCAAGGGACTGAGCGACCAAATGTCTGCATCTGGAACACGGGCTCGACAGAAACCTTCCTCAAGCAGCTGTTTCCAAGGGGCTTTGGTAAATCCACTTAAAGTTAAGAATTTGATGGGTGCTTTTTTCCCCCTTCTCACTGTTAAGCCTTGGTGAATGTGACATCTTTTTACAGGGGGTAGGTGGGGGTGGGGAGGAGGAGGGGAGTATGGAGGGCAATATAGCTTGCTATGGACTGTGCTATACCTGATCTCCAGCCCAGGTTCCCGCAGCTTTGAATACCTGTGAGGAACTGCAGGACACCTTTGTGCCCAGAAGTGGCCCACAGTGCTTCCACGAGCACAGAAGGGGAGGAGGAGGGGGAGGAAGGCCGCAGAGCCATTACAAGGGGGATGTTCTCTGTGGCACATGCCAAGATTGTCTGCAGAGAAACTGTTGGAGTTTTGGCTCTTTCTCAGCCTCGCATTCTGTTGGCTGGTAGCACGTGGTTTCGTCCGGCTCTGGGAACAGCAGTGGTGCACTTGTCTGAGCACCTGGCACCTTATCCCAGTACCCCCTGGCACTGCCACCTCTCTGCTGGACCCGTGTGTGTCCCTTCCTTCACATTCTCTCAGCGCAAAGCATCTTCAGACCAAATCCTGAGTGACTGAAACAAGCAGTAAAGCTCTGCAGCTGCACAGACTTCACCTGCAGCTTGTCCCCACTGTGTGCTGTAGCCTTGCTCCTTCATATGGGATGAGCTCTGTGCTGAGGAGCTGAATTTCTGGCTGCCTGAGGAGAGCAGAGGAAGGGAACGCTAAATCCTTTTGTGGAACTCTTCTTTCTTGCACATATGCACATTTAAAGAAAAAGCTCTTGCTGTTTTTCCCTTCCCTCTCTCCACTCTCTTAAAGAGGAAGTGCTCTGAGTTTTGAGGTGTTCCAGGCTGCAGAGCAGGAAGGGTCCAGGCCGGGAGAGATTTCAGAGGTGGCTGGAAGCACTGAGATGAAGAATGACTTGAGGTGATGGAATGAGGAGGCAAAAGAGACTGCAACAGAATTGCAGTGAAGAGGAAGAAACCACCTCACTTATTGCTAAGAGGAAGCTGAGTCAAAGTTCAGCAGAACTTGCTATGGTTAGCCTAAAGAGAGAAAGAGAGACAAGGGAGAGAAGGATACTACATGGGTCTGTACCTGTTCGGCATTTTACAAGGGCTTAGAGCTCTCTGCCAAAGGCCTGGCAGCCATACAGTGGGCTCAGAAGTGGTTTTAGATGGCACAGAGCTGAGAGGCTTTACTTGGAAACGCAGATTCCCGTTCCCTACAGGTGCAAGGCAACCTTGTTGTAGCTTTATGTGCTAGGGAGATTTCTGTGGGGGTAATGCTTAGCCAGCCATTTTGTGTTTGATTTACCCACAGTGAAGGAGTGTATTATGGTGGCAGAACTTCACTGCCAGCAAGGGAATTGAAGCAGGCATCTGCATACACTTGGCTGTATCTGTGGAAGTCATGTGTGCCCTCAAGTGTCTCCCAAACACAATTGTTTCATTTCCTCATCAGTCAGGATTTGTAGGTAGGGGTTTGGTGTGATCTGTGTGGGAGAACGGTCTCTCCCATAATATCAAGACAGTTTCTAGTACTGTTCAGGGTCATTGTTGGTTGCCTATCTTCTCCTACCTGTCCCTGTGGCATATCCAGCCTGGCACAGAAGCCCTGGCAACCTCACCCAGAGCTATTGTGACACACTGTGGTGGGCTGACCTTGGCCAGCTGCGAGCTGCAGTTCAGGAAATATCCACCTGCTGCACCGTGCCCTCAGCAGGGGCATGGGGGGACTGCCGGCTTCAGCACCTGGAGCGCCTCCTCCCCTCCTGCTCTGACCTGAGTGCCTGCGGGGCCGTTTCTCACTCCCCACTGCCTGTGCGCTGTTTTCTGCCCTTTCTTAAACATGTTTTTCCCCAGGCACCACCATCCTGGCCGAGGGGCTCCGCTGTGCCCTGCGGTGGGTGGGTTGGAGCCATTTGGAATAGGCCACATCAGGCATGGGATAGGCCCAGCCTCTCCTCACTAAGGCTGCCCTGCAGCAACCCCACAGCCAACACCTGGCCACAGACGCCTGGTGTGGATGTGCTGAATGACACTTGGCTGGTAGTATTTTGACAGGGGTAAGAGCTGCACCTTCTCCTTAGACTGGTGAGAGTCCCACGCCCAGGGCAGAGATGAGGACTCTTTCAGACAGAATTAATGTGGCTGGGAGGTCAGGCAGGAGTGAGATCAATAATGTTGCTTTGGAGTGGACGCATGTAGGACCCACTGCAGAATTAGTCTTTCCTCACTTTAGAAGCTGCAGAATTTGCATGGCACCTCATTTTCCTTTGAGAGCTTTGCTGAGTTGTGCCCGCCTGCCGGCATGCCCTCAGTGAGAATGGAGGCAGATGAAACCCCTCAGCTTGCATGAAGAGGGCTTCTCCTGGAAAAGCTTATTCCTCATCTGGGTGTCTGCAGGCAGATTATCCTGAGGAACTTCTTGAGTTATTTCCCTTCATTTTTGTTTCTTAAAATCTACCTTTTAAACAAGCAAGACACAAAAAGAGTATGGAGCCTTTCCCTGGAGAGGAGAAGAGAAAGCACTAATGCCCCCCGACACACAAATTTGGAAAATGGTGATGCTTTTTCAAGGGAGCTGAGCTGACAGTCTGGCTGCAAGGAATTTAGATCTGGAGCCAGACATCATGGTTAGGCCTGTCTGTGGTTATAATGTAGTTGTTTGGGTTTTCTGGAAGTTGCCTGATGGAACCTGAACTAAGAACAAAACAAAAACCCAAGGGGAAGCTGTTTCTGGCAATCCTGGTCTCTATTTGATCTGGCACCAGAGCTGGCTGAAATCTCACTCTGTCCTCCTTCTCCTGATATCACAATTGCTACCATCTCTATCATGACAGTCACCATGCTTCCTCTCTCTCCCCACCACGCCAAGGCCACTGAGAACATGAAACAGTATCTCTTGCCTGAAGCCGACCGTAGTAGGCTGCTTTGAGATTTGTCTGGGTGCGCAGCTAATGCCCTGCCAGCACAGGTGTGGACTTGCTGGTGCTAAACAAGGTCCTGAGCAAGTGGTACAACAACAGTGATGAGTTTCTGCAGAGCATCTGCAGCAAATGGAAAGTGCAGAAGGTGCTTGCCCCAAATGATGCAATTGACAGCCCAGCACTGGAGGAATGTATTGCAGCATGCCATTGGAAGAGGATGGTGGTGGTTTCCAGTGAGTGAATATCGTGGTTGCATAATTTAGGCAGGAGTACATCCAAGAATTCTTATTCTGGGGTTTTTTTTATTTTTTCATGGGTGTAAACACAGAAGCCCTTTCAGGCAAAGGCTGTGTAGTAGGAGTGAAAGTTTAGTATGGATCTAAGTGAGGTAAGGGTAGAAGAGACTGTATCATACCGTATGTGATAGACTGACAAAGGCTGTGTATTTAAATGTAATGCTGCATATGATTGTCCTAGTGCTTGCAGGATTTAGTTAAATCCTTGAAGATTTTGTTTCTGTGTGTACGTGTAGAACTGAATGCTTGCTCTGGATAGTCTCTGAATGCACTCTGGTATGTGTTTTGTTGCTCAGGCCAAGCTATTTTTCATTAGTGCATTGTTGTTACTGGTGGACTCAGAAAAACGAGGGAGAGGAGCATTCTTCTGTGCTTGCTCTTGTTCCTCGTCAAGCCAATGGCATAACCTCTGCTTGAGCAGCCACAGATGGTGCCTCTCCACAGTCTAATTCTACAAATAGGTGTGCCAGGTGAAGACTTTTCTCTGCCCACAGGTCTGAAAATGAAAGAATAGATCTGGGTGTTGCCTAATCCAGGAGAGTTCTGTAGTCCTAGCCTGACATGCTTTGCTTGTAGCTATTCAGAAAGTTTGCGTGTTCCCTTTTGCCAAAGAACTGCCAGAGTCCCAGTCTCCAGCTGGCCAGCAGCTAGACAGTGCTAACACCTTTAGCTGGAATGGCTAAATCTGGTAGGGGACTTGTGTTAAAATCTTAGTCATTTTCACATCACTGAAAAATAGCAAAATATATAGGAACTAAAGAAGGAGCAAAGTTTACAAGAGTATTAACCGAACAGTGTGACTTTCCCTGCTGATGACAGAGACTTGACATGGCAACATGGCATGAACCATCCTGGAGGGTACATGAAAGAACTGAATGCAAACATACGAACTTTCTGTTCAATGTGTGCAAAAAAATGCCCTGCTATGGATATTGGTTGCACAGAAAAAGAATGTTGAAGCAATATGAAGTTTATGGCATTAAAATCAAATAAGGAATTAAAACAACTAAACTCCTTGCAATGATATCAGCATTTCCCTCTTGAGCAATTGCTGTTTTTCAGACTATTTTGTATCAAAATGAATAGTATATTTAACTTCCTATTAGATCTAAGAGTCATACTGTATGTGCCAAGCATCCAGAAGAGAGTTGCTACTCAAACTTTTTCATTCTTTTATCTTTTACTTCTTGTCTTGTAATTTTCACAGTCTTGTAAAAGGTTTGTTGGTTTGGGACTTTTTACATTAATTTCCTTAATGTAAAAAAAAAATTATCGGTTTAGGACATATTTTTTGTGTGTAAGTAGTCCCTGTTTGAAATCTGTGCAATTCACACCTCACTAAATCCAGCAGGGCACTAACACAGCTGTTCAGAAATTTTGGGTTTGTGAGGCTTTTTGAAAGTAGTGTGACTCAGATGAAGAAACTTTTTATTGTGTGTTATAATTATTCTTCATATTTTGTGGCTAGCCCTGGAAACTGCAAAGCTGACATTCAGTTTATCATCTAATACTTGTATTCATACCTGCACTTCCTGATATAAAAGCAGCAGTGTCTCTGAGCTCTAAACTTACAACATGTAAATCAGATTTGTACCAAAGCATCTTGAGGCTCACAGAAGGGACAAAGATTATCTGTGTGGTTTAATGTAAAGGTGGAAGCAATTGGAAGATTCCATTGATTGGACCAGTATTTTCCACCTTCAACTGCTTTTGCTTTGGCCCTATCTAAAAAAAGGTATCTATGAATTTTTGTTTGTTTTTGTCTTTAAAAGGAGAGTATAGTTTGCATTCCTCTATAATAGCTTGCATGCAGCTGAGCAAATTCTGCCCAGATTTATATGTGCAAAACTCAAACTCTGTGTCTGAAGGAAATTGAGCACTGAAATTTTACCTCCACCATAGACTTGAGGATCTGAGGCTGAAATACAAGTGCATGATCAAAGTGGCCCTAGCAAGAAGCATTTTAAAAAATACCTTCCCAAGCAACAAGTAGAAAATACTGTAAAACTGCACTTGCACTTTACAGTGGGTAAAGGGTACCTCAGGGGTACCTGAAGGGTACCTTGTACTTGGGTACCTCAAGGAAAGAGATGAGCCTTTATGGAGTCTACAACTCAGTAATGTTTATTTTTTTGTTTTTTATTTTTAATGTATCTGAAGGTGCTTTTGAAATCCTCTGGCTTTCTTTTCTCAGTGTTTTGAGTGGGCATCCAGTCTTATGGCCTCCACTCTTGGATTCTTTTCCTGCCTCGCCCTGAGTCTGGAGTCTGGAATTAAGTGGTTGTGCACAAGGGTGCTGGCAGTAGGGGTGGGGAACTTGTGTTTGAAGTTTTATCTAAAGCAGATCTTCTCTGGATTGCTGGGTACCCCACTGGGGAGCGATTAAAGTCATGCATCCTGCTGTCTAAAGGCAGAGAGGAAGGATGGAGGAATGCTGACTCCATTCAAGGGTCATTCACACTAGCTAACTGTGACGTGCTGTCAAGACCTCTTCCCCCCACCCTTCATGCAGAGAGTGGAAGAATGGGGTACTGGTCCATGCCCAGGACTTCTTCTGCTGTGTAGGTATGGGATGCCAATGACAAGCACTGAACATGGACCTAAGAACTGAATAGAATTTCCCAGCTACCTGCTTGAGACGTGCCCAAAAAGTCCTTGTGATCTAGACTACATCATGAGTTTTCCCACCAGAGCATCGGTTTGGCCCATGACAGTGTAAGGGGGCAGGGATGATGCTTTTCTATACACCACAAGGCCTGATAGAGTAGTATTTGAAGAACTTTAGATGTCAGCAATATATAAGAGCAAAGAACAGTCTGACAGCTAAAGCCGAGTTTTTCAAAAGTGGCTTTTGGATTTAGGTTTTGGGACCTTGATCTGCCTTCATCTGCCACTCCTCAGCCTGACTATTCTGTGTACTGAGTGTCTAAAATTCCTTCTGATGGCAATGGGTAGTGTAAAAGGTTTTACAGCTCTCAGTATTAAAGCCCAAAATATCTTGTACTAGCCAGCCCAAATGAGAGGGCAGAAATAAAATTTTTCTTTGTTTATCAGGTAATTTTTGATCTGAGATCTCATTCAACTAGGTGAAGGACCAGAATCCAGCAGGCAATTGAGGGTGTGTTTCCATGCTGGAGCTCAGCCTGTCAGATACGTTTTTCCCCATCTTCATTTGTAGGTCTTCATCTGTAGATATCAAAGTGCTTTAAAGCACAGTGTTAAGTATTGTTATCTCTGTTTTTTTAAAGCTGAGGGATATGCAGCTGTGGTAAAGTGGCAAGCCAGACTTCACACAGGACAGTAGCTCAACTGAGGAAAATGACTAAACATCATGAGTCTTTGCCCAGTGCTTCATCAGACCCCTCTCCAGCAATACCAGCATTTTTTTGTAAAACTCCTTGACTAAATCCTACCAGCTTAGACACAAAGAACACTGACACAAGGTGAATTAAGCATGCAGCTGGATTTGGCCAAAAAAGACAAAATTACTGTATCTTCCTACATAATCAATAACTGAAACTGAACGAGACCTTGGCTCTGATATGGTGGGTCCTTGCCTTGATTTGGGATAGCTTCTCTTGTTGAACTAACTTTCTTTACTCCAGCCACAGCAGCAGCTGCAGTGCGGTGTAGACATGCCTAAACTAGCTTAAATAGTTCAGGTACTGTTAGCCACTGAGCCAAAGAGCCATGGAGTTCAGCATGAGCTTGGTGCCTGAGGATTTTATCCTGCGCTTTATGAGTTTAGCATTTCTTTACCATCTCAGCTCAAGCAAGCCTAGCAATATGTTGAAAAGAAGGCTGGTGGGTCTAGTACCCTGTCAGCACCAGTACTTTTGCCAGCAGAACTGAGCATGGTGCTAGGGCTGATTGTAGGAGGTGTTGCCAAAGACAGCAGCGCCATGAAAGCTGTTTTGCCTCTCCCTGCCTACTGTTCTCCCTCTTCTTCCCCACTCTTCCACTGGTCTTCATCATTAGCTGCCTTGCCTTTGATTCTGTTTGCTATGAAGCTCCCTGGTCACTAAGGTTCTACTGGAGATCATGAATATCTAGGAGCTGGCGAAGACTTGGAGAAACAGCTGCCTGCTGGAAAAGTTACTGGCCTTGCCTGACTGTGGCTCTAACAGGAGAATTTGTAGGGTCTAAATATGGGAAAATCCAGGACTGTTACTGCTGTGTCAGGTAATGAAGACCAGACCAGGAACATTTGTGATGTCTCCTCTCAAGTCACTGTCCAGATGTTGGGCTCCCAGCTCAGCCTCTGTAAGAGAGCTTTGCTGGTGTCTGTAACTCGTCACTTTCTCCTGGCAGCGAAGGGCTTAAGCAGAAATGAGGGTTCAGGTCCTTGAGAGCTAAGTAACTTCTGCTGAGTCAATAGGGAGGTACCATCACTGCCCTCAGTTTTGTTTGCAGGAACAGCCTCATCAAATAGTGTTTGTGGGCAGAGACCCTAAGTAGGCTGCCGAGCTGTTAAATTGCCAACCTACTCACTAGTTTATTCTGCAGCAGAAATACAAGCGTGCCTGGATCAACCCCCAGAACTCAACTCTGAACTCCTCTCTCATTCTGTCAGAATTCCCGACTTGTTTTGAAAATGGCATTTATTTTTGTTAAATTGCAGAAGAGTTGGATGCAGTCTGCTAGTTGTGTTTTCCCTCTCCTTCTTTGTACAGTGAATTTTGTTCATTTGCTTTACATGCCTCAAGTTGCTGTAATGCTGCTGGGAAAGTAATTGCCTTGCACTTTCTCTTTCTGATGCCCACGGGTGACTGTGGGGGACTCCTCCCTGGGCACAGTGCAGAGTTAAAAGCCTAGCTTTTGCTGCCTTGCTTAAGACCTGGTTATTTCTTTTCTTTTTCTTTTTTTTTCCTTTTCCTTTTTTTTTTTTTTTTTTTTTTTCTGGTTTGATTTGCATATACTTATATTTGCCCNTGCCTGTTATATCAATCACAGAGCTGGGATCTATTTATAGGTTGGGACTCAGAGTACTGTGTCCTAGTCACAAAGAGAGGCAGAGACGCAGAGGGGACTGTCGGCTGGTGCAGGCAGAACCAAAAGATATTTAATCAGCAATTAGAAACACCTGAGGGCAAGGGAAATTCTACTCCAGCCTCCAGCCTCATCTCTCAGCCTGCAGCATGTAAGTAGCGAACTTCTACCTTTTATTGCATTTATGGGCTCGTGTTTTGTTTCTTTTTTTTTTTTTTTAATCCAAACGTTGGTCTGCACAAATCCTTTTATCTGGTCTAAAAATTATGGCAGCATCTTGATATAGTTAAAGGTAATAATTTTTTTCTATTTTCCCTCTGTCAAAGGAAGGTCAGTGCGACCCACAAGGAGAGGAGTTGGTTCAGAACTTTGTAGAAATCAGGCGGTTTCTCTATTTGAGTGTGCCTTTTTCATCTGGAAATAAGTAAACGAAAGTTTGAGTGGAACAGTCTTGTTTTGGGAATAGAAACAGTCAGGTTTGCTGGCATTCCAAAAAGGTCAATGTATAACGTAACTCTGCTTAAGGGCTTACCAAGGACAGGTGCTATTTATCCCATGCTGGTAAAGGCAAACCTGGAAACTTTAGCAGTCCTGTCTTAAAAGAACCAAGCGATAACCTTTCCTCTATTAAAAAAACCCCAGACCCAACACCCCCCACAGCTGCATATCAAATCTTTTCTTATCAGACACATGCAATGAAATTTTGCTTTTACTGAAGGCGTTTATCATTGAGCAGTTGATGTTTCTTTAATTTTAAAAGTCCCAAAGCAACTGAAGTATCTTCAATGACAAAAGAGGGGTGCAAGTCTTTGCAAAGTTGGCACAGTGATAATCAAAGAAGGAACTTACTCTCTCATCACCAACAAGATGTTTGCTTTAAAGCAGCCAAGATGCAAAATTTTTGAACAATTATATATTTTTGGAGCATTTTTGTTGACAGAAATATGAAGAGAGGGAGAACAATAATTAGTCAGAAATTGTTTTTTATTAATAGCTTTTAGTAGAAATATAAAGAGAGGGAGAAAAATAATGAGTCCAAATTTTTTTCATTAATAGCTTTTAGTACAGTATTTTTTGTCAAAATATAAGAGGTTTTTCTCGTTTCATATTTTTTGCTTCAGAGGTTTGTGTTACATCTTTTTACAGAATTTAGGGTTTATATTTTTTCCTAAGTATAGGAAAATGACTTTGTTATGTCTTCACCCCAAAACCTAAATATTACAATTTTAATTTTGGTATGTCAAGTTTTTTAGCATAAATTTCTCACTAAATACATGTTCTAGAAAACTTTTTTTTCCCCCACAGATTACCATTTTTGAATGTAACAACAAATAACATGAAGCTAAACTTAAAATAATTTGGAGGAACAAGTGTCTAATAAAAATAGAATAATAAAAACAGAGCTCCCTCACAGTTAAAACATCAGGTTCTGAGAAATACTTGATAGATTAATTTCTTGGATTGACTGTAGAAGGGTGACAAATAGGTTTCTTCTTTAGTTCTTTATTTTGCATTTCTTTAATGTACATTTTATAATACTTAAAGCATTTAGCTTAAATACTAGGAAAAAAATATTGACTACATATTAATGCTTTCTAAGTTCTTAACCATTGATATGAATACTCCATTATGCAGCTAGAATTCTGATATAAGGAAGGCTTTAAGGAGAATATGGATAAACCAGGTGAATTAATATACCCAAATAATGCCCCAAAAGATCATTACAACACATTGCCTGCTGTGAAGCTTTTTTCTCACTAATAAAACAAAACTGTGAGCTTGTTCGTTCTCATCATATGAAGCTTCATTTTGATTATTAAAGCTTTTTGCTTTACTTAAAATTGAACATATTTAAATTATTTAAGTCCTTTTCTGTTTGTTTTGCCTTGATATTACATTTATTGCTTCTCTGTGATAATGCAATGTTATTTTGTAATAAAAGGAGAGCAGATTTTTCTGAAAAGCATTAAAGGACTAAAATTGCTGACTCTGTAACCAACAAAGAATCTATCATATAGCTGGTCTGAGGTCCCACTAAAATTTAAAAACTAAGAGACATCACTGAGAAAAAATAAAAATTGAATTATTTTCTTCCCTACACAAAAGCAATATTAGCATGACTGTGCTTGGAAATTACTGCAAAATACCCCTTCATTTACCATACATTTTGCAAAAATATGAGCATTCCCAAAGAAGAGTTCCAAGTATAAAGCTACAAAAGATTCAGTCTTAAGAATTTGTTTGGACCGTTCTATAGTTGCATCCACATAATTGCTGGACTTTATCCTTCTCTTTCAACCACATGTGGGTATTTAGCCCTGTTAAACCTGCCATATATTTTTATTACTGCTTTGGAAAAAAAATAGCCAAGCACCTACTGTCCTGTGGCATAACAATCAATGCTTTATAGGGTCGCTTTTATTTGGAGGGAAGGAGTTACCTGTGGTTAAAGGGAAAACCAATGCATTATGTAGTGGAAAGTGTTTGTTATTTAGTTTCTGCTTCACTAATGATTCACATTTTGTGGATTAAGCACCTATCAACCTCCGAACTGTCTTACTGTACATATGCTGTTGCATGATTTTTTTTTCATTCCTTAAAAAGCCCAACAAACATCTTTTGTTTCATCCCAGTTTGTTTCTTTGACTGCAAAGTAATGATTGACATGCAGATCCTCTTTTCCACGCCTCTCCTTTCATTGCTGAGTATGACATCTCTTGGGAATTATAAATAAAACCTGTGCCAAATCTGCTGCACAGGTGTCTGGAGTACAGCATGCTCAGGTGTCTCACTGTAAATCCCTGAGAATATGAAGTAAACACAAGCAGGATAAAAATACTCTTCCTGAAACAATTCTGTGTTTTGAGGGGCCTTCTGCATAAACCCCCCAAAGCCAGCAGCCAGTTATTAAAGATTGTGTAGCTATCTCTCTCTTACCTTTTATATCGCTTTACCTGTACATCTGTCCATCTATTTCTCATCTATTTTTACATTTCATTATGCTGTGCTTGCTCTCCAGCTCTCTTCTTTTCCTTTCCTGAAGACACATTTCTATCTGGCACAGAAAATAAACTCAGATTGCGGGTAGTTATGTTAATCTAATTCAATCCTCTGTGGGCTAGGAGTGAAATTCTAATAGTGGAGCTGTTGAGGGCTTTTTTGTTAATGGCTTGGGGATTACATTGAGTTAAAGGCTCATTTCCTAATCAAACAGAGAGGGAGAGAGTGACTCCGAATATTTATGAGTCTCCCAGCGCGAGTTAAACATTGAACTCCAAAAGCAGGATTTCAGTGCTGCAAGAAAGAGTTAAAACCCCTCAGGGCTGCTGTGGAGAGGGAAAAAAAAAAAAAAGGAAACCAGTTAAGCCATCAGCATTTTCAACTGCTGTATAACTTCAGTTTGAGAGAAAATAATCATCTCACAGAGCTAAAATGGAAACTGTAGCAAGATATTTAAAACAAAGTCAAGTGATGCTTCAAAAAGGCTCTTCTTCAGTGAAGCAGGATGCACGCAGTGCATGCAGCCGCCTAACAGAAACTCCAAATAAATATTCTTCTAAATGAGAAGGATTGGAGGGTGGGTTGCCTTTTTATTGTTAATGCCTGGAAGACACGATTTATTTTTTTTAATGTTTTTTATTTTTTGTTTCTACTTAACTCTTGGGTAACCTTTTCTTTAAAAAAGAAAAAAAAATAAAAGGAAGTATGGATGGGTCAATATCTAAATTGTCTTACTTCTGTCCTGTAGACTGGTACCTTCTGAGGCATTTTTCTGCCCTTCAGTTTAGCTGGAGTCTTGCATCAAATAGTCTAGTTGAAGAACTGCATTCGCTGTGACAGGAATGATTGACCAAATTAATGCCTGATTGCTTTTGTGATGAGTTCATCATACATGTGTGGGCAGCTTGAGTAGACCTTTCTGTTGCTGAAAAAGAGCAGGCCTGCCTGCCTGCAGCAAGCCCAGCACCTCTGTGTTGCTAAGGCCTGGTGTGTTGTGAACTAGCCAGCAATAAGCTTTTTTGCTCCGAGCTGGGACTTAGAAAATTTGTCTGCAGCAGGTGAACTGCACAAAACCAAGACTGTGCCACGATCCTGCCTCTCTTCTGAAAAGAGGTCCTGGAAAGGAATGGGGATAGAAACCTGTTGTCTTCTGACACATGGCCAAGTCGTATCTCTGTGTTCCTCAGTTTCCCTGTCTGTAAAATGATATGTTACCGCCATCAAAATAACTCCAAGATCTACAAAGAACCATCTTCTATAAATCCCAAGTGGCTGATCTGCCCATGGGAAAAACTGTGAATCACTGACATAGATGCATAGTTGAAAACAAGAAGGGTTTGTTACGGGAACAAGAGTTGCCCCCCTTCACTTTATTTGTTGTTGTTGTTTGGTAGGGTTTCTGGTTTGTTTGGTTGTGATTTTTTTTTTAAATACATCTTGTACTAGCCACCAATGAGGTTTTCTGATTCTGGCATAACAAGCAAATAGAAGACTAACTTCTCATGTAACATTCAGTGGTGTTGTCCTATACACTAGGTTTGAGTTTAGTCTTAGTGACCCTTGCTGAGATGAAGCTCCAGGTTTATTACTCAAAAGTGGTAAACTCTGGCTAAAAATGTAAGTCACTGTTTCATCTGGAGCCATGTGTATCAATGGTCATCCTGTATGCACCAAACTTGGCATTTTTGCTGACAGGTCTATCTGGATGTAGCACCTTGAGGTAAGATTTGGCATCTTGCCCTAGTTTTAAAATTATTTAAAACTGCGACCTGATGTGAATGCCTGAGGCCCCTTTCTCTCTGTGCTCTGTGCCTGGACCTGCTGAGGAGAGCACCATCAGCTAGAATGTACTTTATTAAATGCATTTGAAATACATATTAATTGTGTTCTTTCGCTCTAATCACTGGAATCTACAGCAGATCAGTTTGAAACAGGAGCTTTCTGTGGCTGAATTGAAAACTGTGTAACATTTTTTTTCCTGCCTTCTTCTCTTTCCCATCACAGTTTCCTTTCTTTTTGCCTCAACCTTTTCCTCTCCTGTACTATTCTGCTGTGGCCAGTTTATACTTAGATTTCCCCTGCTGACCTTTCAGGCAAAATACACTTCCTTCTCCTCTTTTTGTCCTTTCCAGTGCTATACTGAATCCTGTGAATGACTTGCTGCTGTTTACCCTGAAGGTGGCTGCATTTCAGTGAAGCTTTGCCTGGCATACATACAGTTTATGAAGAACTGGGAAACTGAAGAGTGTTCTTCGACTTTCCCAAGAAAGCTACTGTGTTCTTGCATGCTACAAATACTTTAAAAAATATAGTATAGGAATTTCTAGGAAGGAAATACTGCAGCTCTAAAACTTTAAAGCACATAGTTTAGTTGACATGATGTCTTCAAAGTAAGAACAGTTTTAAAGTCGCAGCACTCTTGAAAGTCTCTAGAAAAAGTGCTGCATCTTTAGGGGAAATTACCTTTTTTAGAGGGATGAATCTTGCAACTAAATCTTGTTATTTGGATACTGGAGAGCATATGCCTAGCATATATGAGAAGGAAGCATAAGTGGCTATTTTTATTCATTAAGGAGTTGCTGCCCTTTCCTTTCCCTCAACCATGTGAGATGCGAATGATCCTGCTCACAAGAGTTTCATGCTGCTCTCAGAATGGATTCTCTTTTTCTTCATAATTGCGTTTGCTGGATCAGCAGGAAATATACTCCACAAATTCTTCCCCCAGCCTTCTGTGATCACCTCTTTGTAGTAGGCCTGAACAAATGACTGGTAGCCATGTGCTAAAACAGGCATTTAATCAACATTCCCCTAAAGCTCACAGGACCTAGAGGGTAACTTTCTGGGTGAGAAGAGAGTATGTCTGCCACCAGGCTTGTCTTTCTTTTTGTTTGCTTTTTTATTCATCCTTAGACTTTTTTTTTCCCCACAGGCTTCCTGGACTTTTTAAAATTGCAGTTATTGTCATTGGCAGATTTTTCTATTGCTGCCCTTTAAATAAGAAATTCTTCCCTGTTGCATCATATCCCCATGGCCTGGTACAGGGTGTTTCAACCTTTCCCTGTTGGTGATGTGAACTTAGGTAGATTGGTGAAGAGCTCATGTGAATAGGATTTTCTCAGTCATACTTTTTTTGATCCACAGTCTGTAGCACTGAGAGTGTGGCAACACTCAAGTTATAAATATTGGTGAATGCTATCTTTGCATGGGAGAGGGAGACAAGGATTTTCTTAGTGCAACACTGATTAAGAAGAGATTATTTGCATCAGCATCCTCTCTAATGCTCAGAAAGACATTCTAGGAGCCTATCTCAAGTCCCGCTGCTTTTTAGGTGGAAACTGCTGTGTACAGCTTTAAGCATGTTCATGCCAATCTATAGATCAAGCTGTTTGTATCACTGCTCTTCTTCAATTCTAGCTCTAACAGGCTCCCTGTTCAGTTCAAGGTGAGCCTCTTCACTGATGGGATGTGTTTTGCCCATCTCTTAACTCGGTTCCTGCTTCCCCGTTCTCGATTGTCTATGAGAATTGCACGATCCCAGCAAAACGTTTTGTATTACTTCAGGCTTTGAGTACAGTCCTGTTTTGCCCCCAGCAATTTCTATTCCCTTCTTCACATTGTAGATAATCACATGATTCTTCCATTCTTCCTGAGCTTTCTTCCCATCCTTCTTACTCTCTTTCTGCTACATAGGATTGAACCTCACTTTTGTGTGTCTCTAAATAGGTTCTACTCTTGTGACTCTCTGTAATGACTGTTCATGCCATCTGCTGCCTATGCAGCCCTTTCTGTGAGTGTCAGCTGGTGCTCTGGGACTGCCTTATACTCCCTGCACAGAGAAGGAGTTGGGGATAGAGAGCTACCGCTTCTTTGGGCCCTATGTCCTGTACAAAGAAATCAGATGTGAGGATGCCTCCATGTGCTCCAAGTATATATAGACATGTTATTACTGTGCTGGAGTAATGGGCCATACATCTTGGTAATACCATGTTCATCTGGACACAGTACTTCTAGCTCTGTAATCTCTCCTGGCACATGGGTTTGGGAAATGCGTGTTTAATGAGGACAGAATTAATGGGGCTGCTGCTATGTTTGTGAAGAGTTAAATGACGGGGGGGATGAGAGTCACAGCTTCTCCTGGGGAATAAGGACTAGCCAGAAGAATTGATTGTCTTGGCTTATTGATCCTTCAGGAAACAGCACTGAAGTGATAATGCTGTTCCTGCCACTTTGAGGCACTTTGTACCAGCAACAACCTCTGTTTACCTAGGATAGCGCAAAGGAAGACCTGCACTGTTGCTAACTCATTCCAGAAAAAACCCATGCTAGACATGTTGAGTTTGCCACTTGTCTGTCTGCTTCCAGGGAGAGGTGACTGAGCAGAGGTAGCTGAGTGTGTATTTTTGTATTTTATAGTGCTTAATGGAGATTTGCTGCAAATGGTAGCTTGTGAGTTGCTGTACTGTCTTTGCAGTCAGTGTCTTGGTCTGTAGCATTGGTTGGACTAGATGATCTTTAAGGTCCCTTCCAACCCAAACTGTTCTGTGATTCTACAAAGTTTCAGGCTGTCATGTCACAGGATATCCATCTCTCCCATCCCTTTCCTTCCCTTCACCTTTCTGGTCAATTGGCAGTCACCACTCAGTTGGTTTTCTTTGTAAGTTGAACCAGGGTGGTCCAAGTGCTTTTTATCCTGTGATCCCAATGCCAACTCCTAGCCAGCCATTTGTGTGGGCTGATGGGAAGTGGATGATGAAACATCCCACCTCCCTTGCGCTGAAGTGCCAAACCTGCCCTGAGAGTCAGGTATTTCTTTCTGGCCTCAGGGTGGCAGAAGGAGAAACACCCACCTGGTGCAGGAGCAGTGCTTTTTGTCACTCAGCTACACCACTTCTGTGCATGAAACATGTTCATAGAGCACAGCACCACAGAATGTCAGCTCCGAGCATCTGTTGAGTGCTTCTAGAGCCAAAGGCCTGTGAGAGGTGGAGGCTCTGTCTGCGTCTGGGCTCTCAGTTGTCCTTGTAGCACAGTGGGCTGGGGAAGCCCTTACACTGTCACCCCTGAGGCATCAGTTGCAAGCAGCTGATGAACTGGGCTTGGCTCACACCATTAGCTAGACCACTGCTGATAACTACAAGAATTGGACTCTCACCTGTAGAAATAAATGAGCAGATTGCTCATGATGCTCCCTGTCTCCTTTTGTCTCTGCTTTGTACTTGAACATGCTTTGCACCATTTCTCTTGCTGGATGTGTTGTTGTGTTTTGAGGCAGGGCTCTGCAGCTTCCTATGGCAAGGTCAGAAGAGCAAGAAATCTTGGGACCATTTGGAGCTTATTGCAAAATCTCACACGAAGCTAGGAGGGCCACAAGGCTATTGTGAAATGCTTCTTTGTTGAGTCAGGCCAGCTTATATAGAGAGATAGGCAAATAAAATACAGAGCCATTTAATTACCCTACGTATAATTTCTATACTTCATCCTCTTTGATGTTGCCAACAACTTTATTGCAGCACTTGATGTTTGACTTTACATCTCGACCATGTGAAACAAAATGATGAGAAAAATTGCAGGTTTTTTTTAAAGAAAAGTGTCTATACTACAAGGTTTCAGGGAACAACTAAAAAGCAATGCCAACTATATTCTTTAAAAAAAATTATGTGAATAACCACCAATGCATAACAGAATATATAATTATGTTTATTTTGGGACTTGATCAGTAGTTGAACATTCGAGGCTCACAATAATGAATTTAATATAGTATGCAATGTCATATGTTATGTAATGTAAAATTATTATCTACTACTTAATAAATCTCATGCTGTGACTGTTCTACTTCTTAACTAGCTCTCAGACCATAGTGATGAGTTCTACTGGTAGCTCTGGATGTTGCTTCTGTTTTGCTCTTGTTGTTTGTATCATGACATATTCCCTACAGCTGGGGCTGCTGCATTTGGCCATGAGACAGCTTCTGTCTGAAAGAGCTTCCAATCTGATTCAAAACAAGAGACTACTAGGGATAGAGTCAGTCATGGAGCCTGTGGCTAGAGGATAGATGAGGGCAACTGAGATAGGAATTTGTGGTAATGCATTGCTGAAAGTGTGGCTTCTTGGGAGTCCAGGTGGCTTTGCTTGATACGGACTTAACTAAAAGATACCAAAAAGAGCACAGGCCTGTATTTTCCTATGTAACACTTGCCTAATTCTTTGCTTTGCAAAATTAACACCTCCACTTTCTTAGCTAAGAAGAGACCTCTGTTACATGTTCTCAATATCTTTACACACATGTGTTTTCCTTACTTTTTTCAATGAGGTAGTCATTTTTCTCTTTAAAAAGAAGTGCTTTATAAATAAAACAAATGAAATATTGTATCACATAAAATTAGTCTTGGGGTTTTTTCTGTGTCATTCATTGACAAAGTTATGGATGGATTAAAAAAGATATCTCCATAAAGGCATTTATTGGACATGTGGACTCATTAGTAGCAAGTACACGTTATGGTCTAGAGTGAGCTGTCTAAGCCATGGGCTGCCAACATACTGATTATGTGGTCTGCAAAGGTCCAACAAGGTTAAGAATGGGGGAAAACTCTCCTTTCTTATAGTATTTCCCTGGGCACATCTTAGTGATTGATATCAGAGGTAGAATATGGGACTAAGTGACATCTTAACTTGACCTGGTGTAGCTCTGCTAATAACTTTTCTTGCAACTGGATTCAGTGCTGTCACTTTTTGTAGTTAGTTGTTTACATGATACTCTGTTGCAGACATGTAGAATCTATATTTTGGGACATCCAATCTTGCTTACCCTGAATGTTTTTCTCCTGCCATGGGTAGCGTTTCTAAAGCTGCTAAAGTCCCTAGGATAGATAAGCTGTGCCTCTTTGAAAGTAGCAGTAAAGAGAAGATGGCAGCCATGGAGCAAGACTGAGCTAAGCAAAAATGATTCTTCTTGAGTTTACCCTTTCTGTATGGTACCGTGTTCCTTCCCACTGACTGCATGGTTCTTGAGGTAACATTTTCAGGGCAGAAGTTAGGCCCAAAGGGAAAGAGGCAGCGGGTTAGAGGACACTTTCAGGTATTTATGTTTACGACCACACTATGCAGCAGCTGGGAGTTTGTTTCAATGCATCGCATCCTTTGCTCTGTACCTCGCAGCTCTGCAGAAGGTTTGGTCACCTGATGGGTTTTGGTTTGGTGGCGTGTTGAGGCAGAGGAGCTTTGCATTGCTGTATCATCAGCTGGCAAAGGTTTCCTGAAGTAAATGGTCACTACATTAGAACACCCAGCAGGGCCTTTGTCTTGCTGGTGCTTGTTCCTTGTAACTTTGACAATGGCTTCTGGCTTGGACTTTCCCATGTGTGAGGGAGAGGGAGTGATATGCCTGCTGTACCATCCTTCTGCAGTGCAGCATGTGGGAACACCTTCTCAGGTTTTACCTGACAAAGGAGGAATTTGGACAAGAAGATATTTTGCTTTTAAGACGAGAATACAGTGTGAGAAAGAGGAAGGACCACAAACACGTTGCACTCAGTGGTTATATGGTAGAGCCTGCTTCTTGTACAACACCTGCCCTGTGAGCCCACAGCACTGAAGAAGTGCCTTCTTATCCGCTGAAAACTCTGGCTTGGTGTTTTGGCTTTTTTTCCTCAGGATTTCTTGGGCCTTCACTAATGCCGCCATCTGTAAATTTGTAATTGTAAACCTGTGTAAACTTGGAAGCTCATGTAGTCTCATGTAGTTTTGCTGCTGTATGTCTTCAGTAAAATGTGAAATGCCTTGGGGTTTCTCAGCACATTTACTTTCATGGGCTAGAATTCACTTCTGTGATGAGAGGACAGCTTTGCATTACTTTTTGGGAGCTAGAAGAGGCCAGGGAAGGGGCAGCAGTACTTCCTATCCTGCTTCATATGTAGATTGTAATCTTTTGCATGTTTCAGTACTTTGCACTGGTAGGTACTGACGTGTATGGGAATCAACCCAAAATCTTTTACACTGAAGTCTTGATAAGCCCTCAGACCTGGAAAACTTGTGACAGGCCTTAAGTGTTGGGGAACTATGCTAGGTTTAGCTCTCCAACCCAGCCAGAAATATTCCAAATTTCCTTTTTTGTTTGGAGCCCATCAATAATGTGGGGCAATTACGTGACTATGAAGAATGATTTGATATTGTACAAACATCTTTTTGTATCATCTTCTATTTAAAAGCGGAGCTAAGCAGGAATTTATGCTGCTGGTTTCCCATTCATCTGGGAAATGCTGCAACTTTAGTAAAGGCACATTTCTGTGGAGAGGACTCGAGCTGCTAATTTGACTGTAGGAGTTTATTTCTGGAATGCAGCAGTGTTTCACCAACGGAGCAGCTGTCCTGGAAACACTTACCACATGGGGTCATTTTCCTCTCTGTGTGTAATCAACAAAGCCACCCCAGTTAATCTGAATCCTTTTAAGTCTCCTAAACTAGACCATAGGGAGTGCACAGAGATCTACGGGACTCTGACCTCCTTCACTTCCTTCTCCTATCATTAGGGAAGAAAAAATTGTCCCATACTTAAATGTCCCTTAAAGGGGAAGCCTATAACTTCTTCTGAGCATGGAAAACTGTTTCTTAACAGTAACATATCACTGATTTGGGGGAGAGGTGTTGGTCCTCCATTTTCTATGTGTATTTTGTGATACTAGCTACAAATCTCCTAAGTTTACCAAATATTCCAGGTTGTGAAATCACAACAGTCAGAGGTGGAAAAACTTCTTGTTTTATTCCATTCTTTTTGTTCTCTTTTATTTGTTTTGCTTGCATAACTTTCTTCCACCCCTGTTCACTTCTGGGACGACAGTTCTGCAGGTAAATTCCTTCTACTACAAGAGAAATTTTCATAGTTATACAGTTGAAATGATTTCTTAATTTTTTTGCTTCTTCCTAGCTCTCTCTCATGTTGCCCAGTTCCTTCCTCACTGTTTACACTTTTCAATACTTTTTGGATTTAAGTCCTGTCTCTAAATGCTCTTTGCCACCAGTAGACTCTATGGGGTTGTTTTTTGCCCCCTGCTACAGCCTTGCATCAGTCTCTGGAACTGCTGTACAATCTTTATTGTCATTCTATTAAGAATGTTTTACTCTTTGAGTTTAGTAACTCCTTTCTTTGTTTTAAACCTGTCTTCAAGGCCAGTCAAAGGTAGCAGTTCTTTGTGTGTAGAAGGACATTCTCTCTCAAGCCTAGACAAGCACCTTTTCAAGAGGCTACCACCTGGCAAGTCCTGCACCTGTGGTCTGGGCCAGCCTTGCTGCAGCCCTCCTGGGTGCATCACTGGAGCTCTATGGGGGAAGTCTGCATCTGCCAGGATTCAGGGATTGCTTCTTCAGTCAGGTACCTGAAACTGAGAACACAAATTACTTTGATGGTCGCTGTCTTCTCTTTCCCCAAGCTGTGCTAGTGTAGCTTTTCAGATGATTAAGTATGACTTGAGCTTCCTAAAAATAAACAATATCATCAAGGACTTTTGCTCCTACAATGAGTTGTTTCAGAAAGTGATTTCAAAAGACACCTCACTGAATTCAGTCAGAGTATTTAATAGTTTCATTTCAAAATAAAGAAAACTCTAAAAAATATTCAGTAGATGTACAGTTTTTTTCCTAAGTTCTTTGCCTTTCCTTATGAGTGATGAGGTGAACATAATTTGTTCTGGGTCATCCTTATGGAAAGGTAGAATCCAGAAGGATAAAAAGGCTGGTGTGATCCCTTTAGAGAAAAGGCAATATAGCTTTTCCTTGCCGAGAGCCAAGGGGCAGTAAGTAGTGGTAGGAAAGCGAGGCTGATGTTTGAGAGGTGTTGCAGAGGGAGCAGGTGATCCGTTTGTGAACATAGCCTGCAATGATGCAAATCAGAGGGGCGTGGAGAACAACAGTGTGTGCCTTTGAGAAGCCTTCAGTAGGCACTAATGTACTAAATGAACGTGTAATGGAGAAGAATAGAACAGTATTTTTCCCAATACTATGAAAGAGTCCGAATTAAATGATGGATTTGTTCTATCTGCTAAAACTAGAACCATGCTTGGTTAGCCAGAATAAGTGAGAAACTGGAAGAACAGTTTTTCCTCTCTCGTTTATGAGCATGTGTTACAGCAGAGTTCTCAGCTTGACTTCAGTGCACACATACTGAGAATGATACCCAAAGATTATTGAATTCAAGACATGGACAAATTCAACTGACCACTTTTCCTGTTTAAGATTTGTGCATTGCACAGCATTTGCCATTAGCCTTTACACATTCTTTGTATATGCTTTATACTTTCTGGTATATAAAACATATGTCCTCTGGCAAAAATGTGTAATTTTTCATAGCAGGATTACTATAATGTATAAGAAATTGCCTTATGAAAGCCAATTGAAGCTTATTTTGAACAAACAAGTACTGGATAGTGTATACAGCACAAACACCTAGTGAGCAGCTTCAGCAAAGCAGATGCTGTTTTTGAACACTTGTCTTATCTTCTACAACTCTTAAAGAACCACGAGGACTCTAAACAGGTTTTAAGGTAGACCCAAACTACTCATGTTTTAGGCCTAACTGCATTAGAATCTAAAATCCACCTAGTAACTCCTGCACTTGTCTGGGCAGCTTCTCAACATCGACATCATCTAGAGAGACATACAACCTTGATTTAGAGACATTGTGATAGAATAACCAGCATGCCTCATGACAAGTGGTCCAAATGGCCGGTTCAGGCTGTTTAAAAACATCTTTACTGCTAAGTGAAATTTGTCTAGTTTTGGATACCAAGAATAATCTTGTATTATATTCTTTTAAAGCTAGATTAAAGAACTTTCCACGATTAAATTTTCCCCCACTTACAATTAGATCAGGTCAACCCTTAGCCTATTCTTGGAATTAAATTTATTATGCTTCTCAGATCTCTCACTGGATAGGTTTTGTTTCAAGCAGGTATTAGTTTGACAGCACCATGCTTTTCAGTTCAGTAACTTATGTCTTTCAATCTCATTCTGTCTCAACCATGTCATCATTTATCTACACAAATGGGGACATTTTCAAAGAAAAATACCCCAGATATGAATGCTTTTAAGAAACCCTTTGACATTGCTAATGGTTTCACAACTTTCACAACTGCTGCACGTCATATGCCATGGACAGGTATTTGTGTTCAGCTGGTCTTCCAGTAACCCTGCATGTGGTCAGTTTGAATTAAGCTAACTTTCTGGAATTTTAACCCAGACCAGCTCCTCAATCTGAGCTGTACAAACACATGTGTTAACACAAGGGAGGAGTTCCCCAGTAAGTGGCTCAGTTAAGAAGGATGGTAGGATCTCTGCTTTCTGCAACAGAGGTGCATTAAAGAGCTTATGTAGAGGGACTTCATTTTTCTACAATTGAATTTGTAAAAGTTAAACCCCTAAAGGAAACAAATAGGCAGGAACAATGTAGTTTTATGCTTTCTGAATGTAACACATATTTGTGTCAAATTTAAGGAAAATTCTACACTTCTGCAGAGGGCAGGAAGAGATGTGATTCATTGGTAATTTAAAATACAAAATCTTACACTAAAATCCACTACAGAAAGAATTCAATACACTCTAAAAGCCTTAGGAGTTTGCCCATACTCTGTGTGGCAGAATGTGGTTGTGTTGCTTCAGGAAGAATTTGGAGAAGAAATCCTGGTTTGGATGCTTTTATGTTCATACTTTCCCGGCTTTACACAGGAATGAATATTAAGAACACAGTTACTTCAAGGAATTTGGGCTCTGAAAGAAAGTGAGTTTTACATGAGGACAGAACTAGTAGCCTGTCACTAAGGGCACAATAGAGTCAGTCTGAGAGAGAATGGGCTTTCTTCTGTCTTTCAGGATTTTAGAACATTTGATTATTTCTTCCAACATGTCCCCCTGCCCTGCCTGCTATAACGCCATGAGAAGGCCACTTTCTTTCATCCTCCTTTGCTAGGATATTAAGGCTAGTCAAAATCAGACCCTGTGAATGGATGTGGTAATGAGGCCCATTCACCAGTCTCAAATACAGGTGGCCTGTCCATCCATAATTTTACCATGAGTTTTATTCCTCTTCTGTTAAATAAGAATTTGATTATCAAGAGTGCAATGCTAAGTGCTTTTCCAAAGAATTCCTGAACCAATTGGTAGGTATATTGAATCGCTTGTACATTCAGCAGAGCTGTATCCCTACAATGTAAATGCTTGGATTATGAAATCAAGGTAAAGAGGCTTCATACATCAGAGTAACAGCTGCTGCAGTGAAATACACCCTTCTTTGTACTTTCTCTGACTGTGATTGTTTGTGATATGGGCAATCCAAGATTTATGGAAATAGCTTCTCAGCTGCTGTAAACTGGTACAGCTGCAGTGAAAGCAAACCAGCTCTGCCACTGCACACCACACTACAATTTGGCTTCTGGTGTCACTAGGTAGATGTTTCCTTGCTTTTGAGTGGTCAGGTTTTATACATGCAGTAGGTAACTACAGGGCTGTCAGCAACCTAAAACAACCCTAAGCATGGTTTCAGCACAGGGTTTTACTTTCTGACTGTACCTTCACGAGGGGATATACTCCCATCAGGTAAGTGGAGCACAGGTGAGAACTGAACGAGAGAGTCTGGGGGAATGGCAGTGACAGACAAGTCTCCTCTGTGTTGGCACTGTAGCACAACAGGCCAAGGGAGCAGAGTGGGCAGGCTGCAAATGTTGGCCTTCGTATGAGCCTTGGTTGTGTTGTGTGCAGGCAGGACACCAGGAAACAGTGAGGGAGTGTTCTTGCTCGGTACTGTTCTGATGAGATGTTCAGCTCTGGGCACTAGCAGCAAAAAATGCAGAGGAAACTTGGAAGGTAGTAAGAGAAGAACAACAAAAACGATAACAGAGCTGGAGGGATTGTTTTTATGAGGGAAGATCAAAAGAACTAAATATGTGAAGCTTGGCTAAGTGATGACTAAGAAGGGAACGTGAAAACTACCTACAACTGTTTGAAGGATATAAACACTAGAGGTGAGCAAACAGCAGGGACAAATAGTCTGTGAATTTGAAAGTCATTTTCAGTTCAGCTGTGTTTCTGCCTTTAGTGATCACTTTGTATTAAGACTTGTGCTTTACTGAAAATATTTTCAGGGAATATGACTCTTGTATATTCAAATGCTTCAGTATCTGCAAGGGAATTCTGAAATGTAAATTCAGTCTTCAAATTTGAAGTTTGCTTTAGCTTACATAAATCACTTAGTGTATAGTGTATACATTGCACTAATCAACAGTATGCAAATTTTTTGCATGGCAAGTCAAATATATGGTTGAAAACTGTATTTTCAGTTTTAACATGGTATTTTTATGCTCCCCTGATGCAATGACTTAGTTAACCAAGTAATGCAGGACAGGTTCCAACTGTTTTCTATTGGTTTTGCACAAAAACGGTGAAGCATTTGCTTTTGTTGACAGGCTGTATTTTATAAATGGTAAGATTTGCATGTTGAAATGTTGGGGAAGGTATATTTTTCTTTGACAAGAGTTAAATGTCACTAGAGCCCAAAACCACAGCCCACTATGTGTATAAGGGCTGTTGGTGCTCTTTTGTGAAGTCGTCGAGGTGTGCTTGTGCACTGTGAGGGAGATATTTTCTAATTTTTTGGTGCAGTTTGTCAGATGAGGAAGGTGAATTTAGCTCCTGTGACCCTCCATGGACATTTAGAGCAATTGAATTAAGAAGAAATTTCGGGATGAGTATAAGAAAACATTGTTTTAATGGTGAAATTTTCTCCTTCTGGAGGTCCACTTGTCATTTAAAGCTCTTGGGCAAAGCAGTGGAAGCGGTTACTGAGCAAGCCTCAGGTGAACTGACTAATTTGGTAAGTCATTTTCAACTTTGGTGATTTGTGAATTCAGGCATTAAAATTCTATGTTAATAGCCATCAACAGGCTTTTCTAAGCATCTTTCCCTGTAAATGCAGGATTGATGTGTGCTGCCCAGTGAATAACAAGAAATATACGGTCAGCTCTGTAGATACCCACAGTTGTTTCCAGAGGCATTTTCTTCAAGAGTGTGTGTATGCACGCATGCGTCAATCCATACTGTACACAAAAACTACAGGCTTTGACCTATGCAAACACACACCAAATTATTGCTTTCTATAAACAAATTAGCATACTTTAAAAGGTGAAAATCTCTATAAAATTGTCTGCCCTGTTGTTTATGGTGTGAGTAGAGGATGCACTACATTACAGAGGGGCTCACATTTCTCTCTTCTCCCCCCCTCTCTAAATGGACGTGTGCTCCGTCCGTTTCACCATTGTTCCTGCCAGCCCGATCCCAGCAGGGGTTCCCTAATTAGCAATCTCTTCATTTCCAATCAAAGCACAAAGCGGCCCCAAAAGCCTCTCTTTATGAGGGAGCTGAGCGGTGGCTGGGGACGTGGAGTGGGATAATTGCCTTCGCCACTGGCAGCAGTAAGCAGCCTGGCTAATTCATTATTGTAATAACTTTGCTTGTCCTTGGGGAGGGGGGGCTAGGGTGAGGAGGACTGAGCCTGGCAGTGCTAGCTGAGGACAGGGGGAAGGGGGAATCCAGCCAGAACTGAGGTAGAAGATGGGAACAATTGGCAGGAAAGAAGAAATCATTCAAGATTTTTCTGCCTGCCCCCCCCCAAATAAATCGAGGATTAAGTTGATTTATGGCATGGTAGCCAGTGCTCCCTGAGCAAGACTGCCACAAGCACCCTCTGCTCTGCCCTTGTCATGTTCACAAAGAGGGATGTCTAGAAAGGCATGTAACTTGGCCCCAGGAATTCTGGGGAGGCTGGGGCTTGGAGGATTAGGAAAACTCAGGAATTGCCTCTCAGTTCAGGCAGGAAAAGGTGACATGCAAGCATTCATGGAAGGCTGAATGACTGAGGTACCCACAGTTTGTGGCTTTCAGTGATACACAAGAAGTCACGGTCCTTGGGGGGAGACTGTATGTTGTATAGCTTCGAAGGAGTCCAGAGCTGACAAATCCTATAGCAGAGCTTAGTTCTTATCTATTGTCTCTTTAAAATATATTTAATGTACATGAGACTTGCCTGTCTTTCTGTGGGCTGAAGATTTTTGTTTGCTGGATCTCTGTTGGCTTTCAGGAGCCATCAAGGCTCTGCCCTTGTGAACAGAGCACTAAGCTGAGATGCCAGCGACTGACTGGGCTGCCGAAGGGAACAGGCAGTGGTGGTGGCTACTTCCTCTTCCTTGAAGGGAAATGTCTGTGGTGTGGCACAGTAAGTTTATTAGGTTTTTGGTTTTTAAAAGTGTACATATTTTATGTAGGTAAGACTAGCCATGTAATTCCAGACCCTCTGGTTCTTCTTTTATTTCTTTGTGCTTATCTCAAATTGGTGTGGCAGGGTTTCCTTTCTTCCATCTGGCTGATGGGACAGCTCCTTTTCTGAATTCCTTTGAGCTGATACTGCTGTGCACATTCATGAAGCCCATCACTCTGGGATGGTCACCATTCATGTTTCTACACTGAGGTGGCTGGTAATGTAGCTATGTGTTTTACTGTCAGAGTTTTCTCATTGAAAATTATTATTTCTGACATAAAATAAAACTAAAGAAGCAGTGGCATCAAAATGCAAGTGCCAAACATGCAAATTTGTGTGTGGCAGGAGCAGTTTAAAATTAAATCATGCCCTTGTGATGATAAGCGAACACTTAATTCTGGAGATATTTGTATTGTATTTGTATTATGGAGAGGCACATAAGGCAAGTCCTCAGCCTGAGGGGCATTTCAGTGATATGCAACAGATCCTTTGAGTCTCAAACAGTTTATCCAACCAAGATGCAAAATGTTTGCTAGGAGGAGATGTTTTTGAGGTAGTTGAGTAAGGCAGTGGAGAACTGATGCATATTTAGAGCAGAATTTATAGTTGGTGTTGTCCAGATTCTTGTGGACAGTGATGTTTTCCCAGCTGCCTTATGCTAGTTGCTGGCTAGCAGGTTTCTCCACTTCTCAAGTAGATATTCAACCTCTTGGACACTGTGCTGCCTACAACCAAAGGAATTTCAGCTCAGTAAGTTGACAAGAAAGAGCAAACTTCCTCTTCCTGGTACCAGTGTCCACAGAGATGATGCTAAGTCCCAAGAGAAAATATGCCTATTCATTTTTATTTTTCCATGATCAGTGCTGTAGTCCTGATAGTGTTGTGCTTTTTGCTTTCTGATGTAAACACCATACAGGAAGGTATGTTCAAATAGGCCAATGAGTGCACACAGTGAGACTTATGGGGGATTTCAGTCACTTGCTCTGTGTCCTGTGCCATTTCTATGCTTCTGGATCCTTTTTGTCAAAGGATCATTCCAGCAGTGGTGGAGGATTTGCACGTCTCCCAGCTTGCCCAGTTCGTATGTTGCAGCAGTAACAGCACATAGGGTTGATGTGAGCTCATGTAGATAACTCTGTTAGATAAGAAAATATCCCCCTTTGCACATTTGTGGGATTCTCCATCATGTGTTATGTCAAACCCTTGGTTTGCATTTATCTCTCCAACCCATTTAGAGTACCTTAACAGTGTGGAAAATGTGGTGACCAAGAGTTAAAACTATGAGTGAATAGATTCTTTGAATTAATTGTTTTCTTTCCTTGTGTTTCCATCTGTTCGGGAATGAGGATAATCTTGAATCCCGTTTCTGATGGTTTAAGATGATACGGATCTTAAGAACTTTTGGTAGGTAAACTGAGGAAAGGCAGTTCAAAGGGTTGAAAGACATCTGACATGGAGCACACTGGCATAAGTTTGATGGGATGCCAGGGTATGGACAAGGGTTGATGAATTGGAGTAACAATGGGCATTATAGTCTTGACTTCAATTTTAGTCTGAGACCCTAAATTGTTGCATTGTTAGCAATTGCTTGTGGAGAGGTAAGAAATTGTGGCAATGGGCATGAGAAGGAATATTAATGATCCAATTTCCAGCTGAGTTCCACTCCAAGGCATCGCTGGGTGATGTGCATTTTTAATCATAACAAACCAGAAAGAGAAGGAGCTGCTTGCAGCACGGCAGGCCTGTGTGTGGAGCCACAGTGTGTGACACCATCTCAGACCTCTGCCTGCTGCTCAGGGGAGACACAAGGCTGCTCTGCTTGCTTGAGTGCCACCACAAACTAGGTTGGACTGTGACAGTAAAACCTGGATCACCACTAGAAGTGTATCCAGGGAAGGAGTGTAATAACTATCTTGAATAGCCTAAAGCTCTTGACTAGAAGAAATCACTGAATTCAACTGGAACTTTGGGCCAAAATTGGCCCTGACTCAAAAGGGGCAGAAATATAATTTCTAGATGCTAGAGAGCATTGTGCTATAGCCATGTTGAATTTCCTGCTAGCTATTTTTTGCAGTCTTGATGGTTTGTGTGATAAGGTCTTCTCACTTGTTTGTGTTTCTGGAAAGTGATTTCTCTGACTTTTGAGGGCATGCAGTCTGGCTGAGCGATATACCCAACAGCAAGATTGCTTTGATCTCTCAGTCACAGAATCTGGGTGAACCCTGGAAGTTTTCTTTTCTTCTGAGGTGCTTTTCACTCTAAACTTTCAGCTACAGAGGGCTTTGCAGTACTGCTTTGGGAGCCCATCATCATACGGTTCAAGTAGCCAGTAGGAGCTGCTGCTGAGGGAGGTGCAGGCCTCCTTACCTGGCAATAAGTATTCTGTGATCATTCAATGGTGCGACATGCAGCTCTGTGCTTGATACATATCTGGGAATGTGCCAGCTGCATACCTTAACTTACCTGCTAAGCTTCAAGCTCCGTGTCTCAGGACAGCTCCCTCTTTAGTTGTTCTTAACGTTTTACTCTCTCTTGGTGACTATGTAACTGCTTTGTCTTTAGGGCTAAATGGCTGGTAGTCACTCACCCCGGTGTTGTCTAGTGCATGTGAGAATATGGTGCAGAAGCACAGCCTCTTTGTGGCAGAGGTGTCTGATGCATCTCAGTGGCAGCAGAAGCAGCAACCTAGCTTTCTCAGTACAGGAGTGCATTGTTCCAGTGCACGCTAAGCAGGACAGTCATTCCGTCTAGCAGAAGGCAGGGGTGCCACACACTCTCAGTAAAGGGCACAACTTATGGGAGGAAGAAACAGTTGTCTCACATCCCCTCAAGTGTATATTAAAGCCAGAAATTAGAACTGATTTTCCTCTTAGAGTTTTCAGCAGCCATTCAGTTGCTTCTCTGTATTTTAGTGCTAATCCAAACTAGGGAAAAGGGCTGAAATACTGCATGCCCAACCTTTGTAGCATCATGTTTTGTCTATCTGGCAGAGAAAAGGTGTCTGGTGTTTGATATCCCAGTACTCTTGCTCACTATTTTCAAGTAAACAAGATGAATCTGAAAGAGATACGGGAAAACTCCTGTCCTGCTTTTCCTGCCATTAAACTGGGAGCTAACATTCCTGGGATGGTCCGTGCTGATGCAGCCATCTGTATTATGCAAGCAAGTGTTAGAGCATCACTGCAGAAAGATGGAATGCTTTCTTTCATAGGAGGAGTTTCTGAAAGTACACACGCACACCCCTGCAAAATCAAGACCAGCCAGGCCACTAGGGCCTGCCACAGTGCCAGAGAAAATGCCAGCAGCTTAAAGACTTCTGTTTTGCTAAGGAATAAATGTTACACGATTTGGGTATGAGGGAGGGAATTCACTGAAGTGGTTGAGGAGGGAGTGCAGAAGGGATGGGAGGAGGTGCCTTTCACCATATAGTAGATGCTGCCTCTGGCATAAGTGCAGGACAGTGAGCAGTTTTTACATGTTGTGTTCATGCAGCAAGTCTGGCCCTGAGAGAGGCACCTTTCCACTTGGCAAAACTGCCTCGTCGCTGCTGCTTGACTCCCGAGCAGCTAATATGCCTTCTTCACAAAAGGCTCTGGCTTTTTAAATGTTTGAACCTGCAGTTCTGTTGGGCAGTAGTCCCCTCCTGGCAGAGGGAGGGGGCTGCCAAATGGATATAGTTTACAGTGATTTTTAAAAATATTTTGAAGGGAAGATGGATACCATTTGCTGAGATAGGTGTTTGTTGCCCAGGCAGAACTCCCAGTGTATTTACAGCAGCTCTGCAAGGTCTGCGTGTGTGCGGTAGGTATGTGTGTGTGCATGTACATGCTTGTGTATGCCTTTATTTCCATGCTCCGGCTGCCTGCCTCTGATTTAAGGGCAGGTTTTATTCCCCAGCTGCCTCAGGGCTCCTCTTTTCTGATTGCATTAAAGTCTCCGTAATTCTCCCCTCATTAATGATTGGCATATTTTTACCTCTCACTAAAGGAGCTTGGAGGCAACTCCCGTGGGGCCCTGCTCGCCAAATGAAACAATTTCATCCTGCTCCAGAAACGCATTAAAAAGGGTTTGTCAGGATCTTATCGCTAGTTAGGGAAAGCTAATCAAATTACTTCTATTTATTAGCTGCCGCAGCAATGTGTCATTCCATCAAGTACAGGTAGTGGGACAGGCAGAGATTGCGTGGTGAGCTCTGTGCATCCAGCGCTGCTGCCTTCATCTGCACAACAGCATCTCTTGCCAAGGGAGGCTGAGGGCCAAGAGAAGCTGTGAACTTCCCAGTGACAGTGCTTCTGTCACCGTTTCCATGGGACCTCTTGTCTGCTGCCCCTCTTTGTTCATCTTTTCCAGTGGACTCCCCAAAAACCCTTTGTAGTAGCATTCCTGAGCTTTTAACATTGAGTCCACTGCTTCTGTATTTGCCTGATCACTTCTTGCTGTTGCTGACTGTATTTTGCTACTGACTATTTGCTTGTAGATTGTTTGGGTTTTTTGGCAAGTTTAACTCAGTATTGAACTAGGCCAGGAATGATTTGTTCCTTTTCCTTGAACCTGGAATGACAAGGAGTACAGTGGGGAGAGATTATGGCAATTGGAACAGAAATAAGTATTTTTTTTACTTCATGGGACTTTTGTGAAATATATTTTTCTCAAGCTTTTTTTTTTTTTTTTTCCCCAGTACATGTGGTCTGTAAAAGTAATTGCAATTGAGGGAGTGGGAAAGAAAGCAACTGAGTCTGTTGAATAAACTGCATCCAAGGACTTATTCAGGACTTTGAAAAGAGTACTGACTATTGCTGGACCATTGCTGATTGCATGAGCAGTAGTGGTTTGTGAAGCAAGACGTGTGAATGCAGACAGAAGAAAACTCACTCTTTTATTGATTTCACGCATGGAATGTGCATGTTCTTCATGCACATACACTGTGCGCTTGTATTTGCAACCATGTATACACTCCCACTCTTGCACGTGATCTAAATTCCCAGGGTGCTGTACCTCCTGTGGGCTTGCTCAGAAGGGACAGGGAGGCAGATGCCTGACACGTGCTTTCAAACTTTAGAAAGTATAGATCTGCTTCCATCTTTTTACTATTCCTTTCATCTTGAAGAGCAAGGAAATCTCTAGTGTTTCAGATAAACATGAATTGGACAGTGAAAATGGGCTTGATTCCAGGTAAAGCTGATCTCACATTAAAAAACTCCCACAAGAATAAAACCATGTAGTGGATATATTTGCATGAAGTGAAGTGTGTCTAAATATAGTTATAGTGATTCACAATGACGATATTGCTGTGCGCATCATGTAAACCTTTGCTGTTTCATTTTGTGCATACCAACATTTTCACCCTAGCACAAAATCCTGGGACAGCAGTGAAAACACAGCATTTTCACGAATAAGTGCACTTTTAAACACACCAGTGTGCACATCACGTGTGGTGTTGGTTTCGCTTAAGGAAGGTTTTTGCTGGCCCTCAGGATTTTGCAGTTGTATGTACACAGACGCACGCTCTGTGTTTGCACAGAACTGATGGAGTGCTTAGAGGTTTGACAGTGTTCTGGCAGCACAAGCAATGATTCCTGGATTGGTGGGGGGCAGGCAAGTGCCCCAGCTATTATTACTGTGGATTCACTACATGGTGGGAGTGGCTGCCAAGCTGTGGGGGCCCTGAGCATGTTCCTGGGAGCTGCCGTGCAGCAGGACTAGTGGGGGAGTCCAGCCCCATCAACCCCATGCAGTGAGCCACGCTCCAGCATCCTCATTATCCACACAGTTCAAAAAGCAGTCCTGAGCAGACCATCACGTCCCACAAAAGGCTCTATCGATTGGTCTGTCGGAGCATTTCCCGGGGTCCTTTATATCTCTCTGCCTCCTCGTCAGTAATGAAGAGGCCGAGCGCAGAGAGAGTCAGCAGACTCCCAGCTGCTGGGATTTCTTCATCTTCTCATCAGGATTTTAATTAGACACGTCCGAGAGGGCAGCACCGTGTGAGGGCAGGCGGGAGCTTTATCAAGCAGGCCACTTCTTTAATTACTGTTTACTGACAGATAACAAGGGAGGGGAGGTGGCAGCAGAGATTGTTGTAGGGGGAAGCGGAGAAAGGACGGCAGTCCCCAGAGTGTGTACTCAGCAAAGAAGGCTTTTGCTGGGATCGAGTGGAAATTGTTCTGCTCTCCCCACCCTGACATGCTGTTTACCTGTTGCCAGAGTGGGAAAGGTTCCCCTTGCCCCTTTCCTAGAGAGCAGAAGAGAGATCTGAAAGGTGTTAGGGGCCAGAGACTCAAGGAATGAAATATGTACATTCGGTTAGAGAAAAATGAGAGAACTGCTAAGCTACCAGGATCCTCACCTGAGTGGTCCTGTGCCTTCCCAGCCCAGGGCTTCCCTGTGGATTTTCTGACACTGCACAGTAGGAAGCAAAAGTATTTTCTTCTCCTTCTGTCTGGAACTGTCAGGCCTCCTCCCTCCCACTACCACCATGGCTGCTTTGTCTGAAAGAAACTGTCTTCCATCTTTCCATGTGTCTTCAGCCCTGGTGGTATGAGGGCAGTCTGTGGCTGCTTCTGTCACAGACTTCATCCCCGCTGTCTTGCGGGCCAATTCTGCAGCTGGTATGAATACTATCTTCAGCCAGTCCTCTTCTGTTTGGCCGCAGAACACACATAACTGTCCCATCTTTTGTCTCCTTCCCCTTAAGGTGTTTTTTGGTCATCGTTTGTATCCCAGCTGCTGTGTCCTGCTGGATCACAGCCTTGTTTTTACTTCCGTGGAGTGACATTTTGATTGCTTTGTGTTATGACAGGAGAATGGTGTTCACAGTCCCCCACAAAGCAAGAGGCTGGGTAGATCACTGCTCCCTGGCTCAACCAGCCCCTTGGGACAGACAATGCCTGGAGTGGAGGGCAGCAAGTGGTGTCCATCCTTAGTTTGGTGAACTAAGCTCAGCAGCCTGTCGTTCTCCAGAAATTTCCTCTGAAGATCATGCCACAGTCTTGGCTGCGTTTTTATCCACTGTAAGGTAGTCTGATGCTTCCAAAATAGTGTTGCCATCCCAAAACGGAAGATGGCATGTGCCAGAGCTTGGTTTCCAGTGTTGCCAATAAACTCCCACTGCTCAGAGCAGAACAAGATCTGGAGGATGTGCTTGGGATTAGCAAGGACTTGGTAATTGGACTGTTGTTCTTTCATTTTGCTACGCAGTAGCGAGCAGATTATAGAGCCCACACATTATAGATTTCCTGTCATCCCTCATGAATCAAGCTCCACCGTCTTATTTACTGTCGGCCGAGGCCTGTGAATAACATCACCCAGGGATACGCTCCCAAGCAGTTGTGCAAACACACAGTACAGAGCCGTTGCTTGCGCCTTTGAGCTGTCAGCTCACCTTCCCCCATCGCAACTCCCATGGCAGAGAAGGGTCCTCTGTTTCCTATCTTCATGGAATGGCTCCTGACTCCCCTGGGAGAGCACAGTTTTTAACACTGGAGGCAAATCTGTGTTATCTAGTTAATATTAAATCCCACATTTTTAAGTTTATGACATTTCTGGTCACAGTTCTGGCTGTTGTGTACACTCATACCTACATGCACTAAGGATGTGGACTTCCAGTTTCCAGGGAACCATTTCATATTAAATTTGTCTGGCTTGTACTCAAGGCACAGCACTGGACAAAAGGG
Source organism: Melanocharis versteri (assembly GCA_013397845.1). NCBI lineage: Eukaryota > Metazoa > Chordata > Aves > Passeriformes > Melanocharitidae > Melanocharis > Melanocharis versteri. The sequence continues at coordinate 950,517 of VZTG01010346.1, forward strand.
CCACGGGAACAGCTCTCAGCCTCATCAAAGACTGCTAAGAAATTCTGCTGTTCTGCATAGTGAATGTAACACGATAGACTTGATTTATCAGAATATATTTTCTCAAGTTTCCCAAAATTCCAGATCAAGATTTTGAAAGTGTGTGAGAAATTGAATCCAGGTGGGAGATTTGCCTCAGTGAAGGGCTAAGACTCTCCTTTTTTTTTTCCTTTCTTTTTTTTTTTTTAACTCCAGTGAGTTTCCCTGGAAGTGAGGGGAAATTTGGCTTGTCTACTGCAAGGCAGCAGGTTAGTTGCGACCTTGTTCCTTGTTCTGGATGTTCATATAAACTCTCTGGCCTTCCAAGTGATAAACCTGGATGCCCAGGAATGAAGTTAAAGGGACTGAAGTGCTAATTTGTTTCTGTTAGACAGGCAAATATTTCTGTCTTGGAAATCCAGATATTAGGCAAGATCTGGGGAATGTATCTTCAAATAGTAAGAGGCTTTGTCCAAGAGGAAGTGATTAAAGCCATTTGCTGTGTCTGATGTTGATAGAGCTGGAAGTAAATGGGCTTTGATTGCAATGTGGGAGATTTCAGTTTGATGTTACAAACTGGTACTGATACAGGAGCATTAGAACAGACTGTCTGAGAGGGGCTAAAATTTTTGACAGATATTTTTTCAGCCTGTTTTGAAAAAATAATTCTGCTTTAGCATTATCCATTGGGATGGAAGGATGCACCTCACACCTGACCTGGTCCTAGCCCTCTTTTTTGTGACTGAGAGATGCCAAGCCATGTATGTCCAGCTGATGCAAGCTTGAGATGTGTGCAGGTGCCTATATCAAATAAGCACTGGCATCTATAAGGTACCAGGACAGCTTACAAAGGAGTACAAGTGCTCCACATTCCTCTGAAGGCCTGCCATCCAAATGCTAATATACCCAACCATGGTAAGTCTTAAAGAGAGATGGCAGCAGCACTCTTTCTTGCTTAACCGACTTCCTTAACTTTTATCTTGGTTTTCACTGCCACATACAGCAGACAGACTAGTAGCACCTTTTTTTTTTTTTTTTTTTACTGGTGCATCCAGTGGAGTTTCATTTCAGTTGTTCATACCATTGCCAAACTTTAATCATTGCTATAAACGCTTTCTAAGCCTTTGATTTATTTCTGGAAATTTTAATCCAAACCAGCAATTTTTATTTTTTTAAAGAAAAAGTCCTGAATTATGCTTTCCTTCCATTTAAAAACAAATCAAGAAGATTCCTCTTTGCTAAGATCTAAATCAGCTAGTGTCAGTAAGTGGGGCCACCAAACAGGAATGGAAAGACAGGGCAAGGGGAGGCTGGGCAAAATGGAGAGGAAGGGAAGCAAATAGTTATAAGCAGTTGACAAACAGGAGGCTAAGCCTATGGAGTGTGAGGGAATAGTGTTTGGAGGGATGAGATGAGTGCAAAGGAAAGGGCTAGCGTGGGAAGGCAGAGACAGTGAAGAGAAGAAAGTGGGCTGAGGTGGGCTGGAGAGGAGAGAGGCATGACTTGGATTGAATGGCTGGAAGAGCCTCTGAAACATTATTTCTCAGCTGTCGCTAGTGTCTGAAATTCACTTAGTGTTTCACACTCCTCCTGACAGTTTTCACAAAGGAGGATGAGCTACCTTTGCAGCCCGTTTACTCTATTACCTTGGTTGTAGTGGCCCATGTGATGGATTTGTCCCTTCTGAGAATCCACTAAAGTGTCATTGTGATGCTTCATGACAGAATTTTTTTGCTGTAAAAGTAACAACAAACTCTAAAAATGGCATTTCAAATGGTACTAATGCAAAAACTGGATGATGGAGAAAGACTAGTTTATCCTCTTCAAGCACTTCTGTCTACGTGACTGTGTATCTCATACAATTTGTGTTTTAGCTACATCGCTGTGTGCTGTTTCCTTCACAGGACCCCTGCCTCATTCACTGCATGTGATGGACCTGCTCTGAGGTAAATCAGAGTTGCACAGTGAAAGAGACCATCTGTAGGACCCCTGCCTCATTTGTCAGGTGTGTACTGAGTGAGACAAGGGACTGCAGGAGAGAAAGAGAAGCTTTTATAGCTGAGGCAGTGAAATTCTGACCTGATAGTTGACTTCTTTTCTGTATGTGACCATTCCTATATGATAGTTTTCAGGGTATTTTGAAGCAGCTGCTATGCCAGTGGTTGTTTAATTGTGTGTTCCTTATTTTATAGGGGACTTTTTGGTCCCAAAGGGCCTACTTTACAGAAACACTGAGTGCTTACAGCTGCAAATTAACTGAATGAGAGTCCGCTAAACCCAAGGTGCTATACAAGCACGGATCAGTCAGGCTGTTGGTGTCTTGGAGTAGGCACCCAGAATTAGCAAATATGTTTTAACACCATCCTTGGTCATTCATCCATAAAATGGGAATAAAAATGCCCTCTCTTCTCATAGAGGTATGTGGAAATAAATGATCTTGGGGTAGTGAAGCTCTTGGACAGTGTAATGACAAGCCCATAGAAAAACACATAAGGAAATTAATAAATCTCTAGAGCCAGGTTTGAATAATGTGCGGTAAATAAGGCCTGGGGCCACACACTGAACAATGAGCAGAAACCAGCATCTCAAGCAGCTGCTCATTACATAGGAAAAATCCCTTCTGAGTGCAGTCTGAGATGGGGTACTGTGAAAAAATATGATCCTGTAATTATGGACTCTAAAATAATGCGTATGTACTTGAGGGTTAAGAGTATTTTTCACAAGTAAACACAATTGTGGTTTTTCCTAACTCTTGACTTCACTTGTAGTCTGCTCTATTTAACAGGCAGTTTTTGTCTTTGTTTCATGAGTCTTGTCAAGTTTTGCAGATATATGAGCTTAAGATTGTTTTGTCCCAGCCTCTCCATTTGGATTAAGTGTTGCTATTTCACGTAGTTGCAGATCAACTAAATGCAGGCAGTCAAAACCTGTTCAGTTATATATTATGTATTCCACATGTTGTAATCCCCATTGAGGTGCAGATTTGTGTGAGTGGGAAAGGCAGATCTGACCCTGTAATTTGCCATCATGAACAAACCTGACACCTAGATGCTCTTGTTCTTAACCGTGAAGGAATTTGGGATATTTGAGAACTTACAGCCTACTAACAGTAATTAAAACAATAAACCCCCAGCAGCAATACGCAAGAGGACAATGTCACTAGGGCTATGAATTTTCTTTAGAAGCCTTTGCTGTAATGTGTGCAGGGAGAATGGCAAAGCTTAAGGTCTTACTGAAAGTATGCAGAAATATAACATTCAAAGTATGTAATTTTAAATAACCACACTTCTGATGACTGCGTATGTGCTTGTTTAGGAACAAATGTAAGAGGGACATTTTACAAAGGTATGTAGCAATAGGACAAGCAGGAATGGCGGGAATGAAAGAGGGTAGATTTACATTAGATTTTAGGAAGGAATTCTTTACTGTGAGGGTGGTGAGGCACTGGAATAGGTTGCCCAGAGAAGTTGTGGCTGCCTCATCCTTGGAAGTGTTCATAGCCAGACTGAATGGGGCTTGAAGCAACCTGCTCTAATGGAAAGTGTCCCAGCCCATGGCAGGGGGGTGGAATAAGGTGATCTTCAAGGTCCTTTCCATCCCAAACCATTCTTTGATTCTATGAAGGATCTAGTGACTGTAACAGTAATGCAGAAGTGTTAAACTCTATCGAGTTGAGAAGTAGGTTAATGGTGTTGAGATGATCAGTGTACAAACCTAGTGCTGGTTAACCTTTCCATGGCATGTCTGATATTTGCTATAATTTGAAGAGAAAATGTTATGAATAGTAAGGAAGTAGACCTGTGTCATGTGTCCCTGGCATGTTGTGTATAGGAATTAGAGTTGTCTATTGCAGATGTCTAAGACGTCTAAGAAATGTGCCATAAAATCTTTTTCTTTTGTATTTTCCCCTTTTTTCCCCTTATTAACTATCTCAAATACTCCAAGAAGAATTTGTTGGCCTATTTAGGCTGTAGAATGTGATGCTTCTCTCAAGGATGACTGGTATTACTGTTGGCTGGTTGATGACTTGGAAAGCACTGGTTCCCACATGTGCTGCAGATAATGGTTCATTCAGGAAAAGAAAGCCAAACCTATCAAACATATTTTAACCTGTGTAAGAGGCTGAATAAGTGGCCTTTGCAGTGGCTTAACTGCTCAGTTTTAACAGGTTTAGCAGATAAATGTATTGTGTGGTTTAAAGAGGACATAAGAAAAAGTGATGCAAGGGTACCCAAGTGCAGGAACTTTCACAAAAATCCCCTTAGGCAGGACCTGGAATTAGCGGCAAAAGGAGAGGAAAGAGCAATTTTAAAAATATAGCAATCTGTTCTTGTAGGGGTCAGACAGCAAGAGGCAGCACATGTGCTGAGTGGGAGCCATCAATGGAGCTGGTTTCCCCATGGGATACACAGACCTGGACTATCAAAGTAAGCTGGGGCTAGGACAAACAGATGTTATGCCAGACACGTCAGCAGAGCTAGTCTGTTTTGCATAGGTGTCTGATCTTACTTGGCATGCTTTAAGCTCTCTTCTGAATCTCAGGGTGGAATATAACCATTATGATTTCATCCTAACTGCTCTGTTCTCCACATATGATGCAACTCTTGGGTATTCCTTGTAAGCTGTGCAAGCAGGAAGCTGAGGCACAGGGTGGTGTGTTGCCAGGTGCACAGCTCCTGAGTGTACAACCCCAGTCACAGGCCTCTGCTTCCCTTCCGTGAGAGAAGGAAGGGAGGCTGTGGGTCACTGAATTACCAAAGTAAACAGTCTTTCCCTACAGGTGTCTTATTGATAGCATTAGGTAGTGTTAGTGCCCCCAGACTGATGTTTTAAAACACCATCCTGAAGCATCCCTGCACAACAGGCACTCTGCTCTCTGGAAAACTAGCTTAGGACAGAGTGGGGTAAATGAACGTGAACGTAAGGGCTGGTGGCCCTCACACCATTGTGGCAGTGCAAGGGTAAGGTCAGGCCTTCATTTGCAAAAACTGCGTCTGGCCACGGGGCATGATCCTAACCTTGCTCAGGGGCAGGCAAGTTGGAGTCCCACTCTTACAGACCTGCCAAGCAGAAAGTGTTTATTTCCTGCTCTGGATCCACGATCCAGGAGGAATGAATAAAAGTGATTTAATCTTCAGTGTGAGGAAAATCACATGCCTGAGCAGGGCGCAGAGGACAAATGGGACAGGGGGCCTTAGCTTGCCTGGCCAGGAGGGATAGGAAAACAGAAGTGAGGCACAGGATCAGAATCGCTAATTGTTATTTATTATTAATTTTCTAATTTTTCCCTTGCTCAGATTCCACGATTGCTGGAAATCAGAGCTCCTCTGTCTGTCTGGGTGCATCTGTGACATTGACTCTGTCTTTGAGATGGGGAGCACCCTCTGGTGGTTAAGGATAATCTGACATTTCCTGGGATTGGCGCCCATCATCCCTACAAGCCGCCAGTTAAGGTGGACAGAAGGCAATGCTGGCGTACTCTCACTGTTGGGAAGGGTATTTCGGGCACAAATATTCACTCTGACTTGCTAACCCAGGAATCTGACTCTTGGGAACCTTTTTAGCCCGGTGAAAAGCGTGTAAGGTGTGTTTGCTCTTCCTGCCCTGCCGTTGTGTAAAAGCTCACTTACATACCCTTCTTGCTTTCCCCAATGGGAGGGCACGTAAAGCTCAATGTACTTCATTAGTTCCCAGTGGACACAAAATCCTGCCCTGGCTCTCTCCCTAGGGACCGTGGTTTCCTGCCTCAGCTCTTGCTCCTGTCTCCCAAAAGCACTAGTTTTACACTCAGAGCTTTCCCTGGCCCATCTCTGGCTGGATTTGCTCTGCCTAGAGGGCCAAAGCCAGGACAGTACAGTCCCTTGCAGGGAACAGAGGAATTCAGCTCAGGTTTCCCTTCTCCTTCTCTAAGTGGATTAACAGGCTGAAGGGATCGTCTCTGCCTGCCTGCCTCAATCTTCATTAGCTAACATGTTTTGCCAGCCGCAGTCACATCGTGGTCCGGAGAGCTGTTTGACAGGAGTGGATTCTGGCCCCAGCCTCTCACAAAGGCTGTTGCATCTTCTGAGCGGTTTTTCTTCATGACAGGGCTCTGTGGGCTGCCCTGCATGGCAGGGATGTAGGGCAGGAGTGCTGCTGTACGTTATTGCTCTGTGTAGTGCTCACTTTACAAGAACTAATCTGCATCCTCTGCTGACTGCAGCACCTGCACCCCTGTGTAATGCATGTGCTGTATGAGTGGCAGAAAACATTCTGAAGGAGCACCCACATGTGTTTGTTTTTTTTTTTCCTTGCGTTTCCCAGGCAAGGGAGGATCCTGAATATATTGGGATGTCTCTGAAACTTTTGTTACCTGGCTGTCACTCCTGGATGCCTTTTCTTGCATGCTTCTAGGCAGTCAATTTGAATGCAGTATTTCCTAACAGGCTGTGTGCAAGCAAGTGACCCTACCTCCTCAGCTTCTTCTCCCTGTTGCTTTGTAGTAGTCATTAATGGGTGTTGCACCCTTGCACAGGCAGTCATTTATTCCACCAGTGCTGTTGTTTCCTCAGTTCAGAAAAGATCTTTTCTACACAAGTAAGATGTACACTTTAAATTGCATTGATTTTGGAACAATCCATTTAAACTACTGAAAATCCAAATTGTGGATGCTCTCCTGCCAGTTTGAGGATGCTTCATTTTTGCTCATTAGTTGTCTAAACAGATTAAGTTTCAATAGTAATGAGTGCCTCTTGCACCAGCTTAAGTTAATCTATTTCAAATTGTACCTTGAATTATACTGTGGTAACATTCTCATGCAAAGAAAGCCTGCAAGGAGAGGAGGTGAACACTGGACATCACTAACACCATCAGGGGCCGCCTGTGCCCAGCAGTAGGGAGGCAAATATTCTTATTTTGGTTTTGTAATCTGACCATTGCGGCAGGGAAAGTTGGTGTGCCATGCTCTGAAAACGAGGTCGAGTGGCCAGGAACAGAATCAAAATGGATTTCTTTTCTTTTAGCAAGTTGGAAGAGAAATAAAAAAGGCATATGAGCATGAAGGGGCAAAGGACACTACAGATTCTGAAGGTTTTTAGAAGCTAAAGCTGTATTTAGCAAACTAAGGGATGAACTGAATTTCCCAAACAATGTATGTTAAAGCAGACAAATGAATAACTCCAGCACTTATGAACTAGCAGTGTATTTGGTCTGGCCCTGTAAAGCCACAAGTCAATGGTCAAAGCAGAACAGCTCCCTGGAGAGCCCTGGCTTGCTGGTTCTAGCTCCCTGGAGGATGCAACCATCTATGGAGCAGTCCCCTCTCAGGGCTATGTAGCTGTCAGTGCTTAATGATGTGCTTCCCAGAGTGCGAAACAAAGGTTACACAACTCTAAAAACATAACCTGTCTCTGAGTGGGCAGCAAAAGAATTTTCCTTTGAGAGGCCAAGTAAGACCCATTTTATTGGATGGAAAACTGATCCCTTTTTTACTGCCCTTTATTTGGAGGAATATAAATTGGGAGAACAAATCTGGTTTTATATATTTACAAGTAGCAGAAATCCTTTTATGTGTGGGGAGGAGCAGACTGGGGAGGAGGCAGTCTGAGTTAGGACTTGCTGAAACACCCTTATGGTTAGATTTTGTGCCTTTTTGATGTTGAGGTTACCTTGGATCACTGATTTTGATGAAGATGATACTCTCTTGTTTTTCAGTCCTTTCCTTTTCAAAGGTTTCCCAAAGCACTTTATGCATAATGAGTTATTTTGCTACCACAACTGCCTTTGCAACAGCTTTAATGGCACAAAACAATGTACTGATTTGAGACCAGAGTTGAGGAAGAACATTATTGCTGTGGAGTAATGCAAGATATACTAGCAGAGGCGGAGCAGAAATAAACTGGGATAGTTGAATGAGATGTGTCTAAAGCAGTAGTTTGCCATCTGCTCCTGCCCTTTTCATCTCAATCTCTGGCGTTTCATCAGTAATGAATTGCAGGCAGACATGAGTTGACACAGTGCAGGCTGTACCACTCACATAGTCTGTTCAGTCCCCATCAGTGACCCTCTTGTAACACTACTCTTCTGCAACATCTTCTAGTGAAAAATTCTGGTAGTGTTTGATAGTTTCCAGGCCCTTGCACCCCTCTCTGGCCCTCTGACCAAAGCCAGAACAAGAAGATAGTTGCCAGATCTGGCTGACTGGGCAGATCTGTCTGTCTGTCTCTACAGCTTTTTTTAGTTAGTTATGAAGGGTCAACTCTGAATACTGAAGGGTGTTCTTTTAGGGAACAGTTGATAGAAGACTATAAACTGTGATTTTAGGGAATAACTCCTCCTTATCCTCCAGTTTCTGCATTCAGAAAGACAGTACTGCATCTCGAAAAGGAGTTCTTGATACCATATCAGTAATTCTGTGTTTCCGTGCCGACCTTTTCAATTCACGTATTTCTTCATGTTTACTCTGCTAGTCTTTCCCTCCCCTTAAGTTTAAAACGGTTAGGTGAGCTTTGGATACAGACTAGACTGACAGGCTTTCTGTGCAGTTAGAATCTGGTTGCATGTAACTTCAGGGTTGCTTTCTCAGATGTGGATTGAATTGAGGATGTCTATTGGGAGTTTCAGGTCTTGGTTTTCTCATTGGAGGTCCTTCCATCAGGCAGGTCTGTTAAATGCTTGCTGGGTCCCTAGAGACACTTGATCTGTGTTTAAAGGGAAGCAGCTGAACCACAAGAAGAGAGAAATGGCTGTGTACTCAAGCACTATTGCTCTAAAGGGATCTTGCTGAAAGCTGTGCAAAGGCAGTCTGGGTGCCTGGGGCTCTCCATGTGCTTCATCCCAGCAGAGATCTGTGTGATGCTCTTGCTTGCCTTTCTTGCTCTGAGAAAGATAAGTTGATGGCTCCAGGATGCTTTGAGCACGAACTGTGTTTAACTCTCCTGAGGCTCAGACCAGGAAAATCTCTGGAGGGTTCCAAGCAGCACCTGCCTTCTGCTCCCCACTCTTCTTAAAGCTTCCCCAGTGGAGACATCCGCTCAGGGAGAGCAGGAAGTCCATAAATAAATAATTTCTTCTGTCTCTCCTGATCAGCCCAAGCAGCTGTGATTGCTCCTGAATGCCTAGGTTGCTTTCTTCTTAATGGCTTTTAAACCAATTTTGCCCTCATCTGATGACCCAGCTTCTCATCCTAGTTTTAGAGGAACAATTTCTTCTTTTAGAGAGAGGGGTTTGGGGGATATTTATATTGAGTCAAGAGTTTTGGCTGGGTGAAATAGTATAGCAGTGCCAGCAAAACCAGTTCTCTGGTTCTCCCAGGCCGCCCCATTGCCTTATTTTGACAAAATTCTACAGGGCACCTCCGTGGGTATTGCAGATAGCACTGACCCTTGCTTGAGAGCACTGGGCACATGTGATGCTCCCACAGACATTTAATAACTCTTACACCACTCTTAAGACACTGTATTTTTGGGATGTGTTTTACTGTTGGGAGAGCTAATCACTGAGACATTTGGGTGCTTATCCTTTGCTCCACGGTGTGTAGGTAAAAGTCTGGGAACTTAAGTCAGGAGTGTGGGCTCTCACTTTTCAGTTCAGCCGGCTTACAGCATCTCATTAATGGGCATTTGACAGCTTGACAAATATTTAGACCTTATACTGTGGCTTTCGGACTTTGTATATACCAACTGTAGTAGATTAAAAAAAAAAAAAGTGCTCCTTAAATAGCAAGTGGATAGTCAAATCTAAATGTTCTTGCTTTGTATTCTAGAGCAACCCTTGGAGATATTTGTTGCTCCTCTCTTGGGTGTCATCTAGGCTTGCCTACAGAGAAGTGTCAGCACTACCTCCACCAGCAGAACCCACCTGCCTGGCAGTAGGACATGCAAGGCGTGTTCTGAACATCCTTACAGTGCTGGTCGGGTATCCTGTGGGATGTGCACTAGCACAGCCTTGTGTCGTGTTGCAGGCTGATGAGTGCTGTCCCCACAGCACCTTTGGAAGAGGCACGAGTCTGTCTGGGCAGAATGCAGCTGCCCTGCCTGTGGTTACAATGCCAAATGTGCTGATTCAGCCCAAATGGTTGATGGGTAATGACTTATGGATTTTGTTGGTGTTAACCATCCTCCTTGACCAGTCACTTTAATGACTGTCCTCCTGAAATGAGCTGCTAGAAATAAAGTAGCATCTCAGGGTGGTACTGTTGCCTGCTACCTTCTATCTCATTAGCAAGGCAGGGCCCTCTGGGTGCTCCATCATTTGGTCTTTAGGCAGACCTCTGTATCTGAAGCAGCGACAATCTTTTTTTCCCACCGTCTTCCTTCTGTCCTGTTTCTGTCTAACTTCTGTATACTCTTGAAAATGGGATGGGAATGGGTTTAAAAAGAAGTGCTGTCCCCAGACTGTATGCTTCCCAGGACAAACCTGGTAGCAACAACTTCTGGAAGTCATGTCACAAAAGCCTGCCCTTTATTGGGTTGCTGGCTGCAGCAGTTATGAAATACTGCCAAATGTTGAGGGGCAAGGTCTAAAAGATGAGTACTACTGAATTCAGCTGACTGGAAATGTTTAATGGAAGATTGCTATTTTCAACAGAAGAACAGAGAGGGGAGGCATTGGTAGTCTTTGATCACCACTGAAATAAAGGTGTTTGAGAGATTAGCAAAAGACCAATACTGGATTTTCTTCTGTAAGCAATGTGGAGACCAAGGGGACCTGTTGCTAGGAGGCTGCAGCACCAAAGTCACCCTCTGACCACATGGGACTGAGATTTGAGCTTGCCTTAACAATGATACTGAAAAGTAATCCTTTCTACTGCTGCCATAGGAACGGTGAAGCTGGCAACATGTGACTATGAAGGGTGAAGGCATTTTTGCTGAAATCCAGTGATACATGTTCAGGTCTGTCAGGAGAAGACTTTACTGCTGCCCACAACTGCCTCTGTGCCGGGATCTCTGAGAAATTTTAAGACTTGTAACTCATTCAATAAGACCTTTTCAAAGGCATTCAGGGGCTTGTACTTCCACACACGAAAGAGATTGCTGTCTTTTGGAATACATAGAGCAACACAACAGAATTAGAACTGAGCTGGTGAGACTTCTCCTTTCCTTTGCATGGAAGAGCTTTTTTTTCTGGTAACCAGCATCTGTCTCTTCATGAGTGGCTACTATCTTGACACTGTATGTTCATATATTGTGTAGCTAAAACAGACATATTTATATGGTCCTGAGTTGCCCTGCCTCTTCTAAGTGATATTTTGTGGTATAAGCAAGGATTATTCTTCTTGTTATTTTTCTCTCTTTATTTTTTGAAAATGTACTGCAAAAACTTGATCATTCATGGTGTGTAGGCATAGTGTTTGAATGTTAATGACTTGTAGACAGAACAGTGATTTCCTAATGCATTTTACTTGAAGGTGTCTGAACGTGATACGGACATATCTCATGATGGTACTCAAAAGTTAAGAATCTTGGGATGGGGTTTGTTGGCAAAGCTGTCTAATGAAATAATCTGTCACAGCAATTTGCTCTTGTCCAACAAGTGAAATAAATGTTAGTCAAGCAATAAATAAACTCAAGAGCGAGCTGTGAAAAAAAAATCTGCATTGTTCTTCAAACACTCAAGTTAGTACAGAACAAATCTTAAAAAAGGTAATATACTTAACTGAGCTCTTTGGAGATTCAGAGCATAGGAGAGTTGAGGTTGTTGTGCTGTTGATACTGCATATCAGAACCGAGCTGGCCTATTATGTGTAGTTCTAGCCAAAACCTGTAGTCCATTACTATTAGAAAGTGGACTATTCTGAGGCTGGAGATTGTGACCAGAAAAGCAGTCCTGATCATTTGATATCTCTGCTTTTTCCAAACAGAAACTATATCAAGTTTGCTAATGTCACTTGGGACCTGCAGGTTCATCTCACTGTTAAATACTTTTGTATAGATCCACTGCTGGTGAGCTCCTCTGTATTTGGCCTGGCTGACCTGGTGAAGTCAATAGTCTTCTATCAACTGTGCCCAGATGGGGCCAGATGGAGGTTCCTGCAAGGAAAGGAGGGTCTTTAATCCTTGCTTTCTTCATCCCTTACACCCTGGGAAGAAAAGTCCTTTCACTGCTTTTATTCTTTATAACTGCCTACCTCATTTTCTAAAAGAACTCTGTTACCTACTCAGAGAACCCAGCTAAGAGGAACCTGCACACTTACCCACTGTTTTTTTCACATTGCAGTATTCAAACTGCAGCCACCTCATTGCTGTTGCTGGAAAGTAAGTTATCTTGCATGCGTTTCCATCACAGGCTTGGAAAAATTACCCTTCGCCCTCACTGCCTGACCCTTGGTAGGCATACTTTCTTAACAGTCGTAACTCTGAAGCGTTTTGGTTCTTTAAGCCCCACTCCTTTCCTGGGTTGAGACACTTGACATTATCAGTGCACATGCCAAAAGTGTTTTCATTTTTGGCACGCAGCGTAAGAGTAAGTAACTGTTATTTCTCCTGACAAGACAGATATTTCATTTGATCAGTTCAGTGAGTAAGCTGATACTGTGAATATTAGGGTCCTAGGGTTATTGGAATGGATGGGCTTGGAGTGCACGGGCTTGGAGAGGGAACCAGCTAATCATCTCCCCAAATCAGAGCAATGAACAAGCACCCCCTGTTCTACTGACCATCCTCCTTGGCCTTTTGCAATACAAGAGTTGAAGCTAGTGTACTTGAAGCTAGTGTAATTTTAGGAAAGCTAAAGTTGAAAAGATGCTCTTTGACTTTATGCCCCATCTGACAGCATGAACCGCCATACTAGGAAAGCCATGCTTGTGATGGAGGGTTTGCAACAGCGAAGAGATAAAGTGGATGCCTTGTGTTCTCTCCTTCTTCCTGGTAGCTGAGAAAATAGCCCAGCTACTGCCCTATGGACACCAAGGGTCATGGATGGGGACAGATTAATTGCTGTTTTGCTGGAATTGAAAGAGTATAGGAAATAGTTACCATGCTAGTAAATTATGTGTGGCTGTGAGTGTGAATAAAAATCACTTTCCAGCCAAGGTCTTGGCCATATTCTGCCTGACTACAGTAACCCAGCTGAGGATTAGTGTAATACATCATGGAAAAAAGATCACCAACAGGTCCAAATCTGGAGCTGGATCACAGCTCTCCATTGAAGTCTTCTAAAGCCGACAAGATCAACCTACCCCTCTGATTACCTGCCTTTTCTGAGGAAGGTTTCTGTCCACTTAGTTAAACAAGAGTTAGGCAGAGACTGACTAAGGAGTAGGTTGCCAAAACATGAAAGAAGATACACTGCTGTATTTCTGGGCAAGTAGGGTAGAGGTTCTTACCAAATACCCCAGCTAACTGATGATGCAAGGAAGAGCAGAAGGCATAATCCCAGCTATATCGTTTCCCCTCCTGCCTCTCTATATGTTTCTTATTACAAATTCTTCCATAGTCTGGAAAGAAATGTCTCTCTTCTGTATATCTTTATTCTTTCCCATTTGGTGAACTACTCTGCACCTGCCTCTTACTCTGATGCTGTTTTAATTTTGCAGAAATTAGATTTCCTTTGTTTGGTTTATCTTTGTGCATGTGTGTCTCTGCAGTGAACTTTCATTTAAGATGTCAGCAGGAACATGTTCTGCTCTAGAACTGAGTCCTGCTATTAACACTGCAAAGACAAAAATGGGTATAAAACCACACAAAATGGCACTTGCCATACACACACACACACACACACACACACACACACACACAAAGGAAAAAAAGTTATAAAAGGTTATTAAAAGAAACCCTTGATTTTCACTGGCAATGTAGAGACCATGTTTGTCTTACCTCAGGGCTCCTAACACTGTTGTATTCAAGCACAGAATTTTAGGAAAGGTCACAGTTTTGGGACAGAGAATTCTCATTTAAAGCAGGACAGTAAGGGTTAAGACACTTGTATTCAGACTCTTGTGCTACAGATCTGCTCAGATTGATCCGGGACAAGCCACACAACCTCTTTATGGTAGGATTGGGCAGTCTGTAAGTTGTGAATTATAACACATTCTAAAGACTAGGTAATGTTTGAAGCATATCTAAGGATGTTCAGATGGCTGTTCATTGTTTAAAAATCACAGTGTGAAAACTATTTTCTGTTTAAATAGATGTTGAGCTTCATCATGGTACCTTTAGGTGGAAGCATTGTTTGCAAGGCCAGTTTGAGTTTTTGGGAAAAAAAACAACTACTGGAATTTGGTAGAAAAGAAGACATTGCTTTTGGTAGGGAAAACAAGCTGTTTTGTTTGGGTGTAGTAAGAGAAAATAGAATAGAGCCCAAAATAAAGAAGGCTGGTCTGTAAGAGCCTACCAGGCATCAGGGACCTGTGTTCAGAGTACCTAAGTTTCTCTCTAGGGCTACTAGCCCTGCAAAGCAGAGGGATCAGGGCATGCAACACAGTGACTTGTGTGAAGTCAGGCAGTTCTCTTGGCCTCAAAGGTGTGAAAGGCTTGTTTTCTGAATTCAACCCAATGGCCCCTCTGTTACTTAAATGAGATAGAGGCTGGGAAAGATTTCTTGTCATAGAAATCCTCTTTCCCCAGCAGACAAGATAAAAAAGTGTATACACAAAACTGCTTTCCCCAGTTTAGGTCTCCTAATTATTATCTTTTTTTGCCCTGTACAGACAGCATTTCACTCACTTTCTTGTGAAAATGCAACAATAGAGCCTTCATAAAAGGGAAAAAAACCCATCCCAAACCCCAAAAGTAACTAGATCTCTTCCTCTTCTGTATTTTCCTTTGTTAAAAAAAAAAAAAAAAGGACCTTATCAACAAGTGAAATCAAGTTTGTTTGGCATGATTTCCAGGTTACTCCTATATTAGACCAAATGAAATTTCTGTCAATCAATCAGTCAACCTGCTGGAAAGTTGATCATTATTCCATGATAAAAGTTTTTTTAAAAAGCAAAAAATTAATTTATCAAAACCAGATTGGTCATTAAAGGCTGGGGAAAAGTCTTCAAACAAATTTTCTAGCCATTATATCTTGGAAGAGCCAGGAAAATTAGATACATCTCACCATTTTCCTTTCCTTTCCTTTCCTTTCCTTTCCTTTCCTTTCCTTTCCTTTCCTTTCCTTTCCTTTCCCTTTCCTTTCCTTTCCTTTCCCTTTCCTTTCCTTTCCTTTCCTTTCCTTTCCTTTCCTTTCCTTTCCTTTCCTTTCCTTTCCTTTCCTTTCCTTTCCTTTCCTTTCGCGCGTCTCAAAGACCTGATACTGCCTATCGCTCCATCAGCCTGTAGTGCTCTGATTGTGATCTGTCCAAGGCTAATATTGATGGAACATTGTTGCTCTGCATCGGGAAAACATGTGAGGAGAACTGGTGACCTCAGAAGCCAGAGGCTGCCTTATGAAAGTCATCCCAAAGGGTGGCACTTACCAGAGCACCTGTGGGTAGGCTCTGTTCAGAGGCCACAGACTGAGTTGGCCAGGATGGTTCCCTGCCCCTCCTGCTGTGAGAGAGCAGCACTTCCAGGGGAGGATCCGGTCAGGGCAGCAAACAAAGGCTGTGTTCAAAAACCAAGCCTGGTGCTTCTGTTGCATGTGGTGTTCTGCCTTGGATTTACCCTAACAGAGTTCTTTTGCTTCCAGATTTACCAGCTTAATCTCACAGTCCTTTCTGACTTCGTCCTGGAACTGTTTTAAAAACCACACACATCTGAAGGATAGCCATGTTGAGATCAGTGTTTCCTTCTTTATTCTTTGGAGGAAGAGAAATTGGCTAAAGCTGAGAGAAGAGCTCAGCTGTGTATGGAGAGGTTTGCAAAGGATGAAGCCTTCTGAAGTTCTAAAATCAGCTTGCAGGACTCTTGTTCTCTTTCTTAGGGAATTCAGGTTGGCAGATCAAGCCCAGCCAGCAGAAACTATTCCTTTCTATCCTTCTCAGAAAGGAAGGGTCAGGCCTCTGCACAGCTTACTCTCAAGGCAGGGGAAGCTCCATTTGTCCATTTGCACTGAGTCAGAAGACATTAATATTATGCTTCTGCACCACTCTGAAAATGCCCACCTCACCCAGGTAGTCCTCTGTCAGCAACAGCCCATTTCCAGAGTACAAACCCACTATTGTACTGTTTATATCAGTTAATTCAGCCCTGCGGACCTTGTGCCAGGCAATCTCATGGCTCCCTGCTTGCCTCACCTCAGCCTGGATAAAAGTTAAAGTGCAAAATTAAGACATCAGCTATTGGGAGTGCAGGACCTGCCTGCCAAGCCATTCCCACTCTTGTCTCCCATTCACTGAGAGCCTACACCAGAGCTAATCTCTGCACAGTCAGGATCCAGCCAGGGTGGGTGTACCTTTCTGAAGAAACTTGCTTGCTGTCAAAATCAGCTCACTGCAAACATCCTGACTGCTCTTGAACTGTAGTCTGCCCAGACCCTGACCCTATGTGCCTCCTCCTGCCTCTCTTGCTACTGTGCAACAGGAATCTTCTTCATGAGGCAGCTAAGTCACCAGTCAGCCCCTCTCTGTCCTCAAGTTTCTGTTGGAAACACAACGGGGCTGGTTTTGTCCTTGCCTCTACTTGGTCAGGTGTTCTCTGATGTGGTTAGTGAGATTCCTTACAATCTTGGGCCCTACTAATGCTAAAGCTTGTCTCTTGTCTCTTCAATATTTAAAGTGTCTTAGGGTTTCTGCTGTGATGATATATCACTTAAATGTACAAAGGTATATATGTTTCATTTGTATTAATTCTGGGTCATGGAAAAATGTATCATCTGAATTGTGCCACCTGCAACATTCAGGTAATCTGATTCTGCTGTACCCTTACAACAGGATACGTTTTCTTTCTGTCTTTGTTTTTTAAACCAACCTGTTTTCTGTGCTGTCTTTGTGTACCTTCTACCATAAAAGACCTCTGTCTTGACATCCTTTAAAGACAGGTGATCAGAATCACATAACTTGTCCTCATGTGGCCTGGGGACACATTAGGGCACACCATTAGTTTATATGCATTTGTTAAGATCTCTGGTAGAGAAGGTAGTCACACTGGCTTTGAATTTGGATGTTTCTCTTTTCCGAATATTCTCAAGTTTCTACAAATACTGATTGTATGAGAAGTTGTAGCCTAATTTATCCTGTCTTTATTGCTTACAGCTGAGCCACATTTCATTTTCTTTTATGCTGTATTAGTCCCATCATCCAAAAAGCTCTAGTCTGCCCTTTGCTTCTCCTGGTGTTGTACATCTTTGCCTCAAATTAGATTCTGGGTTTTATATTTAGAAATACCCTCCTAATTTCTACTTTTTAAAAATTTTGTTTGCCTGGCATAAGAGAATGAAGCTTTTATCCAGGTATAGTTGTATGTATTTTTGTTTTACAAAGGCCTCTGGCTTTGTCTACCTGTAAAGGATATTTTTATATATTTGAGCAGCGACCATCTAAACATGAGCTAGAAGCATAGGAGAGATACAGGTGAGGTTTGTGAGTGCAGTTGGAAAGGTAGAGAGCAGGTAGCAAGGGGCAAACAGACCCTTTAGTGCAGCTCTGTGTGAGTCAGGCGATCCCTGCAAGACTGCGTGTGGTAGGCATATGCCCAAGAGTTTCGCGTGCTTTTACGGAGAGGGACCTTCAAAATAGGTGTTGGTGTGTTGCCGTAAATATGCAGTGCAATTCTGTGAGTGTGAAAACACGTGCGGGAACTGAGAGCACAGAGACTCTAGCAGCAATCGGTACATGTGCAGAGCTTTGAAAATGTGTCCTTCGTGAAATTAGTTGTATGTGCCACTTTAGATGTTTGTAAAGATTTCTGAGGGTCTGTAGCTATGGTTTTTTGTGCCTGGAAATATGTGCTGTTTTCCTGAATGTCTGATTCTAATCTCACGTGCCACGACTTATTCCAGTGTGGTTTCATAAACTGCTCTGAAGTGACCTTTGAATTACACTGCTTTGTAACGGGATTCGGGCGCTCTTCTGCACACGTTTGTTGGAATGGACATAGGTGCGGGAAAACAGATTTCCGAGTGCAGCGATTATGCTGCGCCGCGCTGAGACGCGGGTCTGTGCATGTGCACGAAGTGTGTGTTTGTGGAGCCGTGTTTGCATATAACAGCGCCTGGGACACGCGTGTTCCAGAGCCACGCTGGTGCCGAGTGCCGAGCATGTGGGCTGCTGTGTGGGCGCACAGCCACCCGCTGGCACGCCCGCGGAAACAGCCCGCGGGGCATCCTTTACCTCAAGTTTTTGCATAACCCTAAACTCTGCAGCCGCTGTCCACGACAGACAGACCGGTGGGTAAGAGGGAAGGGGCGCGTGCG
>VZTG01010346.1:969221-1162723 GCA_013397845.1 Melanocharis versteri
GCAGGGCAGGGCAGGGCAGGGCAGGGCAGGCAGGGCGCACCTCCGCGCCGGCAGGTGCGGCGGAGTCCGCGGAAGAGCACTTGGGGGGGTAGGCGCGCTGGGGCGTTTCTTTCCTGCCGTGTAACTTCTCCCTCTAATGCTTCATCTCCTAGGAACAGGCAGCTAACAGTGAGCGCTGACAGTCCTTTCTGCGCAGTTTTACTTTCCGTCTGTGCTAGGATTTTTATTAGATGAATTACTAGGTGCCTATAAAGAGATGTGCATATAAAATTATACGAAGCAGATCCATTAAAGCACTGTCTTTTATTTTAAAAGTCTGTTTTTCATCTGAAATGCACTACGGAAATTCAGTTTCCCACAGACTACTGTTTTGGATAGCCTGCCCGGGGTAAGAGTGGAGTGAGTCGGAGGGCTGGCAAACAGACATCCCAAGCTGGGACTGGTGGCTGACACCTTAGCACCTGCTACTGCTCTTTGTATTCCGGAGTGGGCTGTGCCTGGTAATGCTGTGTTTAAAATCACTTTAGCGTGTTAAGTTTGGTTTGATCCTGTTGGGGAAGTTAGGAAACAAGGCAAAACCTTTTCAGCGTCTGCATCTAGCTGACTGGAACAATTAATTTTAAATGCATTTCTCTGATAAATCTCACCCTGAGCAGAGTCTCCTTTTGTGTGTTTGCATGTTAATCCGTGTGTCACCTATGCAGGTTTTGTGGTGTCATCAGAGGTGGGAATGAAGTAATTTTGCCTATTTCATTGCTTTTGTGTTAAGAACACATTGTATTTAGTAAAATTAAAATAATTAAAATCAAACAAATCATCCACAAATAGCCCTCTTTCCTCATTTCAGCTTTTATTTGTCTTTCTGTACATTGTTTTCTGATATTCCATCTGTCTTTACACTCATTTCTCTTTCCTTTAATCCCCAGCTTCCAGCAGTTTCATTAAAATGAGACTTAGTATTGTTAATAGAAATTAATAATCTAACCCATGTGATTTTCTTCTCCCCACTGGTGCTACACTTGTGGCTGCTCCATTTTGAATTAAAAATAAACAAACAGTTTCTTAAGGGAAATTTATTCTGTATGCTGCTGGGAGTCTTAATATTAAGACAAAAATAGAAGATGCATTTACCTTCATAAAAAACAAAAGAACAAAATGCCACAATGAAAAGCTAGATCTTCATCACTTACTATATTATCTCTTAACTTTTTCCTTTTATTTTTTGTACTTTTGGAATTGAGAAAAAGGAACTCAAACAACATGAAAACAGTAAGAAGTAATCTGCATGTTGTATTGCCATTCACCTTTTTTACTTTTTCATGGGGTCTCAGTCAGCTCTCAAAAATGCCAAGTGCACCTTACCCATATGCACAACTCCTTGGCTGCTGAGTAGACAGATGAGGGTGGCCCTGGGGGAAGTGCCACTGAGCCCCTATGGCTTTACAGCAGACAGAGTGCTGCTTTTTGAGATGAGAAACTGTTGGAGAGCTCTTTGTTTAAAGAGGTGCTTGATTCTGTGTGCCAACTGACCTTCTCTTCAACATTATTGAGGTTTGGTAAAATAGAGGACTATGATTTAAAATATCGGAACCTCAGTTTTTTCAGCTTTTTTAATTTAAAGGAGTACAACAGTGCAGGAAAGTCTGAAAAAAGTTACTGAGAGAAGTAAGATAAGAGCAGCTTTAAAAACACAATATATATAGAGGTATATGTTCAGTGTGTCAGGTAGTGATTTGATTTACATTCTAGTTTTATTAAGGCTAGATTTCACATTGTATTCCTGTAGCTGAGGATGAGTTGGCCCAATCTATATCTGTTTAACCATCTTTTTCTCCCACTGTAACACAATTACCTTGTGAACATACAGTGTGAATACAGGTGTTGTATTTGTGCCTGTATCCCTAACTAGCTGTGTGAGCATATTATTCTTGCTGTACTGATTTACTCTTTTGACTGCTAGCTATTGAAATGATTTTAAGTTATTTTCTTTATTTTTTTAATACCACTTTTAATTCTGTGGTTGTCAATTTTTGTCACATTAAACCTTAAATTAGGAACAAATTAAAAAATATTGCAAACCGCTTATTCTTGTTTAGTTGCTTGTTAAGTCATAGGAAAAAATACAAGGAAGACTAAATGTTGAAAGAGAAGTGGATGTGGTCACTCAATATATGATCCATACAGTTCCCTGGAAACTGTATTTCACCTCATAATTATTGAAACAGGGAGAGAATGAACAAGGAAAAGGAGAGGAGAGGTGACTCCTTTCACCTTGGAGTTTGATGAGGTCTTAATTTTTGTAAGTCAGACCCAAAAAGAGTCCGAACAAAAACTAAGCAAAGGAATTCCTTGCCCCTAATTCGTTCTTCAGGTTTTGTATTTATCTTCCTCAAGCAGTGAAAATTCCGTTTCCATTGCCTGTGTGTGCTGATCTAAGCGATTACACCAGGAACCTGTGGAAGTTCTGGTTAGCAGGTTGTGTGGTTTCTCTTGGTGCAGAATCTTTCAGGGAGAGTACAAAAATGCTTCTTCCTAATTTTGACCCTCTGTGCATGCATTTTAAGGCCATGTATGTATTTATTTTCTTACACAGAAATCCACTCTTTAGCAAACGCTTCCTACATTTTGGTAGTGACCTCTGGGAGAATTGTTCGTGGGGTAGATGATGCAGCTCCAAGGAGTAAGCTTTTGTATGAATTGGAATTTGTTTGAAGCATTTTCGAATTGGGAAATTAACAAAGGCAGTGATTTGTACCTGCAGTTTGTCTCTCAGGTGAGGGCAGATGGTGAGAATACATTAGTTAAACTGTACTGACAGCGCCTGTCTGCGGTATGGCAGGAAGGGAATGCGTGTGCAGACACCACAAACGTACACTCTGCCATATGAAATACGTCGTTATAGTCACACGCAAACACATATGTGCACCTGTAAATATTTGTGTGTAGGTATACACACACGCATATGTATGGTCATATGGAGAACTGATGTTGTAGCTCTCTCATGTGCAAACCTGAGGCTGTTTCAGAGGAGAGTAGAATACAGCATTTTTACTTTTCCGTATTAACTTCTGAATCTCAGGGAATTTGTTTTCTGCCTCGTTATAGTTGCCACTAGAAATGTTGATAGGACTACAAAATTGCCATTTCTGTTTCTAATTAATATTCTACATGACAGACAGAAACTGACCAAGGAGCCACTGTGAAGGTAAAATAAAAATCATTGGCAAATGAGAGCATCCTGCCAGATGCTGTCTCTTACACTGTTTCCTCTGATGTACGAGAAAGACATGTGAGTCATTGATGTAATAAAAATAAAAATTATTTTATGAAGAGAAAGAAAGACTTGAAAGGAATAAATTACGTATTTGATAGAGAGATAGAAAGGTATAATGTTGGAATTTTAAGGCAATGAAGGCGCAAATTCCAGACCCTGTGGCAGAGAATTAACAAAGTTGCTGTCACTGACCCTAATGCATAGATTGAAGTAATGTGACTTGATTTCAGAGGTTACTGGAAATCTTCATATTCTGTGAATGGGGGGAAATCTGAGTCAGAGAATCTGAATGCAACTGTGCTCTGAATATATCTCAAAGGCTGGAGTGGGGAGGAGTTGTTAATTGGTGAGAATAGGACGGAGTTGTTTGTTTTGTTGACAGAATAAATTGAAAAACGTCTATAAGGAATTGGTGTAGTTACTGGGTTTCTGACAAGATTCCCATCATAAAATGGGGTCTCAGTACACTAAGTTTAGTGAGCGCGGGGCTGATGAGGAAATCAGTAGCTTTAAAGTATTTGTATTAACTTTTCCCTCCTCTTCTAATTCCACTTTTAAAAGTAAACATGATCTAATCATTATCAATTATTGAGAAATATGGAAAGATCAATATATTTAAAAAATAGGATTTTTTCATTGTATTGATTTGAAGTAATCAATAAATATTGCATTTAGCCTGAGAGGGGAAAGACTTTGGAGAGATTGCATCAGAGAAAGTTGCTGTGATAGAGATTTCGTGTCCCGTTTTCTTCCTCTCCAAGAGAATGTTGCTCTACTGTCTGTGCCCTTTCCGCTGTTATTTCCCAGCCCCGTTTCTGCACTGTCACTACTGCTCTGAATTTCACGTTGTTTGAAAATACCCGTATTCTTCAAATGATTTCAGTTCAATAAGGAGTTTTGTGCATTGTTTCAGTGGGTCTCTTTACAAAATTTTCCAGGGCTTGAAGGATAAAAATTCTCTTAGGGAACAGAAACAGGGAGAAGGTAAAGGGTTTAAACCTGAGTGTAGATGAAATTTACGGGTTCTGTCAGGAGCAAGGTAGAATTTCTCCAAAGAGTGTAAAATGTCTAAAAGAGATGTAATTAAGGAAAGAAATAATAAAAGTAGAAAAAAGTGGTAACGAATCTTGGATATAAAAGCCAAAATCCTTTCCCCAACTTCTTATTCTAACTTGTGCTCCTTGGTTTAAGAGTTGGGGGTCATAGAGCTGCACATCAGCAATTCCAGTGTAGACTGCAGCGACTGGGAAATTCTTCCCAGTCAGACCTGTTCTTTATTCTGTGGAGCTACTGGCGGTAACATTACAGCCAGAGAGCACAACAGAATTTTTAGTCTGCGCAGTGTGAGCAAGTAAATATAGCATCTGCCCAGAACCCAGCAGTGGGCTTCTTAAGTAATGCTGCTGTAGAAACTGGGGGAAAAAAGGGGAAAGATCAGAGTTTCCGTGACAAACCATGAATCAGAACAGTTGTTTTTTTAGTAAAGGGACTTAATAAAGAAGATATTAGCAGTACATGGTTATGGTGACCTTGCCAAAAAACAAAGGAAACACTTGGTTTCTTTCTGTCTTCGCGGTACTAGCTGCATTTGAGTTTTGAATGTAGTCATTTCTATGTAGCTTGCATGTGTAAAGTGCTTTGTGCCTGTCATTGGGAACAGAAAACAATTTAGTATACTTGTTAGTAACAGCTATTGACTTGGCAAGTTTTACTTTTTAGGAATTAAATTGTGATGACTTACTCCTTGCATTTGTTTCTATTCTTGTTACGCTGCCTCTCTCTAAAGCTGTGCCCTGTCTCTTCAGAGCAATAGATGTGCCCACAAAAAAATGATGCTTGCAGCTGGAGCACAGTGCACTTTGATTCTTCCAGTGCTTGGAAGTCTGGCTGCTGGCAGTGACTGTCCGTGAGGAGAAACATGTCTGCTCAAGGTGGAACGCACTGTATAATAATATATTTGTCATGTTTGTAATTGCAAATGTAATTAGCAAACAAGCTCTGGGGGATTGAGGACTTGAAACTTTCACTGCACATCATTTGACCCTATCTTGACTGGACTGGAGCTTATATGTCACTGTTAACCCTTGCTGTTCTTGCAGAGAAATGCTCCTTCTGATATGACTGCTGCTAAGTTTCCCGTCTTCTTCCTCTCCCTGCTCCCCCCCTCCGCAACCCCGCCCTGCTTTTTTTGTTTTTTGGCTATGAGCAGCATCGTACCTGTATTTGCTTATACCTTCTTTTATTGTGATAGCAAGTGCTTATGTTCCTCCTGTGACACATGCACTAATATTTCCTCTCCTAGCACTTCTGACACAGCCTGGAAAGCATTCTGCAATGCCCTTTGTGAAGAGCACTGTGTACCAGTAAGTGCTTTTGCATACTGAGCTGTTCAGTGCATTCCTATCACCACAGGCAACGTTACTACTCAGTGCCCCTTGCACTTCGCAGAGACAACTTGCGAAAAGCAGGTGGCAAGCTGTTATCACACAACCTGCGATGGCTCTCTGTCCCTGCTGAGCTGGAATTTTCTTGCACTCCCTTTCTGAATAGGGGAGGAATAAATATCTAACAAATCCTATTCGTTTTATGGAATCCTGAAAAATATCAGTCTAGTAACCCTTAGGCTGACTTTTTTGTCCTACAAAAGGTGTTCCTGATCCATATGGATTTAGTGGACAGCACAGAATCAGTTCATAAAGTCACAAACTTATGTGTGCATAGGAAGCAAAAAGGGGCTATTTCACTTTTTCATATTAATAGTCTCTTCTTTCTTTTTTGTTTTGAAGATAAGACTTAAATTGCAATAAAATTTGTGATAGGACTGTTCTTGTTTTGGACAGAGTTCTATTTATTCTTGCATTTTTGTGTACGTGAAAGGAAATCAGTTAAATATAGAGAGGGGTGGCTGTTTTTATACAATTTTTTTGTCGTGACAGTAAGGACATCTTGCAAATATTGCATGCTGTTGAAGGCTTGGAAGGAAAAGGAAACCTATTCCAGTTTCTTCTTGGTAGGATAAGAGCATTTAATTGAACCCCTTCCTTCTGTCCAAATTTTCCTTTTTGGTTCCTGGAAATTGTGTTTGATTTACCATGTATTTTAAGGGTCATATATTTTTCTTAAATTAGCATAGCCTATAATGTGGGTGATGGAAGTGGGACCTCCAGCTTGGAGTATCTTGCATAACAGGAGAAAATTTCTTACAGCGCCTTTTGTTTTGAATTGATTGTCTGTGTTTTACTGCAGATCTTTTTACAAGAAGATTTCTTCTTGCTCTATGTCTGCTGGTCTGAAAGGCTGTTTGTACATACAGCATATTAAGAAGTGTTATTTTCTAGGGTTTTTCCCCCTTTCTCTCATGTCACTTTAAAGTTCCCTTTTGTAATAATGGCCCTCAATCTCCGGTGATGGAGCCGTCACTGTGAACAATGCTGGTGAGTGTATTGTCTCGCTGTCCTTTCACTCAAGACAAAGGTCAAAAGAACAGCTTAAAAAAAATGTTCAATTCTCCTGTTATGACTTTGCATATGAAGATGATAATTTTAAGAATGTATAAGCAGTTAGGTGAAAATAAAACAGAGATAGGATTTTCCGTCAGTTTCTGCAAGTACTTTTTTTTTAATGTACTGACATGAATGATTACAAACCAAATTTCTCACTGAGATTTACATCATTTTACGTATTAAAAAATTAAAGGGCTGAAGGGCATTAAAGAATTATTCTTCAACAGATTTTATTTTTCCTAAGTCTTCTGTGTTGTTTTTGTTTTTATTCAGTCAAACTGACAAGTTTCTCTTTCTCAATCACATTTGTTTCATGATTCAAGAAATTACACTTATCTAGATGAGTTTTTCACAGATGTGGCAATATAGCAGTGAAGAACATAGGATGTTACTGATTTCGGGGATTTGGTTTAAAATTTATTTTTACTGCACATAACCAGAATTAATCGATACTCATTTTCAGTGTGTACGTTTTCTATATGCTTCGCTTATAACTTTTAAAACAATTTATAATTTACACACTAATTTTAGGGACTTGCTGTCATTTTATTTTTCTTTGTTTCCAGACCATGTATGGCATGTGATTGCCCTCTAGTTTTACACGTTCAGGAAGTGCTGTAGAGGAAGAGCGGTTTAATTCTTTAGAACACATAAATTTAGTCCTGCTTCAGTTCCTCTTCAGATGTATATGATGCTGTTCCTACTTTTATCCTTAAGAGTTTAATTCAGTTTCTTCATAGCTTTTATATTTCTGTTGATGAGGGCTTTTTTTTTTTTTGTCATTCTTGTAGGCTAACGGGGTAATGGTACAGGGAGACACTGAAAAAATTCTAAAAGCGTCGGTGCCTGTTGCCCGACCCTCTATAGTAGGCAATTTTTGTTATCAGATTCATCAGTAGTGCAAAGGTGCCTGGCTGGATCAGGGCTCTCCATGCACCTGTGATAAAGAGCGACTTGGAGCGATGATGTGCAGCCTCACCGGGGACTGCGTAGGGAGGAGGCCAGAACTGTCTGGTACAATCGAAACTCACCTTCAGAGCCAAGGAAATCCTGACACGGGAACTTGCATTTTTGTGCTTGGGCATCGTGAAGGATGGTGACTTTACCTTCTGTGGATTCTCTTTGCCTTAATAGGTTGTAGCAAATATGACTTTATGAAAATGATGTTTAAGTGTATCATAGGTATTATTTTACATTGATGATGCCAGATGCATCTCCTTTGGAATAATTGATTCAAGTTGTGTAGGGGCACCAAGCGCGCTGTGGAGGACTAGGATGTGCCAGAGTAGGACAGAGAAGAGTTTTCTTGCATACAGAGATCTGTGAGTGCATGGATGGATGTCTGTCAGAGGTGTGTGTACACACTTAATTTAACGTAATTGTGCGCATACTATAATTTAACAGAACACACATGTATATAAACGATATAATTTTATATATAATAAAGTGTTCATTTGATGTTGCACAGTGTGCTATTTCGCTTATCCATCCAATGTCTCTTTGGATGCATACGCAAGACTTTCTGCATGTGGTTACATATGTCTGTGTGTATTAGTGTATAAATGTATAGAAAGAAACAAGGATAGCTCTGTCTGTCTTCATCACACAGGTTGCTCCCATTCTTTATTAATTCAAGCTTTTAAATCTCTTCATGGCCTTACATAGAAGGTGTTTTGTAAACGTAAAATGCTGTACAAATACACCATATAGAACATTTGCGCTGAAAAATTGGGTGCTTCTCTGGGAGTATATATTATTATGGATTATATAGGATTAGGTGCTACTAAATAACAGCAGTTAGATCTTCTGTTTATAGATCAATGAAGTGGTGCTTTTTAAAGGGAACAGAGATTTTCTTTAAATGGAGTATCAGAGAGTAATTTGGAAAACAGTATGCAGAACATAGATCCAGCTATAACATTGTCAAGATAAAAATGGGCTCGAGAGCCATAGCCATAAAAGTCAGCGATTTGGAATTTCTTTTATCTGTTTATTTAATTTTTGGTGGTTTTGGAAATTTTCTCTTTTTTTTTTTGTTTTTAATGTGATCTTGGTTTAGTAAGACACTAAATATAGTGTGCTTCCCCTTACGGAATAACTTAAAAGGTTATTTGATTATGAAATATTTTGGGTTGTTTTTTTTTTTAATTTCATCACCTGCAATGTCTCTGACAATTGTCTTTTTATTGTTTTTAAAGTGTTTTTTATTTTCCTACAGAGCAGTTTCTTTTTTCCTAGCAATTACAGTTAGGGGACTGTCATTACAGAACAACTATAAGCCCTAATCACTGCCCGTGATCATTACTTCTCTAATAATATGGACTGCCTCTGTTGAAATTTCCCTTCTTGATTTCCTAGTCTAAGACGGACTTGTTTTTTTAAAATACTAACAAATTCAATTCCACGGCCTTTTTTAAATAACATAATTATGAAACAAAACCAAAAGCTCTCACAGTACGGTGATGTGGTATCTATACATGTTTTAATGTGCTAGTTTTCCTTAGAATTTTCCCTTGGGTGTTTGAGGAAAAACAGATTCAGCCCTCTTAATTGTTCATTGAAAGAAGAAAAAATACCTGCTTTTGGCTGGGTTACTTTTTCAATGTACTATTACTTTGCTTTGGTCTCTGCAAAATGTTATAGATTCAATTCCCCTGCTGGACCAGGAGTTAAAAATTAATTCATGAATAATAAAAGCCAATCAGTCTAGTTGAGTTTAAGAAGGATTAGAAGAAAGGTTTTTGTACAGAAGCAGTTATATATCTTGGTTGTGATATTGTTGGACTAATAGATATTGTACTAGGTCCCACTGGTTATCTGATAAAGGTAGCTGATTTGCAAATAGGATTGTTATCCTGATGACTAACGAGTCTAATGTTGGATGGATTAAAAGAGAATGGGCAGCTGTTGTCTATTATAAGTTCTTGACTCCCTCTTAGAAGACAATTACTTGATTCAGATGGATAGATTGGAAAGGGACCAGGTAAATACGAACTGCGAAGAAATGGTTCCCACTATCATACTGCAGCTGGAATTTTCAAGGGGAGTGATGTGGCTTGGGCACTGAATTCCACTGAGTGTCAGTGTGCCTGTGGTGGGGAGCTGTCCATAATTGTTGAGAGACCTGCACAGACACCAGGCTACCCTGTGCTCAAAGCATGTAACTGATACAAGGTGGACACAGAACAGCTCATGAATCCCTTGAAATAGAGGAAGGATTTGCACACAAAATTTTGTGATGCAAACGCCCCCGTTCCTACACAGATCTGCTGTGTAACACTGGGGAGGAGAAGGAAGTGGGAGGCATGGCTTTGGAGGAAGGAGGACATCCAAGGTTACGGAGATCTCTTTTTTTTTTTTTTTTTAAAGGATTCATTGCTAAAGGTAGCATTTAGGGGAGAGACGGTGGACAAAGGTGGCTTGTTTTAGGAACAGTGCTTCTGCCTGACATGAGGTATAAGAAGAAGGCTGCGAGCCCTTCAGCTCAGTTAGGTGGGAGTCTGGGGAAGGGAAAAAGAAGATGTGGCTGCCATGGGCAAGAGGAGGAATGGATACATCTTTTCAGATATCTGCTCCGTAAAAGCTTCTTAGGACTACAGACCCTTGTTAAGAAAAGCATCTTGAGTGACAAATTGTTCTTGTGTATGAGGAGTTCACTGTCACATTCAAGAGCCGCAGCATCTCTGTCTTTCAGCTGTCGTGGGAAAACTTGTAAGCGGAGGATCTTTGTGAGGTTAAAGACAGTGATATTCAGCCTGCAGGCGACTGGCTGTTACGTTTGGGTAGAAATAAAGGCAGCATAGAGAGGAGTGTCCATCTTTTGGAAGGAGAACGATTTTGCTTCCCTCAGCGCAGGACTGGCCAGTGTCCTTGCCTCCCAGTGCCCATTGCTGTAGCGCAGGTAGGAGCTGGAAGAGCTCTGCAGCCATCTGCAGGGCTCTGCTGACAGTGCGCCGGGCTGCTCAGGGGGCTGCGGGGCCGGCCTGGACAGCAGCCCTCGCACCGTTGTTTGCACCGGCCAGCTCTTCGAAAATGTTCAGATTGCTTTGTCCTCTTCTAAAAGTACGTGCAGGTTCCTCCTGGGCGTCTTGGCAGTGCTCTCATTACTGCATTAAGAGAGCATTTCCGTGTTCATGGACCTGATGAAGTCCCCAGGGAGACCCTCTGTCATCCCTGCTGTGCACTCCCTTCAGCATCTTACTAGTGTAAGTTTGGATGCCTGAAGGGCGATTCCACAGTCTGTGAAGATCTAATGGTAAGGAAGCTTGGTGGGGAAAGAGAAACCTTAGTGTTTTGCATAGGAGTTTCTTTGAGAAATATGTTAATCTTTATGACTGCATAATTTATGTTTATGTACACTATTTCCAAAGTGGAGCTATCTCTTGCTTTCTCACAAAATTACAGAACTGCTGAGGTTGGAAGGGACCTTTGGAGGTCATCTGGTCCAACCCCTTGCTCAAGCAGGACCATAGGCTAGTTGCTCAGGACCAGGTCCAGCCTGCTCTTCAATATCCCCAAGATGGGAGACACCACAACCTCTCTGGACAACCTGTGTGAGTGCTTGGCCACCCACAGCAGTGAACAAGTGTTGGCTTATGTTCAGAAAGACCCTACTATATTTCAGTTCATAGCCTCATGTTGTGTCCTTTTACCTCCTACTTGAGTTTGCCCAATCATTTTATGGTGTCTCAAAACTCTTTCTAGTTTGTCAGTCACTTCCTACTAAAGTGACACACAGACATTTTAGATCCATTTAGGCTAAATGCATGTGGAAGAGAAGTATCCCCTACCTAGTTCCTGGGAGTATAAATGTCATTGAGACCTGAATTGTTGGGCTCTGGCAAACTGGGCTAAGAATGACAGGTATGTTGTCTTAAAATTACAATTGGTTCATCAAAAGCATCTGTTGTGTCTCATGAGTATATACAGGAGTTTCTCGTCTAGTTCAGAGTATAGCTTATCCACATCACAAATTCATAGAGGTGTTTGTTTTTTATATCCTCTATCCTTTTCTTACTCAGTAGCTTGTTTATCATCTTGTTTATCAGCTACCTAGTCTTGTCTTAACAGGGTAAATGAATAGCAATGAGCAACAATTAAATGCAGATTTAACCAGGAACAGTCGATTCCTTTGGCAGTTGCCCATTACTTTGACTGCTGTTCTCAATCCTTATTGTCTCTGGTTTCTTCTGGAAGAGTGACATCCAAGTGGTCTCATTGTAGCTTTTGT
This sequence comes from Melanocharis versteri, assembly GCA_013397845.1. Classification (NCBI taxonomy): domain Eukaryota; kingdom Metazoa; phylum Chordata; class Aves; order Passeriformes; family Melanocharitidae; genus Melanocharis; species Melanocharis versteri. The sequence goes on from VZTG01010346.1 coordinate 981,229, forward strand.
ACATCACCAATGTGTGAGTTAGGACACAGATGTAGTCCACTGTTCATGATATGGACTACTGAACCAGGGAAAAAACCTTGAATAGCCATAGAGAAAAATCTTTGAGGAGAATGCCATATTAAAATGACTTCTACCATGATAGAAAACCTTCTGCCTGTAATAATGTAGTCAGTACTTGCAGCCTTCTAGAAGTGACTCCTGTGCTAACAGGTTCTGTTGCACTCGCAGCAATAGGTAATTTATATCAGGTTACTTCATCTTCTGAGAGCAGCTAACAACCATGAAATGCTGTCACTACTGTTGAAAAAAGAGGCTGGTGTTGAGAATTTATATGGGAAACTAGATAAGCAGAAACCACAAGATGAAGAAGCCATCTTCATGCGTTGAGCATGCTTGGGAACTTTCTTTTTAAAACTGTCTTCCAAGGTACTTTGAATATGAATCTGTTGTCATTTTTGCTACTGTAAATGGCAAGGAACTCTGAAAATCAGATTGGTTACACCAATGTAAAATTGGTAGAACATTAATATTAGACCATTCAGTTCAACGTCACAGTAGAAGAAATATATGGAAGCCGTATAAAAAATCATATTGAAGTGAGGGGGCAGGAATCAACTAAAGCTTTGTATGGGAATGGCAGAAACAAGCGATTTTCTTTCCATAAAACTCTGCCAGGTGCTATTAGTGCCTCAGATCACTGGCTGATTCTTTCAGAGTTCAGGTTTCATGCTTCTAATGCATGAAATGACTCTTTCACCCCTTCGGGAATAATTTGGAGTATGTTGGAGAAGGCTGCATAGTGGTAATTGGGGAGCAGTTTGATGCATTGCTAAAATGCACAGAGGACAAAATGCCAAATGAGGTGTGAGAGCAGGTGAAGTGTGAACTCGCTGAAGTTGCAAAGAATATTATCCGGATAAAAACACACCAGAGGTGAGTAAAACAGGATTCCAAAGAAGCATTCCAGCATGTGGAGAATTCCAGAGATCTCCAGAGGAGAATGCCCTTTGCCCTTTGCCAAATTTATGAGGATAAACCCATGGAATATGGATGAAACCCATCTCCTGTGCAAAGGAGAAAGAAGACTGCAACAGGATAGCTGGGAAGAAGAGACCCAGCTCTGGTTTTAAGCTTCTTTTAAGGTATCCATATAATACCATCAAGCTGGATAGCAATTGCATCTTTATGGCAATGGATAAAATCAAGATGAAGAAGGCAAATGTAACAAATTGTGCCTTAAGCTAAACCTCCCTGATATTCCCCTGTGGGTAGGAAGTCTAAGTTTAGCACCGTCTGATTCTGTAGTATCCTGAGGACTCTGATGCTGCAAGGAAATGCAAGATGCAATGTCAGACAATATTCTACTGCTCTACACGAGATCCGAAGGAGAGTTGATGATTCAGAATGATCTTGAGCATTTTGGATTGTAAACAGTGTACTTCCACTGAACACCGTTGGAGCTGTGTTTGATTGGGGATGGTGTTCTTGGGGAAGGACAAGCAAGGGTAGAACCTGTGTCATGGAGCTTGAGGTCAGACAGACAGAGAAATGGCAGCTGAAAAGCCAATGGCAAAGTCACTGTGGCTGCATTTTGACTTGTGACTAAGGTTTTTGTCTGAGGTGTGGTAGAAAACATCTATTTCTCACACCTTTTCTCATTTAACTTTACTGAAGATCCTCTGAAAACACACAGCCATTACTTCCTGCAAAAAGATGGAATTTGAATACAACAGCTTTAGGAGAAGGAGAGATCACAGAGGAGGAAGAAAGATTCTGCTAGCATATGCCCAGGTTTCTGTTGCTAAAATTGAATGAGAATTGGCTTAAAAATTGGGATCAAACTTTGCAAAACTGCTGCTTTGTTTTTCTCCCAGCTTTTTAATTCAGTACCCGCCATATGGCTGTTGCGCTGGAAATGGACTTTCCTTGGCATTTGCAGACTGTCTTGTTTTGTCTTTCTGCTGCAAGGTGAAAGTAGTTATCAGCATCCTTGTGAGGCGAGGAAGAGGTACACATGAAAAGCTTGCCCACACAAGCACACGGGTCCCTTCTGCCTGATAGCCCTGTCGTGACCCTGTCACTGGCTGAAAGCACAGCCTGCCTCCTGCCCCTGTCGTGGGGAACCCAAAAGCTGAGTGGTGCTGGGAGCAAAACGCCCTGGGGAGAGGTGGTAAGACATAAAGCAGCAGGATCCTTCAGAGGGAAGAGGAGCATTGAAATGGAGCTTCATTGGGAAGAGCTGCCGTGTATAATGTCATGGGGCCTGAAGACAGAGAACTGTTCCCTTGGGATGAGGAGATTAATTGCAGTGTTTAGCACCCCTGCAACTAGAGAAGAAAGATACACGTTAGCAGCTGGTAGGAGGCCTGTGCTGCACTTCTGCTCCAGTGGAGAAGGCAGGAATGACACGTTGCTGTGAGGTGGGATGGCAGTGGAGCCCTGCACATCGGTTAGGGCAAGTTAAAGGAACACTGACTTGGCGTGGAAGAAAGAAAATCTTAACTGATGTTTTTCATGGGGATAGAGGTCCTACAGGATATCCCCCAGAGAAAAGGCTCAGTCAGTGAGCTGGAAAATGAGAGAACCAGGAACCACTAACCAATTTTAAAAAATTTTCTGGCGTGTTCTACTGGCCACTGCTGGCTATTAATATGGTTTTAAGTCTTCGGGCTCTTTTACAGGATTACAGGTTGCTTACCTTTTGGGTCTTGCGGTATGGTACAAGAGATGGTTTTCACTTTTCCCCAACTTTTATCTGAAGTCTTTCCTGCTGAGTGGGATGGAGGGAACAGAGAACAGCATGTGGCAAACCTCTTCTGCTTGAGAAGTTCATGGAATTGCTTTGTAGTTCCTGTTCTGGCGTCTCTTTACAGTTGCGCAGTGCTTGCTCTAGAAATTGTACACAGAGATGGGGAAGGAAAGGAAGATTCTGTGGTTTGCGTGGTTTTGAGGAATACTTTGCATTGTTACTCATATAAATACTTCATGTGCCAATGAACATAAGGAGAATAACATGGTGTCTGTCTTCTACTTCTTGGTGTAAATCAATTTGCTACCTTGCCTGTGTGCCTTATGCATGCACCCTTTGCACACCTCTTGTGTGTCCCCAGCTGTGCTAAAGCGAGCAAGGATATCTTCTGTGAAACTCTGTCTTTGTTGCAGGAGATGCTTCTTGCTGAACTGAGTCTCAGATCATCTCCTTGGTTTAAGGAAGGTGCTGTTAGGATGACTTCTGTAAAGGTAGTACATAAAACAACATAACAGGAGTGTGTATGTATTAAATCTATGGGAGAATTCCTGTAGGAGTTGGAGATTTGGGAGTGGGCTTTTTGAGCCAACACTTTATTTAAAGTGTCATCAGGACTAAAAGATACTTTGTGGAGGTCTGTTGAACAGCATTTGTTCTGAAGAGCTACAGTTTTAATGGACAGGGAGTAATATAGTGCTGGACAAGAGAGTCTACCACCTGAAAAACTAGTTTTGAAAAAGTTGTAAGATCTTGCTTAAACAGTATTGTTGCCTACCTCCTGCTTTCTGGAAGGATGTAAAGGATCAAAGTGAAAGAGCTTTACAGGAGTAGGAGATAGGGCTGAGCCATGTTTGCATGCAGTGGTGCTGAGCCTCTGTCAGATATGTCCTTTTCATGATGTGCATTCTGACATTTCCTTATCACTTGGGGAGCAAGGATGCATCTTTTGCCTCCAGCAGCCCAGCTGCCAGGATGGAGTAAATATTGCTTTGTGGCCAAAGGGGCCTGTTAGCCTCCAGGAGACAAAAAACAGCAGCACTCAGAAAAATTAACAGCAGTAAAAGTACATTATACAATTCATCAATCTTTTGTTTTCAACACTGGAGCAATGCTACTTGGGGCACGCAGGTTACACCAGGGTCAGCACTTTCATTAGGAGATCCCTGGTCCTCCACCCTCATCCCAGCACCCTGGATGGGTGCCTGCAGTAGGTGCAGGCACTTGCCTGGCAGGGATGGGTGAGGCTGGGAGCAGCCACTCAGTTCTAGGCAGCGTGAAAAATCAGAGGCAGTTAGGTACGAGAGAAAATATTATAAGTTTCCCTGGTGTCAGCACAGGCCAGTTCTGATTTTAAAAATGAAATATGGCAGCTAATTAATCTAGATCACAGCTTAATCGCCTGTGGTGGGTTTTAAAAAAAAACATTTTTGTGTGAATTTAGCACTTATGGAAGTGAGAGGCTGGGATTCCTGCATAGACCAAAGCACAGCATGGATAAGCTGTCTCCTGCTGGCTCTGTTCATGCTCCCCTGTGGTGCCTGCAGTAGCCACTGCTACTTCCTACAGAGTTTGCCTTTTATACCCTCCTTTGCAGGAGCATCCATGCACCCACTGTGACACACACCTCCCCTGTGCCTCTGCAGGTCCTTGTGGGAGCAGTCACAGAGGTTCAGAGGCACAGAGCAGCAGATCTGCAGGTTCATTCCAGGGTGGTACGGGGAGTGCTTCTTCCCAGGGCCCAGACTGCAGTGCACCCCAGTATTAGAGGTGTGGTGAAACATGGTGCTGCCCTGGAAAGTGTGGTGTGAATAGGGGAAGGAAAGGGATCAGCAAAGAAGGCACCAAGGCAGAGGTCAGAAAGCTCAAAAGATGAAGGACTTGACAGCTCTGTTCTTTCCCTCAGACCACTAGCAGGCCTGCACAGGGGAAAAGAAAAACAATCTGTCCAATTTTATTGACAGATTGTTTTTGAGTGCGTTTATTTTTTGTAAAAATTTCTGAAAGACGATGTATGAATCCTTCATTGCACATCTCGCCCATCATTAGTGAGTTGCTTTCTGCCAGTGTTTTCAGTAGAAGTAGGTCTTGTAGAGAGAGGCATTGCAGGCGCTGTCTGCAAGACAACATCAGCCAGTTGGTTGAGTGAAGTGGGGGACAGCATGGGGGAAGGCAGGTGCATGATTGAGAGATGAGCAAAACAGGTGGACCAAGCTGAGTGCATGTGATGGATCACAGGAAGGACCAGGACAACGTGAGACATGACAGTCTATTAAATTTTGTGGAATGACTAAAATAATATGTCAGCAAAAGGACAGTTTTCTACTCTGTTCAGTCAACTTTTTTAGTAAGAGTCTCTACAGTTAGGAGCAAATAATTTCCTTTTTCCTTCCTCTTTCATTCACACTTATGCTAAATTGTGATCCTGAGTGTTCTTGCAGGTCAGTAAAGCTAAGCAGGAGCCAAGCAAGCAAATGTGGAAGGCAGGGCAAGAGTTGGTGTTGCTGATCACAAATTCTTTGCTCTGAGAGCTGGCACCTCAACCTGAGATCAGGGTTGTCCTGTGTCCCTGGCGCCTATCTTGGCATTGCAGTATTGGTTGTTTGGTGGATTCCAATGTTCTCATTAAATTTCAGCTTGGACATTTACATTTTTCGTTATTTTCCATTATAGTTTTAATGGGGCAAACAATTCTTTTTTTTTTGCTTCAGAAGCTCTGGCTTTACACAGCAGAAGGGCTGCTGTGTTAGGCTTCAGAGATGGGATGGGGGAAATGGTCTCCTAACATGCATAAAATTTTGAGTAGCCTTGTGGGTGAAACATTCTGCATGTTGCTTCTTATCTGCTGTAAATCATAATTTCTGATTTATTTTTTACAGTGACCTGAGCGGATAAAAAAGGAACTCTTCCATTTTGTGAAGTAATAACTGTAACTTAGGTGAAATAAAATACAAAGCCAAAAGCTTTAAACAAAAATGGATTGTTAATGTTAATAAAATACAGTAGTACTGTTTTATACTGTAACCTTCAGCAACTATCCTGGCCTAAGTAGGAGCAAATACTTGGTGATTAATTTGAATAAAAATGTTATTTCTTATTTTGTCATTTAGATGAATTGAGAAGATGAAGCAGTCATACTTGCTGAGGGTGTGGGTGTAGTGAGGCCAGAGCACAAGAGAGATCTGGAGAATACAGTACCCGTTCAGCCAGTGTTATGACCAGCAAAGAAAGTCCTGTCTTAGCATAGAAAGTGGGGGACAACATGATCTTCAGCTTGAAAATGCAATATTAGTGGATTGGTTTTTGTTGTGTAATGTTTGATCCATGAGGGCCCTGTGGCTGGAAGCCTGTAAAGCAATTTGAAAAATGTAAGGAATGTGTAACAAGGTAAGAAGGAGAAGAGGCAAAGAATTTACAACAGTGTGGAATGGGTTGTAGCGGGAAAAAAAGGGAGAATTGCACATATCAGAAAGCACTTTAAAAAGATTCAAGATACGCACATGTCAGCTAGGTCAGAAACAATGAGAATCAGGTTTGTCCTCTTCAATTTGACATTGTTATTACGCAGTACCTATCCCCACAACATCTCAAATCTCACGGTTTTGTCTGAGGAAGAGTAAGAGATACATGAGCTTTTGGAATACCTGTGATTTGTTCTTGCAAAACAGGACTTTGAGAAGCCTGTGGGCACACAATTAACTCATTTTAATACAGCCCTTGTGGGACAGGGTCGGGGTCTCTCGCTCTGTCTCTTTGAAATTGCTTTGTAGAAGAGATGGTTAGTTGGCATCGACTGAGCATCTGCCATCGAGGCTCAGTGAATAATCCCACTCTGCATTAGAAGACGAGAGAGAAATCAGACAGGGCAAAACAGCAATGATTAGTTAGCTTTAGTGCTGCCTGGGGATGCATGTGGTCTAGGCAGGATTTACTTGTCTTTCCCAGTTTTAATTTTTGTGTTTCTCTGTGAGCTAGTCAAGACTCAGCAATCCCAGAGGTATAAGAGCAGCACTGACGTCTCATTTTTCTCTTCCTTATATTTTGTGGAAATTTCCCGCCTTTTGTTTTCCTTCATTTGTGATTTTGGGTCACAGAAAGGTGAGAGCATCCCTGAAGATGGCAGCACAGGCTCCCCAAACCCTGCGGTGCTCACAGAGTGCGGAGTTAATGCTTTCTGGCCTGGCAGAGAGAACCTTTCCCTGTTTCCTTCCTTCCTTCCTTCTCTTGCAGACACTCAAGTGGATGCTCCTCCTGCCCAGGACTTCCTTCTGCTGTCTGGTTCATGTTCCCAGTGAGTGGAGATTTATCTCTACAGCATTTTGTTGTGTTTTTTTTTATTTTTTCCTAACTTCCTAAGGCAGTGCTAAAATTTTAGCCTGAGAAAATTGATATTTTTTTTTCCTAGCTGTGCTGAAGCGAAACTATGTCTTTGCGTTGTTGTCATTCCTGAGTGAAAATGATATTTCCCTTAAAATAACTGAAGCAAAATCGAATGTATATCACAAAGGAAAAGAAATCCTGAAAACTGTTCAAATGTATTTATAGTGGAAGTTTTGGAGCAAATCAAAAAGTTTTTGCAGATTTTTTTTGTTGTTTTTGTTCTTGTTGTTAAAAAGAGGTTTCTTTTTCTGAGGTATTATGTCCCTACCAATAAATGAAGTACATACATTGCTCTTGGAAACCCACAAAGTAACTCCTGTGATTAAGCAGCTTTCCCACTTCCTGTTTTTTAAGAAGGCTGGATGCTCTAAAGCTGGAATAAGGATCGAAGCCCAGTTCTCAGCTCTTCTATAACTTCCCTAGGTGAACTGAGCAAACACTTCAAATCTCTGATTCTCTCCCCATCTGTAAATTTTGAATAAAAATGTTCTCTATCTTTTATTTTGTCTCTGGAATTCAGGTTCTTATGGACCAAGACAGATCTTTAATACACAGTAAACTACCTAACACTTTCGTTCAGTGAAGTGCTTTCATAACGAGAATAATGCCTTTAATAATACAACCTGTCCTGTCCCAGTCATCATCCCACAAATTAGTTTGTTCTCCAGTTTTGCTTTGGTGGGAAAGAGGTTACTGGAAGTGGGTGCCTTGTGCTGGGCTGTTTAGCTTGAATTTCTGTAGTAAGGATGAAAGCTTATGTACCGTGTAAATGCATCAGTGCTGCCTATACACAGATTTTTCAGGAAATAATACTCTACCTCTTTCCAAGCATATTCCTGTATGTGTATGTATAAACTTACATTGCACATGCCAGTCGTGATTTGCACACACAGATGCTGGAGATAAGCACATTTTGTAGTTCTGCAGAAACATCCTCCTTGGTGAGGAGGTCTCTGTGTGTTGCAGTGTGTGCATAAGCACTCATTTCAGAGACCTTTTAATCTTGGCAGCATCTGTATCACACTGTCTGTGTCCTGCATCTATTCATTCTCTGTGCCAAAGTCATAAATGACAAAGTGTTTTTCTTGCTTCTCGTGCTTACCTGTTGGCTCTCTCCTTTTGAGGTGTATCTGCTTCAGTCTGATCCAAATTGCCTTTGACTTAAAGTTATTGGAAATTATTTTTCTGTTTCTGACATCTTTTAGAGTTTTCAGAGTTAATTTCTCTTCTACATCCCCTTCGTCCCCCGTGGTTCCCATCTGCTGGTTGTCTCTGTCTCACTAGTGAAATTGGCTTCCCAAGACTGCATCACAAGCCTGTTAGAGGCACTCAAGGTTCACTTCTCCTCTCACCTCAGCCAGGCCTCCCCCTGATCTGCAGTGTTGCTTTGCCCCAGAGTGGACGAGTTAAAGTGTTTGAATTCTATCAGTGTGGATGATATATGGTTGTGCTGTTATGGGAAGCTTTTTAACCTGAAGAAGCCAATATTGATGGTTTAATTACTTCCCAGGTCAGTAAGGAGGGCAAAGCTACTGCTTAGTTTTATCTTCTGGGCAGTTCTGCGGTATCATCCTTTACTTGTCAAACTTAGGACCCCCATGGCCAAAGGCTCTTTTAAAAGGAAGTTCTAATAAGGGAGCTTTCCTTGGTACCAGCATCAGAGGAGGCAGCCTGTGGATGGCTGACCCTGGAAGTCTCTGTCCTGTGAGGCTTCAACAAATCTCTCTTCACCATCTATTTGCCTGACGTGCCCTGCAACCCTATGGCTCTGTTCAGACCCAAGCAAAGCGTAATGGTCTCCACAACAGAGATGTTACTTCCTAGTCCCTTCCTTCCCCACCTAATGGCTGTGATTTAAACACTAGCATTGCATCTTCACCTGTCTGGAGACTGCTGCCTCAGCAGCAATCACCTTTTTGTGACAGGGTGCTATTCAGCAGCCTACCCTCAATTTCCCAGGAAAATGGGACCACACATCACTGCCCCTGAAGTGCAGCAGTGAGAGTATGATGCTTGTTTGGGATTGTAGGAGATCCTTTTCCCCGTGTTGGATTCAGTTCTAGCTGTCCTGAAATACTCACTAGAGCTGAAATGTGACAGGCTGTTTCTGTAATGACAGGGGAGGAAATTGCTCTTTAAGAACTGAGACATCACTGAACATGTCAGATATGAGAATTCTTATTGTCCCTTCTTGTGCAGAGGTCTAGGTTTCCTCAACCTGTCTTTCCTATGGCCAAAAGTTCCAAAAAAATTAATGATTTCTGTCCCAAGATTGTCATCTTGTGTAATAGTAGGCTCCAGGCTGACCTCTAGGTGAAGTAGATACTACTGGGTGTCGCATAGAATGTGTATAGCCCTACATTGTTCAAGATGTTAACAATAATTAAATTTTTTCAAAATGTATTTCCATATGCAGGTTCTGTCTCCTGCACCATTTCCTCTTCCTTTGAATATTGAGGTACTGTGGGAGGTTTATGCTCTTCCATGAGGTCTCCACAGAAAGCAAGAAAGCCTCCCCATGTAAGGTGCACATGGACAAAGCTCCTAAGGCCAGCTGGTTGGCAGCTCTTCTTTCTTTTCTTTATTTTCCAATGAGTGAGTATACGAAATGGAACTAGAGAGTTTCAAAATGGAACTAGACAAAATATATATACAAAATGGAACTAGAGTTTCATGTAGGACATGAAACCAAGTCCTGAATGTGTCCTTGCTGTGTATTTATCACGTTGGAGCACTGAAAAATACACTAGGTGTTTGAAAAAAATACAGCAACAATTTGTAAAAGACAGTGAGGAAGGTGTTAAAAAAATAGTTACTGTTTTGTTTCTTAATGCAGTTTTTTCCCTCAGCATTACAGAAGGAAGTTTGCTATCTCAGCTTGAGAGCATGAAACAGACACAGAAGACAATAATTATTTTCTTATTTGCATTATTTTCTGGGTTTAATACCATTTTATTGATTTTAAGGGTATAATCTAGATTCTAGTATTTTGGGCGCTTAAGCGTGGTGACACCCCTGTGGCAGGTTTGAAATTAATGAAGTAAGATGGGCTGAGCACTGCAGGGTAAATCTCAAGAGACGCTCTTGAAGTCATACGTAAATATGGGTCTGATTTGTAGTTCTCTGGAACTTCAAGACTGAAATCCCCATGGGCTGTGTTGGCAGGATGGCTTTGATGTAGGACTCAAAGGCACCCATTTCTCCCTCCCTCCATATGCTGTGTGTGTTTGTGGCTGTATCCCATAATACCAGGTTTGCATCCCACCCCTTTTCTCCCCTCACCACTTGTCAAAGTTCAACAGCTAGGAAGAAAGGAAGTGTCCAAAGCGCCAGCCCTTAGGGTACAGCAGTTGTCACCCACCCCTGGGAGGGCTGTTATGCCTGTCTTTTCCCAGCTGGAGTGAAAAACAGCACAAAAGCTTGAGGCTTCGTCCGAGATCTGGTTCTTTCTAAGTCACAAGGCAGTGTCAACCCTAGAGTGGTCCATATGCTTTCCCATCTGAGGAACTTTCCTCTTTCTCCCAGTTGTGTGCTTCTGCTGCCCAGGGTACGTTCCTGGAAGAACACTGCCTGTGACACAGCAGATCAACGGGCACAGACCCAAGTCCCTGCTCCCAAGGATCAATATGATGTTGGAGTACAACACTGGGGCTGGCATTGCCTACTCCTTTCAGGTCTGGCATCAATTAGCTGCAGCCTGCAAATAGAAGTGGAGCAGTAACACTCTGCAACCTCGATAACCTGTCCTGAGGAGCCTGCCAGAATCAAGGGTCTCCTTGCTGCTGCTGCAGCCAATAGACCCATTTCATTAAGCCGGAAAGGTTAATTGCATTGAAAACTGGCGTCATCCTTAGCGCATGATCATTGTAGAACTCCATAGTGGTGTGAGTCCTGAAGCCGTCTCAGGGAAGCCCCTCTGAGCTCTGAGAAAATTTTCTCAGCAAGGCTTCTGTGCAGAGCAGTCAGACCCCTATCTGTCACAGTTCTTTTGCTGAGGTCCCTTTGCTTAGAGAAAGCTGGTGAAATTCAATTTTTGCAGTGTTTTTTTTTTTTAAATACAGACTTTCTGTTACCTTAGCAGGCATCCTCTTGTCCTTTTGTTAGAAACGGCATCCTAGAAAGCAGGTAAAGACTAATGTTGGGGTCTGAGATTTGGCTTTCTAATTTGTTTGAAATGTTTTGAGGTATTTTTACTGAAAATATTAAAACAGAACAGAGGATTACTCCATGATCTGACACAGAAAACCTGGCATAACCAGAGTATTCAGAGATAGCTTTATTCTCTGGTTAGTGGTGACTGAGCAATAGCTGGTCTATTAAATATTCAGTTGCAACTTCTTTTAGAAGAACTTCTAGAGACCCTTCTGTCTCCCTTTCATAGTCACCTTCTGTGGGCCATCTTACAAAACATTATTTTTCATGTCAGAATGTTGGTTTCAGAGAAGGAAACCTGCTGCCATAGATGAGAACTTTCACTGCTGAACAGAGAGATGAGGACAGAAGGATGTGAAGATGCTGGGCATGTAGAGCAGCTGCTCTCTGAAAGAAGTCCTTTATCATACACTTAGTCTCATCTTTCTCAGGATGTGGCTGTTGTGGCATCTCAGCTGTATGTGCCCAGCACCAGGTCAGTGCCTAGCATCTTGTGTGTAACTGCAGGGCACCTGTGGTGAAGTAGGAACTCTCCTTGAAGCTGGTCAGCTGATTTTTCACCTTGCCCACTTCTTACAGATTCGTGTGACAGGCCTAAAAGGGTTCACGTATTCTCATTATGTGTAATTCTTAACACATATCGTGGTTCTGTAGCTCTCCTGCCTCCTCTGCCCTCTGTGCAGGGACCTTCTGCAGCCGTTTGACAGGAAGTGAATGAAAGAAGGGATTTAAAGGTCTGAAGTAGGAAGAGGAGAGTAGGATGTGAGGGAACATCTCAGCTGTTTTGTATTTTGAGGTGCTCTTCCAATGTGCACAGGGTTCTTGGTGGGAAGGGCACAGGGAAGAGCTTTCTCTTTAATACAGTGTGTGTTTTATCTCCGCAGACTTCTTGCAGACTTAGTTTAAAGATCTTAGCTCAATACCATTAGTGTATCTCTGCTGAAGGCCCTTTATAAAATTGATTAGAAAGTGGGCTTTTGCATGTGTGTGTGTGGGCTCTAATCTGATTTGAGTCCGAGATGGTATCTTTAATTCAGTGCATCGCGGCAACTAACTCACGAACTTCACCGAGAGTCAGAGCCCCTAATTTGGTTTGAGAATACATTAGCAAAACGAGCTCAGAAGGCCCCTTTTCGGGGAGAGGAGGAGGGGGTGTCTTGAGGGGGGCCTTGGGGGAGGATTGGAAGAATTGGCTTGACAGAGCAGAGTCGTGGATTTAAAGAAGATCCTGGGCATGATATTCCTCCAGTGGGTCCCAGGAAAAAAAAAGGAGGAAAGAGAGAAGATTGATTGATTGATGGCCTTGCACAAACCATGGAGAACAAAGTGAACCTCAAAGGAGGCTTAACCCCTTCTTCCCGTGCAAACAGAACTTGACATGCTCTTTATCCAGAACTCTTTTTCCTCTTCTCTTTCCTTCATCCTGCTCTGTGGGCTGCTGCTTAAAGCAGACATTGACATTGTAGAAGTAATAGTATGTTTTTGCTCTGGCAGATGATCCACACTATCAAAACTTTTCAGGACTGATCCAACTCGAAGTAAAATATTAAACCACATGTATTTCCTTCCTTCCTCCTTACTTCCTGAAATAGGAAAAAAAAAAAAAGTTAGAAAGAAAGAAATAGACCATCACAGCTGATCTTTGCAGTGGGACAGTGAAAGCAGTGTTTTGCTCCAGGTGATATGTAAAAGCCAGCCCTGGGGATTGTTAGGCTAAGTGGAGTAGATACATACATTCACTTACTGTTTCATATCTAACCTTCATTCTTCGGATCTCGTATTCCTGTATGATATGTAGTGGGGGTTGTGGAGCAACCAATTGGAGGGGGGACAGGGAGGGGAAGAAACTCTCCAGGTTCTCCCCGACCCTTTTAAAATAAAGAATTATTTTAATTTAAGAACTTGTTAAAATAAATGGGGGAGTAACTCGTCTTAGGTTCTGTTGAATGCCATAGAAGTACTCAAAGTAGGAGTAAATATTTAATTTGAAAATGTAATTAGTAGGCTGTGAAACACAAAATGTTTGCTGTGTTAATTTGGTTTTATGGCTGAAGTCTTGCACACACAGATGTCAGAAAACTCCAAGTTCTACCTCCTTTGGTAGCAGTACTGTATTTCCCCTGCAGCTGGGTACTATTTCTTCTTGCCAGGAGTATAGTGTTCTAGGAGTTGCTGCCTAAAAGTTTTTCACTGGTACAATTCCATTTGTTGTAAAGTAGCTTTACTGAGTTATACCCAGTCTGGCCGTTAATATCATGTCTGCCTTATATTTTCAGTGGAGGCTCTTAAATTGTGTTTGCAAAGTATTTACAAGATGTCCATTTGCTTGCACAGGCAAGGCACTCCTGGACACAAATGACTAATATAATTGCAGCTATGTGTTTGTGAGTGGAGTTAACTGAGCCATTGGTTCTGCAGTAAAAATGCAGGTTTTGTAGTTACAATTCAGTATTTGTGTTTGTGACCCTCTTGGTGCAGTGGCATGTTAAGGTTGGTTTAGGCAGAGTAGCACCAGATCGCCTGACTTCAGTATATTGCAGAATGTTCAGTGGAGAGGTCCTTTATGATACATGTTTCAATTGCATTGCTTGAGTATAAAATCAGCCTCAACCACAGCTACAGAGAGGACACAACATACTCAGAGAAGGTTTGAGACCCTTCCTCTCAAGCAGTGCATTTTTGGAGAGGGAGCTGACTGTACTTTCAGGAATGAGGAATCACAAAACCAGATACCTCAGAAATGGAAGACTTCGGCAGCAGGTCTTGCTGCTCTTATTTGGATATACAGCTGGATTGATTGAATGCCTGAGCTCAGCCGTTGAGCCACCTTCAAGTATTTATTTTAGTTAGCCTTCACGCTGTATAGATAGTCTACCATATGCTCAGTTGAGGTTCCTTTTTCCACCTTCTCTGATGAACTGCCAAGGTCAGCAGTTTTATTTCAGTAGCTTGCTCTGATTAACTTTATTTCTCTACCAGCCTTCCCATCCAGACGACACTGCAGTGCAGAGAAATAATCCAATTTTACTTGATTATTAATAATTACTCTCAGCTACTATTTTTTCAGTTGATTGATTAGAATAAACACTGCTCTGACGGGATACACCAGAATCCATAACTCTTCTTCCTTTTTTACTGCTACTTTAGCTCAGGCTTCTCCAGGCACAATGTGAAGCAGGGGATTGTAATGCAAAGTGGCATTTTAAAATGTGCCTTCCTGCTGTTTTTTAACTAGGTGTGACCAAAATTCATTTATCTGGATTGGTGGAAAACTACAGGCCCTTAATAGTGGCTCTGGTTTGCCAGCCAGTGCTTTTGCTAAACACATTTTCCCCTGTTCAATGCTGAAGCTGGACAAAACAACTCCTATTTCTGTTTTAATTTTCTAAACTGATCAAAGACTATAGGTTTGCAGGAAATGTGCTTCATACCTACGACCTTATTCCTTATCTGACTGGTTGTGTATCCCTCCAGGAGGATTTCAGGCCATGAGTCTCTTTGGAGGTATCTCACCTTGTAGTTGAGTGAGGTGTTTGCTCTACCAAATTTGACAGTTTATGCTTTTTTATTTGGAGAGAGCATATTACAAGGCACTCTCTCAACAACTCGTGGCCTGAAACTCTATCCAGCAGTTCTGCAGGGACAGAGGAACTTTAAAGTGTTTGCAGATTTGTCAAGAACTTGAACACCTCAGCTAAATTATGCACAAAAAAATAGGAAGACTTAACATTGAAGTTCATGTTTTCACCAGCTTAGTGCACAGTCAGGAACAACCTCTCCTAGCACTGCAATCCAGTCGCTGTAACTCCCTTGCTGATTCAGCCTGTTTCGTACCATATGCTGTGAATGCCGAGGGGTGAACAGCACTGCAGCCAGTACCTCAGAAAGTCAGAACAGGCAGCTCAGGTGTAGCTAGGAGGAGCAGTGATTTTCCTACAGAATAACTGCTGTTAACCCTGTGATTCTCTCTGTGAAGGTGGTTGGTACAGCATGGGAGACAGTTTAGCTACTTGTAGCTGTTTTGATTTGCATCTTGGGTTCCTTAAATTCATCCTGGTTTGAGAATAATGCTATTTCCGGGTTGGGAAAGTGGGAAGTGAGAAGACTGCTTTAACATGAACAGAATTTGCCTGCTCTTTGCAAGCAGGAAAGTTGTCAGAGGCATTTAGAGTTTTGATTTGTCTGCTTAGGATGAATCCAAGGAAATAAACGAATCCGTATTAGATGTTTTTAAGAAGCGTGTTGTTGTTGAATTTCCTCTCTGGGGTGAACTGAACAGAGTGGACAAGCCTGTTAGAGCTGGCAGCACATAACTTCCAAGACATGCTCAGGCCAGAGAATGTCACCCGGAGACGGAGATGTGTGAATGGATGCACTGTACCCTGTGATTTGCAATGTGTTGGTATGGCCATCAATCTGTGCAGTGTGACTGGCAGGAGAAGAGTGTTTATTAGTGTAAGTGGCAATTTCTGAGAAAGTCCTCTATTGGGAAAAGTTCGCCTCCTTTCCTTCCCAGGAACATTTGTAGTAAAAGCGTGTTTGGAGAAGGAGTAGTTAAACACTAGAAGACAAGTCTCCAGAAATCCAGTAAAGGTCGTGGGATAGCTGCAGTGTTCGACATTCAGGTGGCTTTTCAGGTCCTGAGGTCCGGTTCGTGTTCAGATCAATAGAAATCACAATTTGATTTCAATAGGAGTTGGATCAAGGCTTAAATGAAGCGCCAGGATACTGTAATAACTACTTCTGATTTATTTCCTCTGTAGCTAGAAAATTCTGGGTAAGGTTTAGGTGTCAGGTACTTATACTCAATTCCAACATTTTTTCCTCAGCGAGCTGTAAAATGAAGGACTTTTTGTGAGTCACAGAGATGCTAAGAAGTAGCCTTCCTTACCATGAAGTGAATGAGAAAGAAGTTTCATTCAGGCTCTCATCAAAGTGGATAGAATGTCCAGGTCAATTTTTGTAAACTGATAGGCAGCCAGGGTTTCAGAGCTTCTGATCACATGCCAGCAGTGATTTCATTGTGATGCAGAAAGAATGGGGTAAAGCTTGAATGGCACCAGATGGAAAAGTGGAACTGTGTTTCTCCAACAGCACTCAGCTTTCAAATCAGAGGGATTGATTTTTGGCTGCAGGATGCTCCTTGACACATGGTTAATCTCTGAGTAATACAGGATAACCATTTTATATGAGTTGATGGCACAGATTCTGTGGTACTCTTGAATTTCCAGAACTTTTATGTAGAATTCTACCTTTTCAGGTTATTTAAATGCAGTTTATTTCCCAGTCTCAATCTCTCTATGTTGCCTGGTTAAAGAAGATAGCAAGAAGTGTCAAAACGTTTCTGTGTACATTAGAACATAGATATTTCTGGATGCATGTAAGTAGAGAAAAGAGACCTACTGAATGAAGCACAAGCAGGGCTGTGTGGAAGAGACAGGGAGCAGAGCTGCATGGATATTAGAATCTTGGTTCACAGAATATTTATTGTTTGAAAATTGTTATTTCAGCACAAATCTGACTGCAATCTGAAATTTTAGGCAAAGTAGAAATTCCAGTAAAATTTATTTTGAAGAAAATCCCAATATTTTGTTTCATTATGTTCTTGAAACAGTGCATGATTAGTTCGTCAGACAACACGAGGCAGCACATGACAGGCTAAACAAAGTGCTAGGAACAAAGCGAAGTTAACCATCTAATTTTTTTAGAGTTGTTTTGGAAATTCTAGAGTAAAAAACATTGCCAAAATTGACTTGGTTCTGTAATGGAGCAGAAGAGCGTTTTTAAACAAAAATGAATTTTTGGTGTAAAACTTAGAGTGAAGTATAATTGCAAAGGAGAATGGAAAAATGGGTTGTATGGAGGTGTGATCAGGAGGCAGCTGGTGTGTGAAATAGCATGTGGGGAGATGGAGATAGGATTAGGCAGTATTAGAGATTAGGTTATTGTGTAGATTGGGTCACAGGGGACTGGGCTTAAAGTACAGTGAGGTGTAGGAGGAGGGCAGAATTGGTGTGTATTATAGAAACAGATTTGTGAAGCCAGTGTTTCCTTCCTTTGGCTAGCTTGAATGCAGGAAAGCACTAGCTACTCACGCTACTTACACAAGCGAACCTGAGAGCTGTGGTGCTGAAGAAAGGTTCAAATTCTGCTGATAATCTGGAGCAGAGGACATCATGTGAGCATAGAATTTATCTGTCCGTCGTTCTGGCTACCACACTCATCTGCATGCTCCGTTCTTTCAATCATAATTGCTGTTTGACTCTGAAGGTGTTCCTTAGAGGTAGGTCCTTCAGGATCACATCAGCTGAGAGAAGCAGTGTCCTGGAGAGCTGCAGTGACTTGCTGGAGTCTATAAGAAGATCAGCGTTGAGGCTGGAATTAGACTTTGGGACATTTTGGCTGCATTTTAAGGGCTCAGTACGCTGTACTTCACTGCCCCACGTCATAAGCGCAGAGCCAGTGACTCGGAGTCCCAACATGTGCATGGGTCCTTGGGCTGTGTTTGGGGCATGGTTACTTAGTGGTGATAGAGGTGTAGAATGATTCCCAAAACTCTGCTCCCGTGAGTGGGCACAGAGAAAGGTTGGGAACAGAGGCAGATCTGGGAGGGTAAGGTCTACAGTATAGGCTGGTTAGAGAGAGATGGGTGTGGGACACGGACTTAGTTTCCCAAGGGCAGAGGGAACTGGAAGGCTGGGCACACAGAGCAGATGAAGTGTGAGTGTGTGGAGTTATAGATCCTGTCTTTATGCATCACATTGATCTCATTCAGTGTGTTATACTTAGCATTTTGTTTATATAATCTCAGGGTGTTATAGGGGTTTGTTTATTTTTAACTCCTGGATGACTGGCAGTTTCAGTCTGAATGCTGTTTCTGTAAATGAGAGAAATTTGTCCAGGCCTGGCAAAAGATCTTTGACAAAGGCTTTCTGGAAATTGGGAGAAATGCGTTTACTTGTCTTACATTTATCTTGTCAGCTGGGAGCTAAATCCAGACAGGCAATCTGTGGGTGGGGTGGTGAAAGCACTGACCACTATTTGCATGCACTGGTAAATGCTTGTGTCACTTTGTTACATTTCAGTTAGGAAATTTAGGTAGGAAAAAGAAAGAGGGATAAGGTACGTTCTGCATCATGCAGGAGTCTGGTGCAAAACCAGCCACCTGGTGAAGTATGTCATGTGACTAGAAGAGTTTGGGACTAGAATCTGTCTCATAACCACGTGGTCATGCCTGACCTCACTGCTGGTGGCTGCTCGCTGACTTAGTATTTGTGTTGTGTTTCCTATTATAGAAGGGTTTCAGTGAAACCAGTTTGTGGATTTGGCAAAGGATTCCCTGATGTAAACAGAGTGCTGAATTAATAGAGATCAACACCTGCCAGAGATTTTAGTAGCACCTCTGGATGCCCCTTTCTTCCTGTAACCACCAGATTCTCCAGAGGCAGTCGTTTCCCAGAAGAATCCAGCAAGGATTATGAGGGTTTTCTCCCTGCTAGTTTGGATACAGAATGCTGTGTGTATTTCTAGGGCCTACTGAGCCTTGGCGGAGCTAGGCTTCAGAACTTGCTTTAGAATTGACCCTGTTTGCCCTGATGGTTTGCAGTGCTCACTGCTGGCTTGTCACCAGACATTGATTTCTATTTCCCATTGCTCTGAGCTCTTGCATGGCTCACACACAGAGAGCTCAGTCTATCTGCTATGAGCTGTTGAGGTTGTTCACTGGAGGGAAAGTCTTTAGCTTTCAAGACCTGTCACCGTCAAAATACCTGGTAAAGCTGTCTTGTTGCCTCTCCCTACCCCTTGTCCAGGTTGCTCACGCCTTCTGTTCTGTGTGTGCCTGTTCCCCTTCAGCCCACTACTGTCTGTCCATCGTCTTCTCTCTCTACACATCTAATGGAAGTTGGTAATCCCGTTAGGTGCTTGCAGCGGGTGCTGCCGAATTTGCTTGCAAGCGCCTGTGCCAGGTCGAGTGTCATTGCCAGCAGCACTCTTGGCGGGATGAAGGTTGCATTAGCGAACAGTAATTGAAATGCAAAATAACATTTTGATCGAGCGAGCAGGCTGTTTATTTATCAGATCAATAGCCAAAATGCCCCATCTGGAGAAGTCAGCGTGATAACAAGTGATAGCATTCCAAGGGCAAAGGGAACAAGCACAGCGGGGAGGACATGCCGTCAGGGTGGGCTAGTTTCCGTTGGGTCACACCAGGCCGTCAGTGGCTGAAATTTGCTTCTTTTTGGGTCCCTACTTCGAAGAGGGCAGGCCCCCTGCTAGTTGCATCAGCAAAGGGTTCCAGACCTCTGGAGAGAGAACAAGCTGTTCTTAAATATGAGATAGGACAGTTTGCAGACATATATAAAACCATGTGAGGTCTTCTTCCTCCCATGCCCTGATAGACACAGGACTGTGCCTCAAGGTGCAGACTGCGGATGATATGGCTCAGTTGGGCAGTGTTTTTTGATTGTTTGTTTTTGCTTTACTGCATTATGTTTGCTGTAAAGGTCTGAAAGCTCACGATGATGATCAGGAAGTATGAAGTCATAGTTTGGCTTCTATAGCAAAGCTACTGGAGTGGTATTTAGGTGCATGCACATGATGAGGGAAGGAGAGATGTGAGAGAAGGGGGGTTGTGTGTATTTGCACAATAAATTTATGCATGCCTGCTATACACAGATATCCTACAGAATAAAGCTATGTATCATTTAAAGCTATCTCAGAAAGGTACTATATGAAAGTGTAAAAGCAGCTGTATAGCTGCTTTGCTGTTGTCTGACTGCCCGTCTGTCTGCTTTGCTATGTCTGCCTGTTAGCTTCTGCTTAGCCATTAGCAGGGATGCTAAACAGTGGAAGAGGAAGAGAAACTGAGGTTAAAGAGCTTGCAAGCTTGTGTTCCTTTCTTTCATGTCCAAAAACAGTAGCAGAGAAAAGTGAAAACTTCATGGGATGAGAAAATAATGTATTCATGATGACAAAAGGAATATTTTTGTGGGGTTTTTGTGATCACATTTAGTTAAATTCTCCTACAGTGATGCCAATTTGTGAGGAAAATCGAAGTAATTAAAAAGTATTTTGCTTCAGAATTTGTTTTGGCTGAACTGAGATTTTTAGGGGGGTTTTGTTTGGTTGTTTTTGTTTTTTTTTTTTTTAATCTAGAGATCGGAACATGCAAGTTTTGCAGAGTATTGGGGAAAATAATGTGTTTGTTCTGTTAAAATGTTTTTGTCTAATGGGCAGTTTGTTGATCTCATCTCTTGGTTCAGGCAAGTAAGAATGCAGGGCACTGTGGGGCCTCAGGTAGGGTTGGACTTGAGTGGACTGGAAGCTGCATTGTCAGTCAAAGGAAATGGAGACAGCAAGATGGATGAATGAAACGGATTTACAATAAGTTATGGGGGTTAGAAGCTGGAATTTGGGTCAGATAGAGCTGCCTGCTTAATATTTGCAGTGTGTGCTAAGAGGTCTGCTAAATACTTACCAAAGGTGGGAGTTCAGAGACTCAGCAAAACTGAACCTTGAGGTTATTCTAAATAGGTAGCTAAAGATAATCCTATATGTTACAGCAGTGTAAGGTGTGCAGAAGGAAACCACTGTTTCCATATATGACCTATTCTCCTTACACCTGTGGTATTCATTAGCAGAAAAGGAGCCTGGTCTACAGTTACCTCTGTCATGTACTCCCGTTCTTTGCTTTTTCAAGTGTTGTATCTCAGCCTCACTGTGTAGCACAGGTTTCTTGTCTGTACTTGACTCCATGTAGTTCTCTTGTGCTTCCTTCTGCACCGAGAGCCTAACTTACACTTCCACATTTTTTCAGTGTTTGTGGGACGTCTTCCATATGTCATACCCAGCATTTGCACTCACAGTCACCTTGCTTTGCCACTGTATCGTCTTAGAAATCCTTTCTGGAGAGGAAAAAAAAAAATTCGAATCAAAGAGCACTAATTGCCCTTCATTATTTCCCATGCTATAATTTATGTGGAACTAATTTCAGTTAGTTTTTCAAGATCTGTCAGGTTTTGAGCAATGTTCTAATGATGAGGCACTTATTTATAGATTTCTCTGAGAGCTACAGGTGGAATCTAGGCAAAGCCCATCTAATCTGTCTGGATTGTCTTGGCCGGGGTGGGAGAAGGAGGCAGAATCCCACTACAACTGTGTTGTTGAAGCGTAAGAAACAAAAACCTTCTCAAAAAGTATTACCAGCTCAAACCCAGAGAATTTCTAAATGCATCCAGGTTGAATAACGTTCAAGTTCATATTTTGTCTTGATAAACCCAAAGTCCTCCTTTTCAGTAAGCTAGTATTCCTAAAGAAATGTCAGTTACTAAGTCTCTTTGCACATTTGTTTCTAGGGTGATGTCTTTGATTTGTATCTCCCATCCTAACTCTTTCCTCAAACGCTTAGAAAAATTAGGCAGTACCTCTGGGTCTCTCTTTTTTCATGCCATTGTTCACCACGAATTGTAGGCAAGGTTGAAGGGGGATGTCTTCAATGAATATCTTGAAATGCAAGGAAGTGCAAGCTGAAGAATTTGTACTGGTGGTAGTTTTCTCAGAAATGCTGAGAGGAGACTGAGTCACAGGTCTCTGAGAGATGAGATGTTGGATCAGGCTGCGATGCAAAAGTGAGTGTGATATGAATGGTGGTGCTGGAAGTTTTCCTTTCCTTGCTCATCTGAAAAGGTGGAAGCAAAATTCTGACGTATAAGTGTTTGAAATGTCCTCTACTGAGCCTCCTGTGTATGGGTCTCATTCACAAGTGTCTGAAGGACACTGGAGGTACTTAGAGAGATATAGATTATAAGTGCTCTAGATAGGCAGAGTATAAAGAAAGACACTCAAGAAGAAATGAAGGTCTAACTGAGCATTTCAGCAGGGATTGAGTTGCAGCTTTGCTGTGTGCAGGCAAAATTGTTGAACTGCTGTGAATGTAGAAATAGTGGGGTAAGAAGTGGAAATGTGAAACACAATGATAACATGTGGGGGTAAAGGGTGGTGGTAGAACTTGGATAAAGAGTGAGCAGCAAGTCAATCCTGTCCTTGTTTTGCTGTGGTATCAACAGTAAGTATAAGCAAGAGGCATTAGCTCAAGTGCTAAAGCAATTTGCTCTGGAGGAAGTGCCATTTAGTACACCAGAGGGCAAGGTATCTTCAAAAGGCACTGTGTTAATAAGAGAGTGAACTGATAATATGTGTCACACCTCCAGATTAATTGTCACTTCATCTGTGTAATACTTTTTACCATATACTAACAAGACCGTTGTCGTAAGGGTGAAGAGAAATTACAGTAATGAGGAGAGGGATGAAGGCTCGTAGGAAATCCATAATGTCTTCTGCCTATGAGAGCCTTTTTTATTTATTAAGCAGCCTCCAGACAGTTTGCTGTGGCAGCTTTTTTCAGCATGAGCTAACTTGGGCTAGAGAAGATCTACTGATATGTAACTGGGCTCTGGTTATGCAATGGGTCAAAGGGATAAAATATCTACTGGGCATTAGACAAGCAAGTACTATTTGTGTAAGAGCCAGAATGTGAGCACTAGCTTGTCCAAAGACAAGTATGTAGTCTTGAGGGGAGCATATTATGGACAAATGCCTTGAAAACTGGCTGTCTGGGGTTTGCCACACTCTGCAGAATAGGAGTGTAATCCATGCAAGCCAAAGGGAGCCATCACTAGGAAACATGGCAAAACTCCTAGAAATCAGATCTGCACTCCAAAGAAAAATAGTTGCATCAAGCTGAGTTCTGACTCTTGTCCTTTATAGCAATGCAAAATACTGTGATTGAAACAAAAAATCTCTAAAGCCCATGCACTGGTAACTTGGGGATTTATGTTTATGATTATGCCCATTACACTGGTACTGCCCAAGGTCTTGCCTATTCTCAGAGAGAAATTAAGTTTATCCTGGGAACAGGATATGTTCCTGTATGATAGAATAAGCTCAGAAAAGATTCCTGATATGACCTAGTTACCCACAGTTATCCACTGTACGGGAGCGAAGTGGCACATTGGCAGATCCCATCATTCTTGAACTGTTGAATGGAGAAAAGCTGTCAGTATAGATAAAGTCTCTAAATGATGGCTCTCTCATTTGAAGTCCATATGGAGTAGAAGAGCAGGAGAAACCTATGTGGGTGCTGATCCCTTTCCTCCCTAGCACTTTGGTGGGTGTTCTTGGTGAGGCAGGGGTGGGAGTGTGTTTTTGAGCTGTCCATGGTAAGAGCAGGTCAACCAGCAGGTGTGGCTCAGCTCTATGACATTAACTCTTTGCATAAGTGACCTAAAATTATACTGGCTGTTATTGCAGCTGTCACATCTAGCCTGCCACTTGGAAAACATTATTTATTTCTGTCTTCTGTATCTAAAAAAAAACCTGACAAAATTTGGCTTGTTGGAGTTGCAGCCAGTGTTTGAGAAGCTGACCTACATTGTTTGTCAGTCCACTGTGGATTGCAAAGCTCTCTCATGTGGCCCACAAAAGACACAGAATCTATGTTGCCCATGATGTGCACATCCCATTTACACATGCAGTACAGGTTTATGTCATCTGAACTGACAAATACCGATAGCAGAAATAGGCCTGTACCAGAGAAGAGGTTGGATGTTTTATCTCTCTTACCGTTGGTGTTTCTGCAGATTAAAGCTACTTTCCTCTTCCATGACTGGTTTAAAAATTTCTGTGCAATCCAAAGTGTGCTTTTGTCACAAGCTGGTGCCTGAAGTGAGCAGTGTTATACTGGCAGACTTCTCAGGTTTTGTCAGTATAACTTGAATCTACTGTGAGGACTTCAGGACTGAAGTGCAGTTCCACAAGTACAGCCATATGGCTCCTGGAAGTTACAAGCTGTACAGGTGTCATACCTGCAGGATTTTCCAGTTTATGGAACTTTAGAAAATCAAGATTTCATTCTGTGTGGAATCCATATCCAGTGTGAGAGCCACCCAAAAAAAAGCCCATTTCCAACCTTTTCCATTTCTCCTTGTGCCCAGAATAGGGAAGATTTTTCCTGAGGAGGGCCTGAGTGTTTTCTCTTTCTTCCCCTCCATCAGCTGGTACTAGTTCTACAGCTGTATTTCAGTACCTATTTTAATGATAATTTCAATCTTGCTGTTGGAAATCTCCAACATGCCGAGTTGGTGACTTTATGACTAAAGCAGAAAATACTGGTGAAGGGACTGGACTATGTAGCAGAATTGATGCCCATTCCTTACCTTCTTCAGGAAACTGGAGTATAGAACTGAGCTATCCTTGCTTTTCCTGTTGATGATGGGGTTTCAGCCACTAAGGAAGTGTTGTCGCTAAACTTTCTTTGATCCAGTTTTGGAATAGCGAGTGCTACTTGGGGAATGTAGAGGGTCAAATACTTACATTTCCATGAGCACTTTGATGCTCAGATGATAATAAGTTACTGAACTGTGTATACCTTTAGCTGATAAAAAGTTCCTCTGGTGAGGAGAAGTTACCTTCTGTTACAAAGCTGGGTGTTCTGGCTGTCTTGCTAAGCAGGTGTGAGTGGTGGACTTTTTTTCTCACTTATACATAGAGAATACCGAATTCTTGTAATTTCCAAATTCAGAAGTGGGGTAAAGAGGTGAATGCAGCTATAAATTACTATTTCAGGCAAAAATAACCCCGAAGGATGTGCATTAAAATAGCCTTACCTGTGTCGATCCCAAACTGGTAATCCTCGAAGTTTAAAAGAATGAAAATTGGGAGCGTTACTGCTTTAATTTTATAACTCTAGTCTTCTGTCCCTTTCTGGTCCTTTCCATCTAGCAATCTTTCCCTCTCTTATTATTGCTGTTGCTCTCAAAAGAACATTAAATTCATAAGCCTTTAATAGGTAAATACCAGCCATTGCAGAGAAATAGAGAAAGATGAAAGGCTGGAGAAGAATTGAGGAAACTTGTAACGTTAACCAACATTGCTGCCCGAAGGAGAGAATACTAATGGATAAAAACCTAAAGCACAGTCTTGACTTGGTCTAAACCTCTGTATTTACATCCAGAATCACTGAGGTCAGAGCACGCTTGTCTGAGGGCAGTTACAAGCACATAAAGGCTAACAACACTGTTAGTGATAAACAGCAGTGGGTTTATGAAACAGGAGTACAGCAGAAAATAACCTTTCTTGATGCAATTAGATAATTAGTGGGCAAAAGGAATGCAGTGAATAGACTGACTCTGGACCATGCATGGGCTTTTGACACAAAGCTGTGCAAAATCTTATTAGGGAAATTAGATCAAATTGGTTTTGATACAAATCCTGTGAAATGAATCATGGATTAAATGACAGAGTGTAAACGGAAAGGTTAGAGATATTCTTTATCCTTATGCAAAGATGGTGTCCAAAACGGCAGTGCTTTGACTAAATACTCATTAGTGACCTGGAAGAAATGTAAAAGTGATCACTCTCAAATTTACAATTGACAGAACCAAAAGATAAAAAAAATTAGAGTAGAAAAAAGAAGAGCTAGGCTGAAAAAGTGAGCATTGTGAACAGGCTTTGGTAAAACAAGTGATAATTAGCACTGTGTAGTTCAAAGATGATACTGCATCTACTTTGGAATGAGGAGAATCTCCAAATTTCATGTTGTGCAGAGCATGGTGGCAAAAGCATCTTATGTTCAGAGAGGTCCCAATGAGACAGGCTATCAAATTGTGTGAGCTGATGTGCAACCTGATGTCTGGTAAAGCTACTGCTCAGTTGGTCCATATGTCTTCCTGGCTGTGTGCTTTCCAGAGTGACTCTCCCCTGTAGTGCTGCAGCATTGCACGGTGCAGTTCAGGGCACCTTGCTGCAACAGAGACCCAGGGAAGCTGGAACAAATCCAGAGAAGGACCACAAAGATGCTAAAGGGATTAGAAGGAATGACCTATGATGAGGAAAGGTGAAAAGAACGAAATGTTTAGAACCTCTAAGCCTGTTACATGGGCACAGAAATAGTAACAAAGTTTCCTGTGCCAGCACGGGGGAGAGTTGGATCAAGTCTCTCTCCTTTTACATTCCTATTAAGGTAACTAGAGCCAAGCAAAATGGCTGTTCATCACTTTGAACTCTTTGCAAAAAACATTTAGCTGTTCTTCTTGAAGTTCAAGATGATGTGTCTCATTGCCAGGGGACACTCTGACTGTTTAAAAATCAGCGCGGGATCTCCATAAGACTTGCAGAAAGTCAGAGGCCAGAAAAAAAAACACATGCTCTGGAATGGCTGGAGTCACCTTAGCTGTAATCTTTGATCTATCTTGGTGTTAAAGGCTTTTGCTCTCAAGCATGCATTCACATCTAACCAGAACTCGCTACACAGCTGCCTGCTGGAAGGGAACAGGAGGGTCCTCCACTGTGAGGATGTAGGGGAATTGTTTCTGGATTCACCATCAAACACTCACTGTTTGCATGCCTTGGGGAAGGAAGGCTCATTTCTCCAGGTTTTGATTTTTTCCTTTTCCTTTTTCCTTTTTTTTTAAATTTTTTTGTATTTTTTGTTTTCTCTCCACTGAAGGAAAATACCTCAGTAGGCCCTCTTGAGGTCATCTCTGGATGTTGGGCTATTTAAGAAACAGAAATTGGGATTTGGACTCCACTGATGGAATCTGCCAGTACAGCTCATCTCCCTGTCATTCCTGTTTCATAGTGTTTTCCTCTGTCTGCCCTGAAAATTACAACTCCAGCCCCTCTTACTGCCGAGTTCCACAGTGCAAAACGGTGTTTTATGGTTGTTTGCCTTCCATTTTAACCTTAATTTCATGTTGCTGTGTCCAGTGATCTTCATTTCTTTACCACAGATGCACTTCTCAGGTAGGGAGAGGTTCGAGAACTTGGCCAGCACAGCACCTTTCAGCTTTGCTGTGAGATGCTAAGGTCTAGTCTCAGCTAGCAAAGCTTCATCTTCCTTCACACAGTCAGCTGGCATTATACCAGAAGGTCTGCAATCTGTCTGGGTGCCCTGTGGGAATAGAGATGAATGCACCTGCAGCATTTCTGTAACTGCTCCATGACCTCTAGTTCATTGTGGCCCTCTGGGCAAAGCATGGGCATTTATCAACTCATCACACTGACTCTGAGCAGGACCAAACCCTGGATTCCTCTCAAGTAACGCCAGGCAAAGCAGCTGAGGAACGTGAGATGCCTGCCCATCCTCTCAAGGTCAACAGTCTTGCCAAAAAACAAACTTGGCTGATCGATCCCAGAGATAGGAGATGAGGTCAAACATTGAGGATGAAACAGAGAAGGGAAAATTAGGAGATACTTAGGTCAAATGAGATCATAAGGATGCAGGACTGTGAATTTGCTGCATATCAAACATCTATATTCCTATCAACAGACACACAGATGTGATATATAAAAGTGTGCACTCCAGCCTTGCTGATACACAGAATGTTTTGTCCTGTCCCCTGACAGATTTGACCTCTTGGCAGAAGGAGTTGCCACAAATACCAGGTAAATAGGCTGAAACTGAAATAGAAATAGAAATTACCCACCTGACCATGGTGTGGTAATTTTAAACAAACGGACCTTCCAAGAAGAAAAGTCAAGCATCTCCAGTCAGTCAGAATTCTTTGGCCATGTTATCAGGAAAACGCATGTTTAGTTTTTCTTAAAGGCTTTGACAAATTGTCTTGCTGAAGGGAAGATTTAACCTCTCAGGTTAATACTATTATCAATTAAAAAGTGTCAGAGACAGAAAGAAGGGGTAGACATACCCTACTTGGAAAAGAAAGAGAAGTCAATTTTCAGCGTGGTAAAGGTTAAAATGCATCACCCACAGAGATCAGTATTGTGGTGTTTGATCCATGTGTCAACAGTCTGGGAAGTGAGTGAACGGTGAGACTGCAGATGAAATCAAATTACCAAGGAATACTGAAGAACTCCAGAGGATCCTAATAAGGCTGGGTGTGTGGACTGCACAGCACCGTGGTAGATGACATACACTGTTGGCTATTGAAAGACATTGCACACCAGAAGGATTAATTTGATTTTTCATACATCTTAATGGATTCTAAATTAACTGTAGCAACTCAGGAATAAGATCGAGTGTTGCAGTAAGTAACTTCCTGATACTGTTTGTTGAAGAAATGGTAACAATTTAGATTTTCATTTAAAGAGGAAAAAAGCAAACTGTGCGAGGAGTTACATAATATGTAGACTGAAAATAACACTGAAAATACTGTAACGTCACTAGGTAGTTGATGGCGTGCCTTTGTCTTGACTACTGTCCAGACTTTCAGCTGGAGAAGTGATGGAGCGGTGCCAGTTTCATGCTGCTGAGGAGCTGGCTCATTGAACTCTGTTCTGGACTGAACAGAAATAGCCAGACCAGAGGAAGTTCAGAGATGGATGATAAAGCAGATAAGAGATCTGCAAAAACTTCTGCGTGAAGAGCAATCATATAGGTAATGAAGAGCTGAATGAGGAGAACATGGCAAAGCTGCATTTCCTGAGGAGAGCTGGGAGATGCTCAGGGAGTCTGACAGGCTGCAAATACATTATAGGCAAATAGAAGTGGGATTTGTTGGTTCATACACAGCACATGTATTCCCTGGAACTCATTGCTGTAAATATCATAAAATTTAGCAGTCTTCCAAAAAAAGACTGAACATGTTTATAAGGAATAAGACTATCTCTGACTAAAATAAATAAGAAGAGCTTGAGAAGTTGGTAAGGTTCTTTCCATAAACTTGAGGGTAACCTCTTTTTAAGAAGTGGGAATTTGTGTGTTCATGAAAAAGCCCGATACTAGTAAGTAGAAGAAAGATTAAGTTTTAAGATTGAGACAGAAAAACTTTTGATCAGATGATTTTCCTTCAGTTTCTAAGCTCCCCTTTTAGTGATGATAGTGCAGCAGGATGGGGTAAAGGGTGAGGTGGGGTGAGAGAAGGAGTAAAACTTGAAAATTAATCAAAGATTCTGTATTACAAATGAAAAAATGAAAATCCAGTCCGAGCGGGTTCTTTCTGCAGGATCTGCTACTGAACCTTTTGCTTAAAGCCAGGGCAGCACATTCAGTATTAACCAAACATCTTTTTCACCTGGTCTGCCACAGGCAAGCTTGTTTCTTTCTGCTGTCTCGGGGTACGTGGTGCTCTGGGTAGACTGCTTCATCAGCAGTCATGCCCCTTCCCAGCACTGCAGCCTGTGAACAGCCTGAAATTATGATCTACACGAAGAGCTTTGTCTTTACTCTAGTGTGAGTCTGTGGGGAGCAGGTGGGCTGGTCGTAGTTGATTGTACCGATATTCCTGAAGAAGAACCTGCGCGGGGTTGAACTGCCTGGGCCAACTGGAGTTGGACTGAGGTGGCAAAAGGAGGACTCTCTTTTGACTAAACCTGGGACTGGGATTGGCCAGGAGGTTGCTGAGTGCCTTTGCTCTCTCCCTGCAGGCTGCTCGGCAGAATGGCCACGGAGGAGCGGCACCTCTCCTCCAGCTGTGGGTCCTTCATCAAGACCGAGCCCTCCAGCCCGTCTTCCGGCATCGACGCCATCAGCCACCACAGCCCGAGCGGCTCCTCCGACGCTAGCGGTGGCTACGGCATCGCCATGGGTGGCCACCCCAACGGCCTAGACTCGCCCCCCATGTTCAATGGCACGGGGATTGGCGGCGGGTCCTGCCGTAAGCGTTACGACGACTGCGCCAGCGCCATCATGGAGGACTCACCCACCAAGTGCGAGTACATGCTCAATGCAATCCCCAAGCGGCTGTGCCTGGTGTGTGGGGACATTGCTTCTGGCTACCACTACGGCGTGGCTTCCTGTGAGGCGTGTAAAGCCTTCTTCAAGAGGACTATTCAAGGTATGGCGGGAAGGAATGGAAACTGAGGCATTCACTCCATAGAAATAAAGGGACATGGCCCCAGACATTGCTGAGACGGCAGTGTCATATGAAAGGGGGAAAGGGAGAATGAATGTAATGTACCTAACTCTCCATCCTTTTGTGTGTTTCCTCTCTCTTCCTGCTCAGTTCTGGTCCTTCCAAATCAACATGGACATGAAGTTAGGCTGTGTGATGGTAGGAACCTTTGCCAAGTTCCTTGCCTGACTGGCTGCCAGATCTGGATATCTGGATTAGTGGATCTTCCTGCCTCTGCTAGTAGCACTGGTACTATGAGAGTGTGGCAGCTAGGGGAGTAAGACCTGGAAAGGAAATGCTTTGCATTCTAATGGTATTTTAAGGCCCATTTGAAGAGTAGATGCCTCTGCCAAGAGATGGCATTTCTGTAGACATTTCTGCACCTTGAGGTGAAAGCTCAGCATTACAAGAGTCGAGAAATTCTTTGTCCTGCCAGTCCTAATATGTAGCCATGAACTCCATACAAACCTCAGCACAAATCTGGACAGAGGACTTATGTGAGAGTCAGTCTTTTTCTCCTTTTCCAGTTTCACCAACCTTTTTCATCAAGATGCAGCTTCTTTGAAGATAAAAAAACTAGGCAGTGAAGGAGATGAAGTTTTTGTTGGTCTTACTAAGGATGAGCAATTCCTCACATGATTTTGAAAACCTCAGCGCATGCATGTGTAGATGAATTGCAGTGCGTTGCTCCTTCATGTACAATTCATGTATGAGGGGTGTGGCTGTGTCCTGACTGCCAAAGGTGTGCTTGCAGATGTGCACATGTGCAGCTACAACAATATAATCAAAAGCAGGAGTGCATCCAGGCAACCTCCAATACCTTGTGCGTACTTATATACACATGCCCCATGTGAGCAAACATGCCTGGATGTACAGATACTCCCTTCATTTCCTCCACTAACTAGGAAAAGGACAGGATCATTCATCTTCCAGTGGGAAGTGTATTGGGTTTACCCAAGTATACTGTGCTGACTGGAGGCAGGTGTACAGTGAGCAGGTAGCTGTACACATACTTGGCTGTTGGCTGGGGTCAATCCACCACATCAATACTTCCTTGCCTCCTGTGAAATGGAAGAAATGCACGTATGGAGAGACCACTCACTTTGTTAACTGGGTGGATCTGATTACACTCTGTTGCTGGGGATGTTCAACTCTGGAACAGTACAGGGTGCAGTTTATCCCGGGTCTCTGCAAAAATCACTGTATCTATCTTGTTTTCATAGATTTTAGATATCTCTCCTTAATGTGGAAATCCAGTTGTGGAAATAATTACACTGCCCCACTGATACTTCCTTCTTTATTATGCCATGGCCATCTCTTGCGCATTGGCCTGTTCCCTGGCAGCGTTTCTGTGATTTGTCATTGCCGAATATCTGTGATTGAATGTGAACTTTTACTTGCACTTCTGACTGTCAGCACTGACTCCATCCCTTCTCCAGCCCTTGGACCCTTCCTAGTGTTTCTTTTAGGCACATCCGGGTGCTAAAGCAGGGACAGGGTAGCACTCTGAAGCAGAGTCCTAGGGTCTCCTAATACAGAAAGAGACCAGATAACTAACCCCTCATGGGAATGATAGTGGAGGACCTCTGTAGCAGACCAGAAGAGACCTGGAGAAGGAGAAAAAGACATAGAGAGAATAATAGAGAGAATTTCAGAGAGAATCAAAAGAAAATGACGCATGGTAGCAGTACATGGAGCCTGTATCAGCCAGGTGATATGTCAGCTGACTGAATCCCAAGAGAGGAGAGTGCTTCCCTCCAGCTTCCTTTCCCCAGCACAGCCATATTCTTTTTCCCTGTCGTTCCCTAATTGATTGCCTGTTAACATGTAACAGACGGGGGGAAGGAGTAAGTGGAAATTTCTCTCACCCTGTCATCAGCTTGGGCTGGCAACTGAGGTACCAAAATGCTTTTATTCCTAAGAGTGTGAGAGTCAAGTGTGCTGTGCCTGAGGGTGAGCAATTTCAGCTATGCAGCTGAAGGCTGAGCCCAGGGAAGCGGGCAGCAAATAGGGCTGCAGAGTTGGTTGAGTCAAGAAAACGCACTGTTCCCAGGGCTCTGCTGCTGTGGGCGTGATATCCAAGTATAGCCCTGGGTGTGCAGGGGAAAAGGATTTAAGGATCACATAAAAGAGAAGACGAGTGGCAAGAGCATTTCCAAGAGGTGTTTTTCCTGTAACTCTATTATATTCAGTAGCTGTTTTAAGCATCTAACAGATAAGGTAAGAACATCTTCATCCAGGCTGCCTAACATCAATGTAGGCTTTGCAGAAAGCCTGTAGATATGTATGTTATGTAACTGCTTCCCCAGTATCCTAGTATCAAACAACTTGCTATGATTTAGTATGTGGAAGCAGCATTGACTCAATGGTTTGAGCACTGAGATGGAGTAATGACCCCAGGATTTCCCAGATGCTCAAGAGATGGGATAGGTAAATTCATCATCAGGCTTTGTGGTCTCGGACGAGCCACTTCATTTCTCTGTGCTTGAGTACTGACAGATGAAAAGTTAATGAATACTATGACAGTACCTTCTCTGCTGGCTTTACATGTGCATGCTGCCATAAAATGTGTCTAAATCTGTGCTGAATTACTAGATTACTACAGCCCTATCTAGATACCCCTGATCATGAAGCAGAGCTTCACATGAAGTCCCCCTTGCAACTACCCCTCCCTACCGCTACAAATTACCCCAACCTGCCTGTTAGGGTTTTTTTTAGCTGCATTAACTCATGTAAAACCTGCATATCTTGAGGCAGGAGTATCTTGCAATTGCCTTTTGACTCTCTCTGCTGCTGTGGCAGCAGCAGGAAGAATGGACATCTAAGCTGCAGACCTTCTTTAAGCATGATGGCTCTCCAACTCACTTTCTCACTTGGCCAGGTGAGGCCAGGCTGGACAACACAAGGGCTGTTGCTTTTCAAATGGTGGGGAGAAGATATAGACTGAGAGCCAGCATGGACATGGCTGATTATCTCTGAGGTCACTAATATTGCTATGTGGGAGTTACCTGTCAGTAGGATTTTTCCAAAGAAAAGTGAAATTTTTACCAAGTCAGATTCCTCCAAGAAAAATTTTGATGATAGGAGAAAAAAAAGAAGACAGGAAAATCCAAACTGTTGATTCCCTTCTAGCTGAAATGGAGTGTTTGGTTTTCCTGAACTAAGATGGGAAGACAGAATCACACAACATACCTTAACCTGTCTCACAGATTATAGGGG
This sequence comes from Melanocharis versteri, assembly GCA_013397845.1. NCBI lineage: Eukaryota > Metazoa > Chordata > Aves > Passeriformes > Melanocharitidae > Melanocharis > Melanocharis versteri. The sequence goes on from VZTG01010346.1 coordinate 1,014,577, forward strand.
ACTGTCACACCTCTGTCCTTTCTCATGTTGTGTTACATAGCCCAAGGATCAAGGGCTGGAATCCTGTGTGTCATCTCCACTTTGCAGCATTGGCAATGCTTGAGACAGAAGAGTGAAAACCTGAGGTGAGATGAGAGAACACGCCCCTGGGCTGCAGGCTTTCCTCCCTGAACATGATATTTTGACCCCCAGGGTTGGACTTCCCATGCTTTGAGGCAGAGTCAGAAATCCTAAACTGACCTGAAGCATTTTTGGTCAACTAGGCTGTCTGAAAAAATTTTTATCCTGTTTCTGTATCATTGTACTGTTTTGTGGGATTATATTCTAGTGGCAATCTGCATTTACCTCACCTGACTGTGAATATTGTGGAATGTACAATCTAGTGCAGATAGGAAAGAATCTGAATTTCAGACACATTTAAATGTTCTGCTATTGGTGCTCAAGAGAGGTCTGACTTGAAACAAAAGATTTCATATTAGCTGAATGTAAAGGAACGGGTTGGTTACATAAAAGATAGTTTGGGATGTTTATAAATAAAAGCTTTTAAAATTTATGTTCTGTGGAAATACTAACTAATCCTTTCATCCAGATTTAGACAAAGGCAAATACTGGATTTTTTTACAGGATACAAATTCTCAATCAAACTCTATTTCTTCTCTCAATAGTTTGCTCAGTAGGTAGAGCATTATGTATCAGTCAAATATATTCTCATTCTCTTTTGTTCATTAATCGTTAGAACTAGAAGGTATTTTGCCTATTTTGAATATTAACTAATAACAGTGCTGTGTAACAATATGAGTCCTTTCTTATTCAACATACTCATGACTATGACTACCTTGCATCTATTTTTCATCTTCAAATGGTGAAAATTAAGTCAATTTCTAAAATGACCCATTAATATAAAATAAAAGCTTAAAGCTCAGCAAAACATTGGAGACTCAGAGAAAAGAGACACATTTACCATCATCTTCTGGATAGGAAAGTTGTGTCTTAGGCAAACTGCCTACATCTGTGGATTTCCAGCTTGAGTCTTGCAAGCTTCAAACTCAGTGAGTGTAGCAACAGAACTGCTGTGTTGGGATGCCTTTACACCAATAAGGGGCTTAAAAGGTGGATAATGCAGCTCAGAAGACTTGTAGGGATTTATAACAGGCTTGGAATAAAGTCTTCTAGGGCTTTCTGGTTGTAGTTGTGGTGCTTAGAGTGGCTTCCAGGAAGAGGAGCGGTTGAGAGAGTTTTCCTGAGCAGGAGAGCATTACAATCCACACGCATAAAGGAGGTTTTGTGTCCCTACTGTAGCCACCAGGCACTGTCCTATTCTTCTGTCCTTCTCAGAAATGTGCCTGCTACTTTTCAGGTGGGAGTTCACAGCTTCCCAAAACCTTGTAAAGCTTACCCAGGCAAAGTGCAGTATTTCATGATCTAGTGCTTGACTGCTGCTTACTATTCACAGATCTATCACTTGAATTTAAAAAACCGTCTCCAGTGCAACCTCAGCTCTATTAGTCTACTGTTTTCTGATGGCCTCAGTACATCTGTACAGCGAGCTCTGTGCAGAAGGATCTTTTCTGTGGAAGTTCTGTAAAATATTTCTGTGTCTGAAACCCTATAGACAAACTTGCTGCCAGCAGGGAGCCCCAGAACCCATAACCTGCATGCTTATGCAAGCTGGAGGCTGATTTGAGTGAGGTTTTATGAAATGCCCAAGTCCTCTTTTGTGAACAGGAGCCAGGTGTGCCACCCTGAGGAGGCAAACAGTGCTGGTGTTACACTTATATGTATCCAGTTTTCCTCTTGTAGCATCATTTGAATCCTTTTCTTTGGAAGCTGAGGCTTAAAAAATAACCCTTCTTACCTCATGCATATCACTGAGAGATTTTCCTCTGATTTTCATGAAGTACCTCTCCTCACACCAGGACTTGAGCTATGATGCTTCAGTTAGAAGGACTAATTGAAGTGAATAGCAATGAAGAAGAAACGAGAAAAAGCAAGGTGGGCTTTTTTAGCAATCAGAAGCTGAAAATTATTTAAAGACTTTCTCGGCTGTTTTCACCTAGTCTTTCCTGAGTTTCCTTGCAGAAAGTCTTTCTAGAAAGGTAGAATCAGTAAGCATGGAGTAGGTTGTGTCCTCAGTGCTGTACTGATTTCAAGCTCAACTCCCCTGAGGACCCTATGCACAATTTAGGCAGGAGATGGATGGGACTTTATTGTGCTCCCTAAGCTCAGGGAGGCATTCTTGTCTTCCCAGTCCATCCTGTTACAGAGAGGTAGGGTGGATAGGGTGGACATAGGGTCTCCTGAATGACCAAGTTTTGATGTGCAATTTTCAGGTGCTCCTATTACATGTGCACTAGAAGTTATGTTCCAAATTGTTTAACAGTCAGAGGTCTAATTTTGCAGAAAATAGGGTAGTTTTGCAGTTCTCTGGCATAAAAAACCATAGTCTGTCACTTTATTAGTCCTTTGCTGTTTTGTAGCATCTCTCATCTAAAGGCTTTAAAGTACATTTAAACCTTAATAATATAGAATATATAGGATAAAGAATAGACTATAGAGTCTTTATTCTATAGAATATAGAATAAAGACTCACAGTCTCCCCAGAAGGTAGGTTTGGTGTTCATCTCATTTTGCAGGCGAGCAAACTGGGACATGGAGACGAAGTGATTTGCCCTCCAACGTGATACATGAAGGCTTAGAAGAAATCCAAACTCTGATCTGTTCACCTACCACTTGATTTTTTGAAGCCATTTTTTAGGTAAATTTTGTGCCATGGCATTGGTTAGGTTCTACCGGTTTTTTCAGATCAAATGTAAAGATTTTGTAAGTAAAGGAAATCTTTCTAATAAGCAACAGCTCAAAGCAAAGCCTAGTCTATTAAATTATCCTTTTTTGCCCCTTCATTCTGAGGCACGTAATCTACAGTTCATGACACACAGAGACTTGACTCACATTCTGTTGTTGCATACAGAGTTGTCCATGTCTGTGTGCACCCTTGTGTGCTGACGCTCTTCTGCAGGACTTTGCAGCAGTGAAGGGAAGCTCTCTCCGAGGCCCCTGTGCTGGCAGCTGGGCTGGTGGTGTGACCGCCAGCCACTGGGAGGCTGTTGGAATTTCGATGAGTTAATCTCATCACTTTATCACAGGGCACTTACAGAAATTACAGGGAGCTGTGAGCGACTCACTGTGCTGGCAGCCAGCCCCAGGACCCATAAAAGAAATTGAGACACCAAAAAAAAAAAAAAAAATCAGAGAACTCTGTTAAACTTTGGACACGACAGTTTTTTCTGGTCGAGTTCTGCTTGGGTAATGCTGATTGTGCCTTCCCTGGTGATGCCTCTGCTTTCTGCAGTAAAGGCAGGCATTGCCCTCAGCTGTGGCTCTCAGTCTCAGCACAGAATGGTTTTGGGCCTGATACAAAACTCCATTTACCTTGGCAGCAAGGTGTTGTGTGAAGAGGGTGCAGTGGGCCTCAGCTGTAGCATTTGTACCTGTAGAGAGGGCTGTAAGACACACCTGCTGGTGTTTGCTTTAAGCTGGGCACGGTGTGTGGAAGGGGCATATGAGCCCGTGTTCAATATGAAGGCAACAAGCATCCTGAACAGGATGTCCCACCAGGCTGGGTGTATTTCTTCATCTGTGCTAACCAGCAACCTACAGGGCTGCTGCACTACATAGTGGCCACTGCTTTGCTGTCCAGGAAGGGTAGTTTGCCCAGTGCTCAGCCTCCTCTGAGGCTCCTTTAGCAATCATGACCCCAGTACAGACGTGTCTTTGAGAACTGCTTATTCAAACTGCACACAGTGTGTATATGGTAACTAGTACCTTCACATACTCTGACACTATCCCATTTAGTTGTGATGTAGGTTTTGTAGACTCTTTCCAGTATTAACTTGTCAAGGGATCCAGGGACTAGAGGCATGGGGAAGCTTGGAGATCTGCTTGACACTGTGAAGGGACTTTGAGCTTCCAGATGAGAGCTGCCACTGCTATAAAGGCTTAGTGCCCTTACTGTAGTGTCTCTGTGTTAGGGGGCAAATTTTTGGCTTTTGGACCACAAAACATGAGATTGTGCATCTCCCCAGAGCTCTGATCCTGGCTTTGGTGAGAAAGGTTGGCATTCAAACAAAGGCAAAACATTCCGAAGTGAGACTGTGTCTGAGCTTTTTCCCAGGTTTGCTCCTGCTCTGTTCCTTCCTGTGTGGGGCACAGCAAATATCTGATCGTGAGATCAGGGCCACTGTACTCCTGGGTCTGTAGTGTGCTGGAGCTCTGCGTCTAGAACAGGGATTTGTTTATTACCTTGAGATCTAGCTTGAATCTCAATTTCCAGCTGAGAATGTTGATACATGGCTGGCTATTGAAATTCAGATGCTGCACAATGACGAAATACAGCCTGAATGGAAGCAACTTGTGCAGCACACTCTGCTCTTGCTGACAAACTGTGTTTGGGGGCAGATGAGCAATGGTGAGAGGAATGGGGTGGCTGGGCTGAAGCTTAGGGGGAAGTTGCAGGTCTTGTGACAAAACAAGAAGCAAGAGGTGGGATGTTTATAGCTCGTAGGCTGATCACCTTTAGACTTCGGGGGTTGTGTGCTCCTGGGCCAAGAACAATGAGATAAATCAAATAGTGCTTTCTTTCTTTTGATTCTGTGCTCTGTTTTTCCACTCAGAAATCCCGGGGGCTTTCCAACAGCTTAGTGAACCCCACGTTCCAGTTACCACCCCCAGAGATTGATATGTATCAGATTGTTGATCTTTATTAAGAGGAGGGAATGGTCTTGCACAAAGAACACAAAAATACATTACAAAAGTAAGAATAAAAACCAAGTCCGGCCCCAGTATTAGTAAACTGTAAACTCTGCTTCTAATCTGATGCTATACAAAGTCCATTATTGCGTGTTCTCTCAGCTCTTACCTACACTTCTCCCTACAGCTCTGATTGAACTCTTGAATCTCAGTTTCCTGCTCTAAACCATTAAACCATTGTTCTACTGACTGTAGAGCTTAGGTACTCTTTTCAGTGCTGCCTGTTTACCAGTAACCTGACTGTCTTAAATGTATTGTCATTGTCAGTGCATCAGTGCCAAGTTTAGATTTCCAGTCCAGCTCCGCAGCAAACATTGAATAGCCCTCTTCAGAAACATCAGCTCGAAGTGAATGGCAGGATGGAGACAGCCATTTCTGTTTGTTGTCTTCTAGTACTAAATAATTGTTGCCTTACACTGTGATCCAGCATAATTCCACTTACATCCTCTTATTAGACCCTTGCATCGATGTTTCACTTATATTCTTGGCTTATAATAAAATATGATGTGATTAGAAATAAATTTGGGGTGCTTCTTTCTCTTTTTGTCTTGGAGGCGGTGTTGTAGGATGATCATAAATAAAAGGGAATGAGGAAAGAAAAGATAATGCTCTGTGCAGAGGGATAAGAGGCAGGTGCACAAGGACTAATAAAGTAAAACTGTAAAGATTTGCGCAGAGAACCCATGTTCGTTTTACAAGATGTCTTACCCACCTTTCTCAATGCAGACCTATTGCTTCCCTGCTACCTGTAGTACGCCAGCTGGCAGGAGGAAGCAAAAGAGGAAATGCTGTCTCTGAGCTCCCCCGTTACCCAAACAGGGCAAGAACGAGCAGGTGACATCCATCCCACAGACATGGAGCAAGACTGGCAGCAAAGGAAATTCTAGTACTGCCTGAACTGCTCCCACTCTCATCCCTGGACTTCAAGGGAACAGGCCAGGTTACAAGGGGTGCAGCACAAGGGATGATGACATGCCTGGAGACCACGTGCCTGAAAGCCCAGCACTGCAGTCATCCCGTTGGCTAGGTCAGCTGGGTATGGTCTCAGAGGATGTGTGTGCAAGCGATGAGCAAACATGCAACATATGCAGACTGATGGTGGTGGGAGTATCTGGGCACTACAGCCTGTCCCTGGATCCATGGGAAGAACATGGTTCCTGGGTGACCATCTCTGTGTTTGATTACAGGCAATATTGAATACAGCTGCCCGGCCACCAATGAGTGTGAGATCACGAAAAGGAGGCGCAAGTCCTGTCAGGCCTGTCGCTTCATGAAATGCCTCAAAGTGGGGATGCTAAAAGAAGGTAAGACAGAGTCAGAATGAGAATTTTTCTCTGTCCTGACAGTGCCTGGGATTCCAGACCTTGCAGAATCTCCCAGGCTAACTACATGCTTGCCCTCTTTGTGTTTCTGAATGTGTCTTTCTACAGGCTTTGTAAAAGAGTCAGAATGGGCAGTGACCGAGGGGGCAGTCCAGAGAGGAGAGTGGTTCTAGTCAGTGCTGTCATGCTCAGATATTATTTCTAGTACTTGCAAATTTGACAAATAGTCTGGCACCACCAGTTTCCAGTTGTTTGCTTTCCCAAAGGAGCCCTGGGCTGGAGGGTGTTTCTCTTCTTGCCCCCAAGTAATTTTTCAGTGTTGAGGAGGAGAGGCTCTTTCGTGATCATGACTGGGTTGGCTGCTCTTCGTAAGGGAAGGATGGAGGTAATGCAGAGCTGTGGCCCAGTGTGCAGTGAAGGTCTGCCTGTATTACCACTCAGGAGGCTTTCTGAAGATGGTTGGTAGCACAGGTTTGTCTGGGAGGTGTGGGTCCCCTGCCCTGCATACTCAGCCTGTGTTTCACTCAGCCTATTGATCTGTTCAGCGCTCTTTGAGCAGTGTTCAGCTTCTCTCCTGTGCTGTTTTTCCTCCCACACCCCCCTTTTCAATCCTTGTCCATTCAAGAGGAACCACAGGGAATTCAGTGGCAATTAAACACATTCTTATGGATTGACTTTAAAGGTTTGTTTCCCTTGGGTCCCTCTGGGAAAGGCAGTGAGGGGAGGAGGGGAAGGAAGGAGAAGCATTGCACATAACCCTCTGCATCGTTATACCGGCAGAGCGAGGTCCTCTCAGCTTAACCACAAGACACAGCCGCTGGCTGTGGTTATGCACGAGTCCTGTATGCTGGAGCCAAGATGCCAGCATACAACTTTCTTCCAGGTCATAACATCACAGCAGTTGGTAGTAAATTGTACAATGTCACTTGAGTGTGCATTGCTTCTCACTAGAGCTCTCTCATTTCTTGAGAGGCAGGTTGATGGCAGCCAGTGTTGTTAAGAATGTAGATTAGGCATTAAACCCATTTTGCTCTTTGATGGATGTGTAGTTTCTGTGGTTAAACATCTTCCTTCTCGAGCATACCAGTTACCAAGGGGAGGAGATGCAGGCTTCTGTAGTTTGGCCCTTCCTGACCTAGGTGTAGAGCTGGTAGACTCAGAGGATCTTGATCTCCTTCTGGGAGGGAGGCACCTGCTTTGTAGTTAGAGACCACTGGAAATCTGCTTCTCTTCATGTGGTACTTCAGGGAGGGGATGTATCCCCTCACCCACTAAAGCCAGTATACACTAGTGACCCTAGCTTTAGTGGGAGTGCAGGTTGTTAATACACTGTAATCTATTCATATCCATTTCATAAAACAGCCTTAAAAGCCTGTAGCAGCTCCAGTCGTTCTGCAGAGCAGCAGCACAGGTTCAGGCTTGCTGGCTGCTGGTGTCTGTGCTGCCCTGCATTTGAGCAGTTGAGCCTCTTGGAGCTGGCAGCTGGGGGAGCAGAGTCACAGGAGCCAGTGCTGGTGTGCTCACTGTGTGGTCAGGGCATCTCTGCTTCCGGTTCTGGGAGTTTAGCACTGCTCAGAGCAGGGTCCTGTGAAGGGTTTTATGTCTTAGCCTCCAAGTTCTGTGAAAACAGTTAACTCCTTCCAGACCAGAGTTAGGCTGGAAAGCAGTGTAAATTCTCTCACAACATGCTGTGCCTGAACTCCCGAACTCTGTGCGATACTACTCATGGCAAACTGAAATTTGACTCTATGGCTGCTTTTGTGCTGAAGTGTATTTAGTTATTCATATAGGGATTGATCAAACATCATTAAAGTCACTGGGGAAAGGTGGTTTGCTATTGATGTTAGTGTATCTGCAATCCTGCCCATAATATTTAGAGCTGTGGAATATACAGCATAAAGATTTATTGATAGCAATGGGAAACAAGAGCACATGATAATATCAAGAAGAGCAGAGGAGACTACCCTAGCAATCTGCAAGTAGGGCTCCTGTGTCCTAACAGAGGGTGGTCAAATGATGTTGGGCAGGCATCTTTTTTTTTCCTTTTGCTCAGTATCCCAAGCTGAGAAATAAGGGTCATACTGCTTTGTTTTGCAAAAGAATTGTGAGGACCAGTTAGTTAACCTTATGTGAAGCTTGGTGGAAGCACAAAGTATTAGTATACAGAATTCAATCAATACACATCTTTAAGAGCCAAATCCAAGAAAGGAGAAAAATGGCGTTACACTATTTAGTCTCCACAGAGCCAAGAGTTTCTAGAAAGAGCAAATCCATAATTGTTTGACTTGCTCAAAATGCAGAATTGACAAGGGATTTCAGATTAGAAAAGGTTCATTGGTCTTTCCCATCTCTGATCTGTCATCCTGTTAGCTCATCCATCGCTTTTCTCTGCCAAAGGATGAGTGTTCCCAACAGTACCATTCCAGTAGTTTAACTATTTTTAAAAATCCCTGATGTTTTGGTTTCCCCAGAGAGCCTATTCTGCAGTCTCCAAACTCTCATTAGGACGAGATGTCTCTTGATATTTGGACTATGATTATTTTTCCTTTCAATAGATCCCCTTCCTACTTTGCCTTGGTGTACCTCTCTCTTCATCCCTGGGTTCATGCATGGCAGAAGGTTGCTAAGCCACATTCTTTGTCCTGCTTGATTATCAAAAGTTCGGAGAAAAGTAGTCTCTTGGTTAAAGGCAAGATCTAGAAATCAATTCTTCTCTTCACAGTTTTCTCCTTGATGTCCTTGGGCAAGCCACTAGGCTTGTAACTTAGTGGGGATGTTTCTGGTTAAAGAAACTATCCCTTTGCTCAAGAAGATTATGATATTCCATTAGTAACTAATTAAGGGCTTCGTGATTTCTTCTCATTTTCCTGGTTATTGGTGCCGTACGTGATGTACATGCCACCTCCTGCCTGCTGGGCATGGGGCATTGTCTTGTTCTACAAGCAGAAGGCATCAGTACTCAAAGATGGCAAAAAAAACCAACCATGGCTTCAAGGTCCACTTTACACTTGAAATGCTCAGCTTGATGCTGCAGGAGGGATTTGGACCCTCTGCTTGGAGGACTGTATGTAAGTGTCACCAGACATCTCTTCTCCCTACACAGGCTGCAGCTAGGCAAAAAGCTGTGACTGTAGCCCTTTAAGATCCAGGGATACTGGTCCTAACATAGACGTGCAGGTTATTCAGGCAATGCCGAGTGAATGAGGATCAGGGCAGGAAGAGAGCCAATGGAGCAATCAATAGGTGTCTCAGATATCCAGGCCACTTTCTTTAAGAGAGCTCTGATCAATGTATTGCAACAAGGGAACTGCACGGACACCAGAGCTTTGCTGTCTCAGGTTCTTCTGGCGTGATGCTGCAGAGCAGGCAAGACTCACTGGGGAAAGTGGCAAGCAGAAAGCTCTGCCCACGGAGCCCAACTGGCTCAGATGTCTGAAGTGTTGGCCTGTCTGGCTGCCTGTCTCTCACTTTCCCCTTCCATCTGGAGTGTGCCCCCAGGGAGCATTAATTAGCCCTCGCAGGCTTGTATAGGAACCTGCTGAATCTGAAGTCCAGCATTCCAGCAGACTCCAGTCCCGGTGTTCATGTAGAGAGGCACTGTCCCCAGGAAACCTGTGCTCTCCTGCTCTTTGCCTTGCTGAACCACCAGCCTGCAGGCAATGGAGATGGGCATCTTCACAGCTTTGTCCAGTAGAATAGCATGCCCCTCTGCTCTGCAAAAATCAGGGAAACCTGAGCAACCTGTGATACTGCTCACCCCAAATGGAGAAGATTATACCTGCATACATGTCTGGCGTGGGGGAGTGGCCAGTGAAGGAAAGTGTGCCCTACAACTTGCAGCAGAGAGGCATTGTTCAGAGCTGGAAATCGTGGGGTTTGTCCACCCCATTGCCTCTCTTTGCTCTCATTGCTGTCTGTCTTGTGCCTACAAGGACTAAGTGTAGTTCTTTAACTCTGGGTTCTACAGAGTAGATCTAGATTGTCCTGGCTTTCTGGAATGATAGACAGAAATTTCAGCAGTTTGGCAGGTCTCTTTTAAAAACTCACTATACCTTGTCAGTTTTAGGAAGAATATACCCTTGCCATTCATGCTGTAGCCACCCATAACCTTCCTGTTCTACAGCAATTTGTTTGTCTTCAGGAGGCAGATGTAATTTCAGATGACACATGGACTGTGTATGTGGGCTCAGAGGTTTCGTTTTGGACATTGGCTGGCTGGTTAAACATGACCTCACAACTTTGCCCTCCACACCTCTGCTGCCTCTCTGAAGTCACAGTCCTGTGTGTCACCTTGCAGAGTGGCAAGGACGGTGGTGTCAGTCCTCCACTGTATGTCAGTTTTGTGGGTTGACCTTGGCTGTCCACTGGGTTGGACAAGTTGGTCTCTTGCTCTCCGTACTCAGCAGGATGGAGGGAGAAAATATGTTGAAAAAGCTTGTGGGTTGAGATAGCAACAGGGAAATCATTCAGCAGTTACTGTCATGGGCAAAACTCGACTTAGGGAAAATTAATTTAATTTATTGCCAGCTAATAAGAGAGTAGGATATTGAGAAATAAAAACAAAGCCAAGAGCACTTTCCTCCCATTTCTGCTTCTTTTGAGGCTCAACTCACTCGTGACATCTACCCCCAACACCTCAAGGAGCACAGGTGAATCGGGACTGTGGGTTTGTGGTCAGTGCATAACACTTCATTTCTGCTGTTCTTCTCTCCTCACTTTGTTCTCCCACTCCAGTGTGGGGCCCCTCACATGGGATACAGCCTTTCATGAACTTCTTCAATATAAGTCCTTCCTATAGACTCCAGCGCGGGTCGTTTCCATGGGATACAATACTTCAGGAACAAACTGCTCCAGTGTAGGTCCCCCACAGGCCACAGTTCTGCCAGAAAACCTGCTCCTGTGTGGGCTCCTCTCCTTGGGCTGCAGCTCCAACCAGGAGCTTACTCCAGCCCAGACTTTTCACAAGCTGTAACCTCTTCAGGGCGTGTTCACCTGCTCCAGTGTGGGCTCCTGCATGCCTGCAGGGTGGATGTCTGCCCCACTGGAGTCCTCCATGAGCTGCAGGAGGACAACTTGCTTCACCATGGTCTTCACTACGGACTGCAGGGAAATATCCTCCAGAACCTGGAGCACCTCCTCTTCTCTGACCTCAGTATATGTAGGGCTGTTTTTCCTGTATTTTCTCATGCCTCTATCTTAGCTGATTTTACACCTTTCTTGAATGTGTTATCACAGAGGCACCACCAGCATTGCTGATGGGCTGAGCTTTGGACAGTGGTGGGTCCATTTTGGAGCTGTCTGGAGTGGATCTAGGGGCAGATTCTGGTGTCTTCTCACAGAAGCCACCCCTGCAGTCTCCTGCCACCAAAACCTTGTCACATAAACACAGTACAGCCCATGAAAGGGACATGTTCTGAGAACATCAGAAGAGGGATGGGGATAACAGGTGAGGTGCAGTGAAACATCAAGGCCTCTCGTTACAGAACTCATCTTTGGCTGGAAATGAAACAGGCAAGAGAGGTCTACAGAAGAGAGCCACAAAGTTCATTCAGCTCATCTTCCTGTTAATTGTTCCCCTTTCCTTCCTCTCCCTGCTGTCTTTGGGAATACTCTTTCTCCCAGAAACTTGCAATAACCTGGTAACCCTTGTGTTACCGAAGTGCCTGTATCTCTATGAATGCTGGAGGTGATCCCCACTTCCGAGAGAGTGAGACTGTAATTTCCAAATTTCAGAAGCAGCTATCTCTTAAATCCATCTCCTCTTCAAGACCCTGTCTGATTAGGAAACCCTGTACTCACTGGAATTGCCCTGGTGTTTATTCTTAACTCTTCGGTTTCCCTTACCAGCTGCTGATGTCGTAAATTTTTCGCAAGGAATCAAATCTGTCATCCTGGACAGACTTGGCTCTGTGATGTTGTAAATTTGATGCAGTCATCCAGTGTCTGAGCAAGGGATTCGAAGCATCGGTGATTTCAAACTACTTCCATTTACAACTTTGCCTTCATCCTCTACTAAAATCCAGATAACTGAATCAACAGCAGAGCTCCTTTTCAGCAACGTAATCAAATGGAGGGTGTTTAATTTCTGTTTCCAAGTGAAAGAATCTCTCAATGGAGCAAAGTGCTTCCAGCAGCCTCTCCCTCCTGCCCCCATCCCTGCTTCCAGACCATGTGTTCTGAAAAAGATATTTGATTTCAGTGAAAGCTCAGCTGACATCCCTGCAATATGCTTGGGTTCTTGCTTTGTGCTTCCTGGGAAGGATGAGGGCTCCTCCGGGGACCCTGGGTAATTGGGTTAGTGGCCAGCTCATGTCAGGAAATTAAAAGGTAGCCCCGATCAGGTTACTGCTGTGTGCAATTTAATGGCTTTGTATTTATAGAGTATTCTGCCTCCAGCCGCTGCCAGAAATATCACTATTGGAGGTATCCAAATGAAAAAAGAGAATGAAAAAATTATTTTTCTTTCTATAAAATATCCTTGTGTTTAAAAACAGACAGGCAACCCCCTGTCCTTTGAAACAGGATCTCTACGAGGAGTGAGTGGCATCTTGATGACTCTATCTTCCACACCCAACTATTTTCCAAGGCATAAATTGAGCATTTGCAATGTGGCTGGAGCTGAGTTGTGACAGAGAGCATGTGCTGCCTTTGGCAGGTTGATGGTAAATCTCCAAAGAGGAGGCTTCCAGCAGATGGACTGTCCACAAATTGCACGCTGGGCTGAGGGCACTTGGTATCTGTTTTCTGGACAAGAGAATGGCACATCCAGGAGCATCCCTACACCTTCTCCCTTATCTAATGGATTATGAATCTCTTTAATTTGGTTCCTGTCATTCATTTTGAATTTTGTGGTTCTTACCACACCTAACTAGATCTCCATTATTTCAAACATTGAAGTTCAGGCTCCATCAATATACATCTAGGTGAGTTCAGAGAGGCATCACCTCTACACAGGTTTATAATAAATACTTTGTATATTCTGTCACCAAAACTGTTCATAGTGCTTTTATAATGCATACAGAAAAGAGGAAGCAGGTAAAAACTGCAACAGCTGTCCTGGGATTTTTAGAACCCAGCCATTGTCCTAGAAGCTTTTAGGCAGTTCTGACAATCTTACAGCAGGTAAGATTCTTCAAGGTAAGCAAGAATGGGATGGGACTGAATATATGCCCCACTGCTCTACAGTAACTTCAGGCATGTGCTTCTGATAACCTGTGTGCACCAGTGACTCAGCTCTGCCGAGATTCTTCAGTCAGCCCGACAGCAAAGAAACTTTCCTGCCTGACTAACATAACCCTGAAAACATCAAAGGTGGAAGAGGCTGCAGCATCCTACTTGAACTGATCTAATCTCTCTGTAGGCTCTTGTAACACAGGAGATGGATTTTCATCTCTGCTGCCCCTCATCCTCAGGATAGTTCTCCACCCTCTCTTTCCAAATGTAATTTCCAGGCTTGTTCACCTGCACCAGCCAAGTCACTGGGTTCTTCTGGCTGTGCTGATTCGTGACCCTCAGGTTGCTGTCCTGTATTTTGAATGAGTTGGGTAATTGCACCAGTCGCCTACCAGAAGACTCTCTAGGGGCTGGCCTCTTTTTGCCACAGTGTTAGAGCCTAATAGTATAAAGGGATCTTTTCTTGTTCCCGAGCTGGAATCTGAGTAACAAAAGAGCCTAGTCAGTTTGCAGCCTCTCCATTCCTATTAGGCAGAGATGCTTTTCCCTATAATCTATTTCTTTCCCCATCTTGGCAGGCCTAACTTTTAATGGTCGTCTCTGCTTTCTGTTTCCTTGATAGGCTTCCTCCTGGCTCACTCATCCCATTGCCACATGCTGTTGTCTCTCCTGAAGTTCAGAGCAGAAAGGAAGAGGGAAATTTTGTAGGGGACACTTTGGATACAACCCTCCTCCCTTCCTTTCTTCTCTGCTCTTAGCCTATGCATTCCTCGGCCCGTACCAATCTCTGTACTTTAGACTGCAGCTCCTGGGGACGGGTGCATCTCTGCTAGCTACAGAGCACCACCCCAGCTCAGACCCTGGGAGAGCAAGCAGTGTGGAAACTGCAGCTCAAGGATTAGGTGGGCAGTGGACACAGGACCTGGCCAGTGTATCAGGGAAGCTCAGCAAAAGCAGCTCTTTTGCCGTTGCTTCCTGGCCAGCACTTGCCCTGTGTTCCCTTTGGTTGTGTCCTTCTTGGTCTAGACACATATTGTGCCATGCAAACCCTGTAGCTTGGCTCCTCCGTTAGCTCTTTTGGCAAGATAGATCTTTCTGTTCCTATCAATCCATGGGCATGTGATAGGACTCGATGGAAAGTGAGGTGAGGCTGGTAATTTAACACGACAGCTGATATTGGGCCTTGACTGCATTTCCCACTGGCCAGGGCTTAGCTTCAGAGAGCTTTTAAGAGTATTTTTAGTCACCAGAAAATAAAAGAGAAACTAAACCTGACTCTGTGTGCTGTCGCCTCTGCATACTCGGCTATTTTTACTTCCGACAGTCTCGGCCTGGGTCCAGCTTTTAAAAAAAGATGGAATTATTTTACTTCCATTAAGAAAAAAACCCCAAGGCCTGATGTTATCAAGTCGGTAAGGGGACATCTGATCCCAAAGTTGTTGGGCAGACGTCTCTCTCCAAGGGGCATGTCAGAGAAGTGCAGGGAGCTTGAACGATCAGCAGATCAGCTCTCCCACTGCAGAGGCTTGGTGCTGGCACAGACCTCTCTGCGAGAGTGCTTGGAACACGAGTGGCACCCACAGGACACTTAGAAAACTGACATCTCTGCCCCAGGCAGGATGCTGAGCCGAGAAGTCCTGCACAAGTCCTGGCCCAGCCCTCTTCCCTGCAAGGTCAGAGCAGCTTGAGCAGGCATGGGAGCTGAGACCAAGCTGCCAGGGAGCTGGAACTCAATCCCTGTGGCATACACCAGGGTCAGCTCCTTAGCTAGGTCAGATGAGGTGCCAGGACTTTTACGCAGGATCTCTCAAAAGGTAACAAAATTGAATGAACAGCAGCACTTTCTTGCCATACAGGGGAATGG
Organism: Melanocharis versteri; assembly: GCA_013397845.1. NCBI lineage: Eukaryota > Metazoa > Chordata > Aves > Passeriformes > Melanocharitidae > Melanocharis > Melanocharis versteri. Next base: position 1,029,742 of record VZTG01010346.1, read on the forward strand.
GAGGAGAGGGGATATTTCCAGAATAGATAGCCTTAATTTGAAGGAACTGCCAGCAAGATAAGTTATCAAGGGGTGGTGCTTTCCAGACTTTATCCTATACTGTTGATCTCAACTCCTTGCTGACACAAAGGAGGGTCCAGGAGTGCCTGTAGTGGTGACATTTTTGTAGGATGAGTGTCTTCTCTCCTTTGAACTGGCCAGTTGTGATTCATGTGAGCATAGGGTTTGTGCAGGAGCTTTCTTTTGCTGCTGTCTTGTTGTGAGGCTGCAGTACCAAACCCGGTGTAAGTCTTCATTATGGACAGCTGCATCTCATACGTGGCTGCTGCACCTTGCAGTTAACACTCAGGTGGCTGCACATGTGGTGTGAAACCTGCCCTTGTGATTACAGCGTACGTGCCACTCAGCTTCGCTCCAGCCCATACTCTTTCATCTCCCTTCTCCTTACATTCTCTCACTTCCATTCATATCCCAGTTTACATCCCCCTCCATTTCTTCTCTGCTCAGTGCTTTCCTTCATGCTGTTTCTCTGAGCTCACCCACCACACCTCCCCACTCCATTTTAATGTCTGTCCTTTAGTGTCCATCTCAGAGCTGCACTGTAACCAGCCTGCCTGTCTTAAAATCAAACACAGAGGAAATCAAACAGAGCAGCAGGCATTAACCTGAGTACCTAGATACCACAGGTACTGATTTTTGGCCATGCCCTTTCCTTCCATCTAGATATGACCTATTAGGCTGTCAGATTTTTAGGAAAAGGATTTTAGCATGATACTTATGTCTGGGGTGTCACAGTCAGGGACTCGGGGGTTGAAATGCTTTTTTTTTTTGCTGTAGTACCTGTGGGTCACTGCACTCAGCAGCTGGAGCTGGGATGTGCTGTGTGGGGCTCAGCCTGTTCACCACCTCTGCGGCTGGAGCAATGATGACAGGGTAGAATTGTGGCTCTGCAAGTGCTGATTGAAAACGTTTGCCTCAAGGAGTGTTGCACAGGAAGGGGAACAAGAGGAGGACAAACAGTTGTTCAGAATTAACAAGCTGAAGTCCTTGGGCAAACAGACCTCTATCTGCTCAGTAGGGGAAGGAGGGATGGAGGGTAAATCTCTCTGCGTCTTCCTTATCTTTTTTTAATGCACTTAAGTCCCTTGTGTCCTTATAATCTGATTGAGGGTCCCTAATACTGCTGCAACCTGTGCAGCCATGCCTCTGCCAAGCACTGGAGGATGGAATTCTCCTTGGGAGGAGGAAACAGGCTCCTTCCCCCATTTCCTCCCTACTCCTCCTAGTAGCCCCTCCCTGCTGCTTAGCAAACTGCACAGCAAAAGCATCCTGGAGGGCTGTGTGTTAGTTTTTGCCGGCTGAGAACGGCATCTCCCTCCCTACTCCTGACCACTGGTGTGAGGGAATGCACCCACCTATGATCCTTATCTAGGAGGGTCCTGGGAAGATGGGATTCAGTCCTGAAGTCTTGGCAGCCTGTTCTGGATTCCTCTATAATCTTTCAACAGTCAGTTGTGTTCCCGACCCTTTTAATTTTCATACCTGGTTGGTTGGTTTACTGGCAGCTCCAGAAATTTGTGTCTCTCCCTTCTCTCCTGGCTTATAGGTAGGTGTCATTCATTCAGCAAAGCATGGAATAGAGGTCTTCTTTCTTAAGAAACCAGGGCACATTTATAGAGAAAAAAAAATCATGGATGGAAATGAAAATTTCCTGCTTTATCCAGGATTTTATTACTGCTGTTCCTCAGGGATCTCCCTAGATAACCTCAGGTGTGGGATTGCCTGGCTGTCCTTTTTGAAATTGCTCTCTGAAGGGTGTTTGGGCTCCCAGGAAAGAGTCTTGCCCACAGGCTACCTGCCACTGGAAATGGAGGTAGAAGAAGCAATAGGCATCATTTTCAGAAACAATACCATATAATGGAAGAGAAAGGTGTTACTTAGGGATGTCAGTGAATTCTCCATATAGAGTAAGAGATAGAAAATGGGGCAAGAGAAGGAAATTACTCAGTGTGACCTGAGCTCACCATTATCAGCTTCATACCTTTCTCTCCATCTTCAACATCTGCTGTCCTCCCATAGAAGCCACCCGCAGCAGCACTTCCCTTGCCCTGCAGAGCTCCATGCCTGCTCATTCCTGCTTTTCCTGCTCAGTGGGAGATACTGCTGCCAGACTGAGTGTGGTTGGCCTGGTAATCTTGCCGCTTAGGGGGCTGGCAGTTGGTAGTGTCTGTCTGTCAAATTGTTTTGGTGCTCTAGCCACGAAGAGTATCGGGATCTAGATGTTGTTGCAAGTAGCGGTTTCAGGTGGTGCAGGTGTGGCTGGTGTGAGCATTACGGTAAAAGCTTTCTCTCTTCCCTGACAAAGTGAGCGAACATAGCATTGAAATGCAGTGTGACAGATGTGCCTCCTTCTAGGGTAGAATATTTGCCAGCAGACAGCAGGTTTTTTCAGGTGTACAAGTTGTTCAAAAAGAGTCACTTCAAAACTGATGTGGAGTGTTTGCTTTTAGTTGTTTGTGTTTATATAGTGGTATGATTGCCAAATATTAATGACTTAATGTGATTAGTAAGTATATCACATAATTGTTTCCCATGATCAGACTAGATAAACTCCTGTGTGTTTCTGAAGAAGTACTTGTATAGTATAAATTCAAAATTTTATTCTAATCAAATGCTCCTACATTTACCTTAAAATATTTTTTTTCCAAAGCTGTTTCCCCTAGCAAGACTGAGTTACCTGAATTTCACAGACTGATTATCAGAGACCATATGGCTGGTCAGAAATAACAGACAACTGCACCAATATCTATGGGGTTTTTTTCACAGTTTCTTTTGAACATCGTATTTTGTACTAATAGCACAATTTAGTTTCTGTTCCTGGTCTGTTGATGCTGCTATAGTTTTTTGCATGGTGACAATCACTGGTACTTAACAGTCACTGGGAATTGTTTTCAAAGTGCAGTTTCCAATTCAATTCACTGTATTTTGAAAGAGCTGCAACAAATTCTTCAGTGTCTCCCTACTTCGTCTTTATCATTGCTTTATTGTAGTCAAGGTTGTTTCTATTTATTTGGATTCTACTTTTATAACAGTTGCCTTACTTGATCAAGGCTGAAACATCTTTGTTGAATTCATAGTTCATTATCTGTTTGCTACAGGTCACTTTTTTTCAAATATAAACAGTGAGAGGTCACAGAACATTTAACTTCTCATTTTTAAGAACAATCTAAAAGCTTATTTTTATAACTGCCGGTGTGATTGACATTTAAAGTCTTTCTTTTCAAAAGCAGGATCATGTAAAGGGCATTGAGGTCTGACGCTTTTCATTTGCCCATCAGATTGATAGTGATTCAAGAATTTGAATGGGTTAATTTCTGTCTTCATTAATGTTTTGAATAAAAGTAAAGCTCAGAGCAGCATGCTTAGAGCTGGAGGCAATCTAGCTGGTATTGAGATTGATGGGTTCAGCTGAGATCTCAAGTTGTTTGGGAGAGGGAAGCTCCCTGGAGTGTGGGTAACATCTTACTTAGCAAATTTTAGTATTTGCATGTCAAGGTTCTGTAAGGCACTAAGCAATCACAAGGACTTTTTTGGTTTTACCTGCAGGTGTTCGTCTGGATCGAGTCCGTGGAGGCCGTCAGAAATACAAAAGGAGACTGGATTCTGAGAGCAGCACTTATCTGAGCTTACAGATCCCTCCCCCAGCTAAAAAGCCATGTACGTATTGGTCTTGAATTGTGGTCCTCTGTGCTGCCACTATATTTCTTTTCACTGGTCTCCCAAAAGGTACAGTATAGCAATTGTCACTTCCGATTCTTGTATCAGTCAACAGCACTGGAATTTTTTCTTATGATCATAGTGTAGAGGTAGATTAGACAGGCCTAGGTACAGCTCAGGTACTGTATTCATTGTACTTAGGGTTAAATACCAGACCTTTCCTACGAGATTATGTAAATCCATTTAGTGACATTGTGATCTTTTCCTTTACCCAAGCCATGTTAACAAAACCAGTCCCATGCTGATTTCTCTCTTCAGTACTACCCATAGCTCTTTAAACTTTTCCACATCCCACCAACTGATTGCTTATACCTCCTTCTCCCCTCCCTGGACCTACCTGAGACAATGACTGACAACATTACAGCAGCTTCCTGCTTTTGTCATCCCTGTGCAGAGCTGGCTTGGCATAGGCAGGTCACTACAGCTTGTGTAGCTTCAGTGTGGTTTTCTGTTGTGACCAAAACCATTACTGAGGTCGTAGAGGCTCTATAGTCATGTCTTATCCCAGGAGGGTCCACCTTATGTCACGAGAGATACAACAACTTCTCCTTTGAAATGTGCAGTGACTAAGATCGTCTCCCACTTGCTGGTGGCTGAGCCAGAGAAGATTTATGCCATGCCTGATCCAACCATGCCGGAGAGCGACATCAAAGCCCTGACAACCCTCTGTGACCTGGCAGACAGGGAACTGGTGGTGATCATTGGCTGGGCAAAGCACATCCCAGGTAAATGGGGAATTACAAGGGTGTAAGCATGAACAACAAAGGGAGCTATTATTTATCTCTGTGCTCAGTTTTGGCCTCAATCAGGACTTTTTCCTATAGTGATGGGTGGAAAGTACTGTTACAAAAAACTGCTAGTGATGGGCTCTCATTGGTAACAAACTCTAAGGCAGCCTGTGATGGAGGTGCATAAATTGATCACTGTACATGTGCATGCCCTGGGATTACACAGAAGGCTTTGATATGATACAGTGAAGTTCTCTGTCATGTCTAGCATTGAGTGGCCCAGTGAAAGCATTTGGGAAACAGCCTTAGGGATGGTATGGTGGACTTTCGTGATTTTGCACCACATCAACATGACCTAGGTCTGTTGTGTTTATAGATGAATAAATATTATGGCAGTGACTGGACTTTAGTGCTAATAACAAGGCAGATACACACCCTCTCAGTAGTGGGCATTCTTGTCCAGACTCAGGAAAGCTTGTCATAATGGATTTGTCACAGAACAAATCCCATTGCGAGACAACGTGCTATTGCCAGAGGATCTCAAGGCTTCTTGACAAATAACAAGGACAACTTCTTGGCAGTGTGACTGGCCTTGGAAGGCTCACTGACTGTATCCAGTGTGTGTCTGTGTGAGTGATGTAACAAGTGTACCACACCTGCAGGTAGGGTGGACCAAGGCTGAAGAAGCAGATACGGCCCTCAATGTTGAGTTCTTCTGAGTGGGGTTCTTCCCAGATTTGGACTGGGAAGGGAAAATGCTTCCTTCTCTCTAGTCTCTCTCCACCCCCACCAGAAATAGGTTGGATCTGTGTGTGGAGAAGGCTAGCCAGGGAACTTAGGGGATATCCTTGGGATTTACAAGGCTGCTTTCCAAAGATTGCTTCGGACATTCACTAAAGCTGTAAACAGCTCACTTCAGCTATCTCCTGCCTTCTGTCCCCCTTCCTTGTGTCAGGAGAATATATGAGGCTCTGATGCAGGATCACAGGATTTATTGCATGCTGTCTGTATCTTCCACTGCATGGGTCTGTGCTGTTTTTCTTTGCTTCTTGGCTTTAAGTTCTTCATTGTTTGATGAAGCATTTTAACATGAGTGATCAGACATTTTAGTTTTCCCATGTATTTTGTTTCTTTCTGTTGCTCCTCTTTCGGCTTTTTGGTAGCTGCTTCTCTTTTCCCAGAGAGTGTTTCTCCTGGGACCCAAGAGTTAATGGTTTTCTGGGCTGTATGGAATATGGATTATTATGAGATGGGACTATGAAGTCTGAAGAAATGTTTTCAGGACAGTATTTCTGAGAAGAGGTTAATCTTGGTGGTGCCCTTCTTACATGAGATCTGCCATATCTGCAGGGATTATACCCATCACTAGTGCTGGAATCCATCTGGGGCTGATTCATCACAAGTGGGGTTACAGTGGTGATTAGACAACTCAGCCTGGATTGCTCTACTAACCCAATACTTGGGGTGTTAACAGGAATGGTTCTAATGCAGTGCATTTAGCTGCTGTGGCTGTCCAGTGAGGTGCTGTCGTACATCCCTCTAACCTTGGATACTTCTGTTCACACAGAGTGCCCTGCTGTAGTTCCCTACCTTGTGGCTGTGGGATGAGCTGAGTTCCTACAGTTTTCCAGCCTGGCAATACTATCCCAGGACAGGAGTATACTAGAGATTGCTCCTGCACTGTGAAAGGGGCTCTTCCTCTCCTTTCTGAAATCAGGACATACCTGCCATCATCTCAAATTTCTCTGTGTATTTTCCTCTCCTATCAAAGGCCCTGCAACACAGTAACAGCCACAGTAATCAGCCTGGCACAGTTCAGACCAGCAGCAGTATTTTATAGCAGGACTGTGCACAGGCAAGAGCTCAATGATTGTTACATAAGAGAGCAGTACTGAGAAAAAACTATAATAAAAGACAGTTCGTAATAATGGAACAAAATACTCTGTAGTTCTGCAACAAGTATGAAACATACTGAGTTATGCAGCAAGGGGGCAGAGCAGGGCAGGGCCAGGAGCCTGCCAGGTGCCTAAATTATCTATGCCCTGTATTTCTGCCTTCCAAGGATTTTGAGCAGAACATGATTTTGCTTCCTGTGTGCGTAAATTCTTGGTCAGAGAAGGATGGAGAAAGGAGAAAAAGTCGCATATTCCCACCTTGTATTCACACTGGAATTAGTAAAGAAAGGTGTGACATTAAGGTCATACCAACCCTGAAGGATCCCAGGTGTCAACACAAACTTCCACCCCACAGTATTAGCAAATAAAACCAGTAAAACTTAAACACACTTTCCTATCATAACAATAAAGCATGATTTAATCATGTTTAGCAAATGTTACCAGCTCAATAGCCTTACTAGCCATGGGCTCAAAAGCCACACTTAGCCAATGTGGAGTTGTTCCCCTCTCTAAAAGGCCCCTTCCCCACTACTCACCCTCCCCCCATGCAAATTGTCTTGGAACAACATCCACCTTTTCTTCTTGCTTTGATGCAGGGTGACAAGACTTCTCTTGAGGGGTGACGATGAAGGCTCTCCCGGGGTAGCTGTTGTGCTATTCTCACCAGGAAGACGTTAGTACTAGCACAGAATGAAATATGGCAAGTGGAGTGACAGCAGCTGTGTCTGGAGTGGCCTCAGATCCTATAATTACATCTCCTTTTATTACCTCTGCTAATGGCCCTCCAGGATGACAGAAATGATAATAAATTAACAGATTATGAACTCCACTTGCCACAAATTATAGGACTTTTTTTTTTTCTAATTCTGGGAGCTCCCACTGCCAAACCACTGAAATAATAATAAAAAATACAAAATTTAAAAAACCCCAACCTGAATGTCGCATCAGCTATTGCAAATAAAGCAGCTTTTCTCAAGGTGCACCTGGGAAGGAGGGAAACATGCATGCAGCTCTGTGCTAGAGCCAGAGGTTTCTCATTTGGGGCAATGGTGCATTAGGCACCTTTCAGGGTCAGACTTGAGAAAAGCAGCAAGGAAAGGATCACTAAGGGCATTTTCTGGATGCTGGGCCACCAACAGCTCAAGAATGCAAAACAGTTGTATTCTAGCAGTTCCTGGGAGCTGTAAGATGACAGAAAATTCACAACTAGAGGTTCCCCACTGTTATAATGCTATAAGAGCAAGCGATTTTGGCCAGGTGAAATTAACATTTACTTTTCCTGATCTCAACTCTTATAGCATGGGAGAGTTATATGATCTTCCCTTTACTGCAGTGATTCAGGGACAATCCTTCAGCCCTTGCATTCGCCATGTGTGAACACTGGAGGAAAAGGGTCTCAATTCTGTCAGACATTTCAAGTCCAGGCTTGACACCATAGCACTCCCCCTTTCCCACTTGTCTGCTGGAGCTGGAGTTGTTGGCTACCTGAGACTGCTTCTAGCCAGGGGCTTTCCCAGGTGGGTGGGGCAATTGCAGATGGCTCTTCTGTTCTTCTTGGCAAACGGTAAAATATGGTATCTCCTGTTCTCACCTGCCACAACAGCCTCTGGGAAAGGGCATTTAATAGAGATGCTGTGTGTACAGGCTACTGCTAGGGTTAAATTAATTTTTCTACTTTATTCTGTAGCAGAAAAGTTTGAGCCATGCTTGTCCTGGATCCTCTCACTCTACTACGTTACTGTTTCTCAATCTTTAAGAAATTTTGTTGGCAGATTGCAGTGAGGCAATGGCCTAACGCCTTTTGTAATCCAGGTGGGGAATGAAGATGCAGAAGGGCCACATGACTGGTCCAGAAAATGGACTTAAGGCAGGAGCCTAAATGCTGGACTTATCTCCGTGGTCAGAGCTAATAGGAGAGGGATGACCAAAGGAGAGATCTCAGGTTCTAAAGAGTGGAACAGTGGCTGTGCACCTTTACTCCCATCTCAGGGCTAATTTCATCAGTTCCCTGTGCAGCAGGCAGAGCTGTGGAGACAGGATCCCAAGCATTGGAGCTGCAGCTGCACGTGGACTGAGTCAGGAGGGCTGCATTCCAGAGCAGCACAGTTCTGAGTGCAGGGCATATGGGGCAGAAGGGTGAGGTAAAGGACAAGGCACCCACCTCCCAGCCTGAGCAAGAGGTGGGATTCATCAGGGCTGTGTGGAGCACAGGCTGTGCTGTACAGGAATCAGTCTCACAGTCATGGAGCTGGATTTGCAGCTCTTCTCCCCAGTAGCCTGGACTCCTCTTTAGCTGTTCCCTCTGGCACTCCTCCCCAATGGTTTATTGATTCTTCCCTCCCACCCACTGCTCCCCTCAGACCTTGCACACACAGCACGTGACAGCTGATTGGTATCTGTTAATTAATGTGGCCTGGGGCCTCTTTTCTATTCAGTGGCCTGATAAGGGAAATTGGATGTCCAAGGGCTGCCAGGCCATTATCACCCTTTGCTTCCCCTGGCAACACAAACACAAAACATGGCATAGAGATAAATAAATACCACTCACCCACCCTTCTGCCTTCCCTTCCTCAGCTGAGATAGTGCAGATAGAAAAGGAGATCCCACAGTCAGTCAATATAGCAATCATCAGCTCTTTTGTTAATTGCCAACTTGATAACAAGAGAAATCAAATGATCATCATGGTGGCTGTCTACGTAAGCCCCGATGTGGGGCCAAGAGCTGTGAGCAGGGAGGGATGTGGGATAAAGAAGCTGAGCCTTGCATGCAGCCAGCAGAGCTGGGAGGCTTCTGCATAGAGGAGCATGAGTTCACAAGTCTCTTGGTGATCCCCAAGGCTTCATATCCATCTAGGGAGAAAACTGGCTGAGGAGGCTGGTGGAGCATCACCCTCCCAGCTGAGGTGTGCCTGGTTGTCCCGTTCTTTCACAGCCCTAGGAACCTTTAGAAGCAAGGGGCTACCAAAAAAGTAAAATTTCTGCCTGTCCATGGTGGGCAAAAGCTGCCTAGAGAGGACCAACATACTATGCTTGACATTCTTGTTTGTAATGACTGTTAGAGTGCCCATCTCTCAGGATCTTTCACGGTCTGGCCTTCAAGAGTACCAGGTATGGAGGGCATAACAGTTTTCCTTCCTGTGCACGTTTTTCCCCACCCTGAGGTGGACATTGCCTCTGTGTTTTGTCCTCTCCACTTTCTCAAGTGGACTCTGGGGCTGTCAGGGTCTATCTTTGCTCTTTCTGTATTTGGTGAGAATAATTGGTTCACTGTGGATGCTGGTTCCATTGCTACCAGGTTTGTTTATGATTTGGGTACTTGTATGGCACCACAAAGGTATTTTTATCACTGGGTAGGGTTGTACGCAGAGCTGCTGGTATGGAGATCAGAGTGTGATGAGGAATAAAAGAGGATTCTGTTCAAAAATGTATTCATTTTGGAACACATTTTGGTGCTTTGTTGTGGCAGGACTTTTTCTCATGTTGGCCAAAATGTGAGATTGTAGTATACTTGTAATTCAGGCCAGTGTCATTCCCTCCTATCCCATCAGAAGCCCTTTTTTCTGCCATCTGGAGCTCTTCTCTGCTCTTTCTTCAGCTGGGACAGACTAAATGGGCTGCAATACAGACCTACAGAGGAAGAGTGGGAAGGCAATGTGTTATGAAACAGTTGCTACTATGAAAGAAGCAGTGGCCGTTGAAAAGAGGTTGTCACCAACCTTGGGCTGCCATACATGCAATCAGAACATCAGAACTCCTGCTTGAAGCTGAGGGTGGGCATAGGAGCAAAGAGAAGGGTGGGGTCCATGTGTGCTGATTGCTACAGGGACAGGGTCACTTTAGTGAGTTGTTTGGGTTTTTTTAAAGCAGCAGGTCAGTAGGGAAGAGTGCATGGTTTGAATCCCAGGGAAACTAAGGACCCTAGTCTCCCTAGGACTCCTAGTCTCCCTAGGAGAGGTGGCTGCACACTCATTTGACCCTGCTTGTCTTTTGCCCTGTTAGGGTTCTCCAACCTCTCCCTTGGAGACCAGATGAGCCTTCTGCAGAGTGCCTGGATGGAAATTCTCATCCTGGGCATTGTGTACCGCTCCCTGCCATATGAGGACAAGCTGGTCTATGCTGAGGACTACATAATGGATGAAGAGCACTCTCGTCTGACAGGGCTGCTGGAGCTCTACCTGGCCATCCTACAACTGGTGCGCCGCTATAAGAAGCTCAAGGTGGAGAAGGAGGAGTTTGTCACGCTCAAAGCTCTGGCCCTCGCCAACTCAGGTACAGCCCTGGCCCAGCCAGTCTTGCAGCCAGGGAGTCAAGGCTCATGCTGTGATTTGACCTGGGAGGAGACTAGAGCCTACTGCCTAAGAATCTCTGCCTGTGTCGTGCAACATCCTCAAAGCTCCACTCTAAGCTGGAAAGCAGGGAGAAATGAGGCTTACTGCTGCTAGAGCCCCAGCTGTGCTCTGACCCTGTTGTAGGGAGTGGAACAGACAGGGTTAGACTGGTTGCTGGTTTTGGGCAGTAAAAGGGTCTGTGGAGGCCTTTTCCACTAGCAAATTAACTCCAGTGCCATGAGTTCAGAAAAGGGATGTGAGCCACACTTGCATTCACCTTGGTAGTGTTGGTCAGATATAGCAAACAGGGAAACTCTGGTCCCAATTTTAAAAAGCTGTGGGGTTGGGGCTGCCTGGCCCTGTCCTAGAGATGTTCAGTGACCAGAGACACTGAATCCACCTTTAACTGGGAGTCAGCGTGGATGTAGATTACAGCCCTCAGTCCAGCAGGCTGCGTTGTATCAAAGCCAGCCAGACACAGATTTGCTCAGGAGTCCCATCTGAAAGGGAAACTGCTAAAGCTACTGTGTGACAAGGGCTCCCTCTACATCCCCTGAGTCTCATTGTCTCACATCAGATCTCTTTGCCAAATTTGCATCATGCAGGTCACAGAATTCACCCTTGCAGCCCAGCCCTGAAACCAGTATCTGTGTTTGGCTAAAGCCACTTTACAGAAAAACACCCAGTGCGAGGCTGGAAGGATTAAAAGAGGGGGAATCTACATTTTGCTTGGCATCTGACTCTAATAATTAATCATTCTCTCAGTAAAAAAAAAAGGCACCATATCTTCAATGTCTGTTTGCCTGAGTTCAGCCTCCAAAGAATGGTCTTTGTTGAGCTGTCCTATGACTCCAGATCTTTTTATACTTGACAGCTTGACATGATAAACTTCCTGTTCCATAGTTGCGTTCCTTGGCTGTGGATATATTACTTCAAGTGTAAGGATGTGGTCCAGGATTCTGTGAGGCTGCCCTGTCCTCACCATTTTACACCATTCTGTCCCTGTTTGCCATCCATCCACTCCTTAGCAGTCGCAATTTAAAAGAAGAAGAATTTCCTTACAGCTCATTGATAAAAATGTTGAGTAGCAGCTGTTTTTTTTACTGATCCCTGTGGATTTCCATGAGAAAACTCCTTCTTCAGGGATGATTCACCACTGTTAGCTACTGTGAGATCTGTCATCTAGCCAGTTACTAATCAATTGAAAGTGTTCTTTATTGATATTGCATAGTGCTAATTTTTTAATGAGAATGTCCTGTGGTCCTAAGCCAAGTGCCTTATAAAAACCTAAGTCTATTATATCTGTGCAGTTAACTTTATCAACCAAACTTGTAATCTCATCAGAGAATGAAATCAAGTTTGTTTGGCAAGACCTCTCTTCCCAAGTATCATGTTGACTGGCAGTAAAATCACAGAATCATTTATGATGGAAAAAACCTTTAAGATCACCATTTCTGACTGTTAACCCAGCACTGCCAAGTCCAACACAAAACCATGTCCCTAAGTGCCACATTTACATGTCTTATAAATGCCATCTTATTAGTCTTAATTGAATGTCACCTATAATTTCTCCTTTATTTTTGCCCTTTTGTTCACATCAGGCTAGCATAGAAATTATCAGATAAAACCTAGGAAAATATGTGCATCATTAGAACTTTTCTAGTCATCTTGAATTTCTTAAAAATACCGAGACTTATTAATCATTAATCCACTCTAGATGACCCTCATCCAGCAATTTTAGAACTATTTAAGCCAAGTTATCCAGCTCTTCTGATTTCTGTGAAGTTTGTCCTAATAGTTCTAATATCTTCCTGCATAAACAACAGACTGTGAAGTCTTCATCATCTTCATATAACACAGCTAAGTAAAGCTTCTCTTTTCTAAATAAGACAGAAATACTCACGGAGGACTTCTACCTACTCTGCACTGCTATTAATAGGTTAATAATTTCCAGTTGAAAAGAGCCCCCCTACAAATGATCATTTTTCTTCTATTCCTTAAATATTTATAAAAATTCTTTACTGTCCTTAGCCCTTCTGGCCATGGCTTTTCCTCCTATGTCCTTCATTTTCCTTATCATTTTTCTGCACTTCATAACTTTGTTCCCTTTTTCAATTTCTCTTATATTGCTTTTTTAGTTTTAATTGCTGCCTTCACTTTGCCACTGAACCAGGATGGGCAGATGGCCAAGGCAAGCCTCTCTCGTCTGCACAATGGTGGCTGTGGGTGATGTAATCAACTTGTTAAAGAACCTGTCTGTCAGGAGGGTCTCAGGATTAAACAGGGAGAAGGGCTCCTCAGAGAGGCTGAAGTGCTAAGGTAGCAGTTGTGACAGGAAAAGTGCCACACTGGGACATTTACCCAGCCCGTGGTATGGACACTGCTGTCAAGTTCAGTGCAACAGAAGCACTCTCTGCTATTGTTGCTCACTGTGCTTTCAGGACTAAGCCCAGAGTAAACCTTATGAGACAGTCTCTATCAGGAGTGGAGTAACACTGAACAAAGACAGAGCAGAACAACCAGCACTCGTCAGATGCTTTGGGGTTCCATTTCCAGTGCTGTGGAGTAAAGAAACCAAGGTAAGGGTCAGGAGGCACAGGCCAAAGCATGTTCTCAGCTGGATGGAAAAAAAATCACTCTGACTTCACTGGTTTCTCCTGGTGCAGCTAGAAGTGTAGGTATGTAGGAGCATAATCCACAAAAGTCCTGCTTTGTTATTTGTATTGAAACATATGAAAGCAAAGCATGGGATTTTGTTTTTCATGTAATTAAAGCTTCTCGCGACACACAGGTAAGGAAGCTGGAATAGGACAAGTGTTCTCTATTGTAACTTAACATTGAACCTTCACATTCTTTTAATGCCAGTTATTTTTCTTAGTGTGTTTTTGACAGGGATAAACTTACAGAGCCTGCATGTGTATGCTTGCATGCAACAGCTGATTCCTAAAATGGGAGGAAAGCAGTTTGGTCCAGGCTTCAGCTTCCTTGGATCAGAAATAGGGCTTAAAGATGAACACTTAGATTAGCACCTGTGCTGCCTAAACCTGCTCTCTGCCTTCCCTCCCATACAGATAAATTCTGGGTGTAATTGCTCACAGAACCCAAGTTCTGGGGACTTATGCAGCCCTGTGTATACTGACCCATTGGTTCTAGGAATTCAAACAAATGAAAATGGAAGTGGGAGCTCACTCACTCTTTACTAGAGAAGAAGCTGAAAGTAGGCTGATCTCTGAGTCCTTGGTGTGATGCACCAACAACACACCTGCTGGGATTGGCAAAGATAATTCAAGGGATCTCTGTCTTTAGTAAGTGCATTTTGCAGAGCTGAGGGATGAATTCTTAATTCCCAGAGCAGCAGGCAAGTCCCAAACAATATGATCACCCATTTTTTGACAGAGTAGAAGTGCTGTAGACCTAATTTGTTACCCTTTAGAGTCAGCAGTCCATTTTTAAGCATTCCTAGGTCCTCTTTCATAGGAATAAAAGTTGATCAACCTATGTATTGAGGAGCCCTCTAGGTTAGCATACAGCACACATTAATTTTAGGACATCCCAGACTGGCCGAAATTCATTTCCCCTTTTTTTTCTGCAGTGCGTTTTAATGGTAAGATGGAGTGAGCAAGGTCTGGATCTGGCAAAGGGATGCATAGCAAATTCTGTACTAATAGATCCTGTGAGGTTCCCATTCCTGTCAGAAGCTGCCAGAAGAGAGTTAGGTGAGGAAGCAGTGGGCCTCGTCCATTCTCACACCTGCCCTGTACCCCATGCCAGCAGTGCAGGAGAAGGGCTCCTGGTATGAAGCCCAGCTTCTAGGCCAGCTGACCCTCAGGGACATGGTCAGGCAGCCTGCCCCCACCTCAGTGCTCTGATAGCTGTAAAAATTCATAGCTATTGATTTCGTAATTAACAGTTTATCAATGCCATCGACACCAGTTCACTGATGGATTGCAAGGAAATTAATCTTGCAATGTTGTTTTATTTTTTGCAGTCAGCTGCCAGTTTTGAGCTTCTTTCAGCAGAGAGTGGTGGGGGTGGGGCAGGCTTTGATCTTTATTTCCCCAGTTTCTCTCACTGTATACACTTAGTTATTTAGTGCTGTTAAGTCTTGTCACCTTACAGAAGCCAGGTGGCAGAAGGGCAGTTTTGGGATTCTGTCTAGTGTACAGCAGCATCAGTACCCAAAAGCAGAGCACCCACTTTGCCCTGAAGCATGGCTCATTACACGGTAATTCTAGCACCCGCTGGGATCTGCAAACTCTGATAGGCTGTGATTACTTCTCCCCCTTGTGCCCCCAGCCAGAAGGACATTAAACAGAAAGGATAGAGGACATTCCAGCTTTTGATACTTCCAGTCTTCAAAATGACCTCTGCAACTTGGCAGGAAACAGATCCCACTCACTTCTCTTGGATTGTGTATGGAAATTTTTCAGAGGTGCTACCTGGCTGGGAGAAGTTGCCAGACTGACTTGGCAACATGCTTCTTCCTCCCTACTTTTCAGAATCAACTTCTGTGTCTAGTTCAGGTCACTGTGATGACCTAGCAGCCCTCTCCTGAGCTTCTTTGCCTGGTCTCTTGGATAAAAAGTGTAAATGCATCAAGCATCCTTCTTCAGCAGGTTTTCTAGGAATAATTCCCTTTAATATCTTCTTAATTAGTGCATTCCTTCTAAACAGCTTCTTAAACAGCTTTCTTGCTAGACATAATATTTTCCCAACTGTTGTAATACTTTATAAATCATGCATCATAAATAGCATTTTTACCATAAATGTATCTTACGAAATTCACAGTCTCTAATTTGTGTTGTGCTCTCCATAAAGATGACACATGTTTCTAGAGAGATTTTAGCACTTCAGTCAGCTTTCCTCCCCTTCACTGCTGTCACTCTGGGGAACCCATGTCCTCACATTTGTGTTTGTGTGTAGGCTGAGCCAGAGCACTTCCACACTGCAAAGCCCAGGCTGTGATGGCAGGCGGTGCAGCTACATGTGTGCATGTGTGCCTGCCATACTGTCTCTTTGCCGTCGCTTCTGGATTTGTTACCTTGTGGCAGGAATCTTTATCAATAGGTTCAGTATTGATTAAAAGTCTCTGAACAATGAAGACAAGGCAACAGTGTCTCCAGCTCTGTCATGGTTGTAAGAAAGAAGCACATATCAGCAAGATGAAAAAGGAGAAAACCTTTGGTGATGCTGTGCCTCTCTGCTCTTTGGTGCTGCCCTCTGACACCATGACTTACCCACAAGCTAAGCAGTCTGTGTTCAACACAGTTCCCTACCTCAACCCTGGACTGAGTCCTTAGCAGCTAGCTACCTTCGCTTCACAGACACACCAAGGAGCCCTGCAAACCCTGCTAGCCCCTCCAACAGCTCATAGAAATCTAACTGGCAGCTTAAGGGAAGAGGCCTTGCAGGAGGTATGGGTTTCCTTTATTTCAGCAGGGAGCTCCTTGAGCAGCTGCTGGCAGTCTCTGAAAACAGGGGCATATGCACAAAGGTGGGTCTGGCAACACCCCTGGGCACACTGGCTGTGACCTACTGGGGCTTTTCTGTCTTGCTGACACCCTTAGCAGCTGCATGGCAATTAGGCAGTTTAGACAGATGAAGCGCTATAGCAGTGTTAATTATTCTTAATGAGATTGCTCCCAAGCGGCAGCACAGCAGCTGCTGCCCCTTGCAGGGTGACTCTCCCCATAAGGAGCATGGAGGGCAAGTGAAAGTGCAAATCAAAAAGGCTCATGCCTGACCCCTGCATTGCATTGGGGTGGCTGGCAAAATGGGCAGCACGCAGGGCACGTGTGTCACCCACCCACGCCTGGCAACCTTACTGTCCCTGCACTGCTAGGGCCAACACACTGGGCTGCTGCCAAACTTCATGCAGCAGCACCACACCTGCCAGCAAGCTGTTTTTTTCTTCTTAAGAAACAAACCAAACCTACACCAACAACATCCCTCACCCTTCGCCCTAGGGTGGGGGCGGGAAACAAAAAAAAAAACCAACAAAAAACCCCCCACAAGAACAGATAGGAAGGAAAGAAAACATCTTTAGCTTCAGGACTGTAAAGAATTTCCTTTCTCATGTCTGACTTGTTTGTTTGCTGTCTTTTCTCCCTCACCCCAGACTCCATGCACATAGAGGACATGGACGCAGTGCAGAAACTCCAGGACCTTCTCCACGAAGCCCTGCAGGACTACGAGCTGAGTCAGCGCAATGAGGAGCCCCGGCGAGCAGGCAAGCTGCTCCTGACCTTGCCCCTCCTGCGGCAGACGGCTGCTAAAGCTGTGCAGCACTTCTACAGCATCAAACTGCAGGGCAAGGTTCCCATGCATAAACTCTTCCTAGAAATGCTAGAGGCAAAGGTCTGACAGCCCCAGCGCCAGCCGACAGTGGCCGGGGAACAAACTAGAAACAAAGAAGCAGACAACGGAGCAATCCAAACAGCAGCAGCAGCCACCGCCGGCTTTTATCTCCAATCATTTATTATGGAAGAATTATTTAATGTCTATCTGTCGGCGTGACTGCAGAATCTTATGTACAGGAGGGGGGAAACTTTTAATCAGTCACCTGTTTCTCTTTTTTTCATTGTTTTCTCTGTGGGAAATACCAGATTATGCTCTTGCACTTGTTGAGGCATCATCGGGGCTCAGCCCCTCTGATCAGTGATGCTCTCAGCGCCGTCCAGGCTGCCTGCTCCCCAGCTCCCTCTGCCAGTTCTGGGGGGGAAGTGGGGACAGAAGCAGGAAGAGAGGAAGAATAGAGTCAATATTAACTTTATCTGATGGTGTTATGAGGGGTCAGTTAGAAAGGGAAGCAGCCACAGTCCTTCTATTCGTCACCTTTCTGCCTCTTGCCATAGAGTAGATGCTCCTTTGGAGAACAATGCTGCTGGACCTCTCCTGAACAAAAAGGCTGCCTCCCAGACTCCTCTAACACTTGTACATACAGGCCCCACTTCTTACTGGGAAAGATGCTCCTAACTGTGTAAGATATTCTGCGACCTTGTACAGTGTGTCATTACGCCTGGCTAGTCCCTCCCATGTACAATCCCCGCAGGCCCCTGAAGAGGTAGGATGTATGTCCCTGAGAAAATGCAAGTCTTTCCCAAACAGCAAGAGAAAAGAGCCTGATGTTATGCTTCAGTGCTGGATTGACTTGATAATCTCTGCATCCTCTCCTATGTGGTGCTAACTACAATTCTTCCACACTTTTCACCCCATAGTGTATCACACCTGCCTCTTCAGCTCAGCTGAGTGCCATTCCCCACCTGTTCCTTGTGGCAGAGAACACAAGGCTTTGTCTGCATGGTTACTGCCCAAGTATAAATACACCCCAAACCAGATCTTTCCTAGACTTCATTAGAGCTCTTTGGCTCCACAGAGACTTTAGGCTTATTGCCAAATTCTAGTTAAGAATCAAGGGCACTGCTTTTCAGAGGAGGCAGCTCTAGAGCCTGAGAGATTGCTTTCTTGTGGCAGCCTAGGGAAATAAATTAGAGGATGGCATGAAACCCCTGATACTCCAGCTACTGTCTTCCCCTGCCTCATCCCATTATCCTCAACAGCAGGAAAAGAGCTAGCATAGATTATACCTGGGGCTGGTAAGAGGTTCTCTTGCTGATCAGAAAGCAAATACCTGACCTTGAGGTGGTGGGAGAAGAACAGGGGGAATGTTTATTTACTCCTCTTACGTAACCAGCTTCCTACTGTCTCCAAGCCCTGGTTTAGATCTGCTGCCTAAGCCATAACTGCTGCATTCCCAGTAGCCAGAGGGGAATGTAGGTGACTGAAAAAACTGACTGTTGGAGTTCTCTAAAACTTTATTTTCTAGGTCACTTAGTTTTAAGCCATCCTGAGCTGACAAAACCTGAGTGTATTGCCTTTTTTTGTGATCAGCAGCATGGCAGTAGAGGTGAGAAAAAACCTCTGATCTACATTTGAGACACTACTAACTGTATTGCCTCTGTTCTCCTCAAGTTTCCATCCCTTTCTGGCTTCCCCAGGAGAAAGGTGGTGTGGCAGAGCAGTAACTTGCCCCCAGCAGGAAGTCTTCCAAACCAGGGTTGAGGTGTGTGATCAGAAACACCGGGTGCTTGTTTTCTGCTGGAGCAGAATGTGTCCCAGCAGGGCTGTCAGTACTGCAGAACCCTGCCCTGGCAGGCTCAGACACAGGGGTGCTGACATGGTGACCCCTCAGCTCTCATAGCCAGCCCATACCTTGTACTTTAGTTAGTTCTGTTCCATCTCCTTTGAGTTCTTCCTATGCTACACAGTCACTCATTCTGTGAGTGACTCACTTGACAAAGGAATTGTCTTGCTTCAGGCATATTAGAAAGCCAGCAGAGACCTACGGGGCAGAAGGCACATGGGAACTGGGACTCCTGTGCTCACAGCAGTAGCAATTACACAGTGGCCTTGTGCTTTGAGTGGATGCTTGTGCTTCTCTCCCCAGCTCCCTCCCAGAGGCAGCTGAGGAGAAAACGAGAGGCTTTTGGTTGCACTCATGATCCCTGTACCCATCTGTGACTGAGGGACCAAAGTGAAATGCATGCCACCACCACAGAGCCAGCTTGCCATGTGCTGTGCTCTGGCAACTCTTTCTGGCTGTGGCATAAATGCTTTCACAGATGTGCTGGGTTGCATTATCACCTCTAAGTCTGACTCACTTGACCACTGCTGCAATGCTGCCAAGTCCCACCCAGCTCAGCCACAGCACATTGTGTGCCAGCCTGCTGTGCAAAGGGAGCTGTCCCAAAATGGGTTGAAAAGATCCTAACTCTGTTGGGCCCTGCCAGAAAGGTCACTTACATACCAACACACCCGCCCAATCCTCCCCCCAGAAAAACCAAAACCACCCAAAAAACAACCCCAAAAGGCTCTTCTGGCTTAGTTGTATTTGGATGCAGGCTCACTCTCCGTAACAGGAAACTATCTACAAAACATGATTACAGAGAGCTGCCGAGTTAGCTTCTAGCTCACAGAGACTGCTGGCTATTTAGATTAGGGCTATGGGATGGAGGCAACTCCTGCCTTGGCAGAGCAATATAAAGATACCAAATCTATTTTTTTCCAGGAACTTCTTTCTCCATTAAAGCTGCATAACCTTGGAGCCCATCTGAATATTCTCCATTGCTTGAAGATAATATGCAGGGAAATGTTTGCATTTCTTCTGAAATAGGATGGGAAGTGAACCAGACAGGATATATGAAACTCTCTAAGCAAGGAGTGCAAACTCTTCCCCAGGAACTGGGACAGAAAAACACCTGTCTAGATTTAACCCTTAAAGGGCTTGTACCATCCTAAATTGGGAAGCAGGTCAGGTCTCTTGGGCCCTTTAAACAAGTGCAGGAAACACAATCATCTCTTCCCAGTTACTCTGATCTGCTGTGCATCACTAGTACTATCACACTGACACAGCTGAGGAGCATTTCCAGCTGCGCAATGAGCCAGGATTGCAGAGGAGTGTAACATAGTATAGTCCTCCCACTGCCCTTTGAAGTAGGAAATGAAGCTTCAGCAACTGCTTAGGTCTTTGAATGCTCACAGTCTCTTACAAAAAGGTCTGGGGATGTGGAAGGTAAGACGTGAACTAGGAAATGGGTTCTGGGTCAGTGCTTTTTATGCTGCTCATTTGTAATATAGGATTCACAGAGTCAGCATCATACAGCTGTCCTTCTTCATGGGGCAAAAGATGATGGAGCTTGAGCCCTGGGACACAGATGGGCTCTGTGACTTAAAGAAAAGAGAAGCAGGAGAGGTAAGTGTATCGGTGATAGTGAATAAACCCACACCAGCAACTATGGTAAAAGCAGATCCAGCACCTGATTTGCATGTGTGGGTAACAGAAACCACGTACCTGTCAGCTACTACAAAAGGCAGTTCTTCCCAAGTGACCAGCTCTTTTGTTTGGGCACATTCTTCTCTGGGAACAGCAGTGTCTGACCTGTAATGCAAAACAAATTTCATGGGGATCAATTAAAAGGTAAATTACCACTCTGAATTTAGGTTTCTGGGGAAACTTGGGCATTACACCTCGCAGCAAAACTGTGAAGCTACAAGAAACGTCCCCACAACAATCAGAACCTTGCAGTATTGCTCATGCTAAGGGGGCATTAGTTTTCTCTTTGTAAGCTATGTCATCTTTTTTTTTTAACTATTATAAATATATAAAATAAAACATGCTTCACCAGAAACATGTAAGCAGCTATTAGAGGGGCAAGTAATTGAGAAAGACCCTAGAATGTAACATGTTTAGCTTTTATTACCAATTGGAGCTAAGAAAACAGAGCTTCCACTTTGTATCCACAAGCTATAATCAATCGTATGGCCAAAGGCTGCTCTGTTGTTCTTGTGGCTGGGTTATGTGGAGAAGCCAGAGAGAGACAGAGGCTGTGAGAATGATGCAGGGAGTCATAGACAGTCAGTGAAATAAACAGTATCTACTTAACTATTATCTGCTCCTAAAAAAATAACAACCTGTTAAATAAATTGTATTCCTGTGGTACAGGTCATTTCAAACAAAACAAGAAATAAAACAAAGAAATGTAAAAACTAATGCAGACAGAGTAATGTTTATTGTGTTTAGGAGCTGCTCTGTTCTGTCCCTTGGGATGCACATGGCTCCACAGAAAAGGAACATGGGGGGAAGGCATGTTTGCTGCAGAAGAGCAGGAAACCCCCAGCCTTCTCACTTAGAAATGCTCATTTCATGTTTTCCCATATAAAAAAAAATTCTCAGCAAGCCTCTGAGTTTTTGTGAGATGAGCTTTGCTGAGGACATTTAAGACAGGCACTGTGGCCAATCTCTGCCACAGACCAGTCTGTTTCTCCCACCCACTCATTTTCTTTCCACATTCTACACTTCAGTGGCGCAATAAACAGGAGCTAGTGATGAAAAAACCTTGAAGTTGTTCCAGTGAAAAACAAAACCTCTAATCATAAAATAGACCACTGGCTTAAACCCAGCGGTGACATCATGAGTGTTGCAAGCATTACAGCAGCTGCCCAGTGCTTCTGAAGTGGATGCAGGTACTAAAGTCATGGCACCCGCATTGATCGGGTGGTCAGGCGGTGCAAGAGGGAAAGCTCAGAGCTGCTTGAGAAAGCAGAAGGAAATGCACTCTGGTAATTGGGGCAGAGATGTGAGAATCAAGGACCCCAGGTTTTTGTCCTGCCTCTAATTCTAGCAGAGGTACCAGACACCATCCCACCCCGTTTAAGCACCTCCATCTCCAGCACACCTCAGCCAACACTGCAAATGCCCCTCTTTCGGCAGTGGCACTCACTGGGATGATGCGTCAAACCAGGCAATCAAGAGGCTGCTCAGTCTTCCTCTGAGGAGGAGGTGGTGGCTGAATTAGTGGTGGCCAGTAGGAAAGGCCACGGGCTAAAAATGAACCCGAAAGAAAAAACAAGATGAGCAGAGAGCTGTAGTGGGACATGAAGCATGACAAGCTTTTTCTACACTGGAAACAGCTACCCCCAGCCCCACAGCCAGCAGCTCCCTGACTGTGACAGACTCAGCCTTGGAACCAACACAATCCCCTTCTAAGTTCACATAGGCAGCTCACAGTCACACAAAGCCCACCTACGTCGTGTGCATAAGTCCTCTGAATATTGTATCCGTTCACAGAAGGTTTGGATTTGGCCACCTTGTAGGACTTTAAAATGGACCCTACTTCAGATTAAATATAGCAAAGGGATGTTAATTTGTGGCTTTTAGAGTTCTGAAAAGTTCATGTGGCACTGGAACTGACGGTGTCACGAGATTGGTAAGGGTAGCTGGCGGACTACAGAGAGCTTGAGCCCCACTCTTCAAACTCCATTTAAGGGCTGTTAGCATTCCTCAGTCCCTTACTTTAAAGTTGTGGCTGCCTCACAGGCATTTCCTGAGCATCCTTCTTTGTCTAGGTTTGTTTGAGGCTTTCCTTACTTTGCTTACTAGTGTTCACTCCCTCTGGAATTAAAAAAAAAGAGAGAAGGGTGTTGTCTTCATAGTAAGCCCATGTAGCATTGGGAGAAACTGAGGCCAACCCTGATATTTCCTCTTACAGATGAACTTCACAGGAAATACTAGGAAAATACTCTATTTTCTCTGTTTAGCTGGAGAGGGAAACAGGTTTCTTTACTAATCAGTGTTGAGTTCTCTAAACACATTTCTCTCAACAAAGTTAAGGGCATGTTTAACTGCTGGGATATGTTCTTAAATTTCAAATGTTAAAATATGACTGAAGTAGTTTTTTGTGGCTACCTACACACAAAATAAAAGAAAAACCAGCAAGTGAACTGTCCCTTCCAAATCAGGCCATTCTATGATGATTTTTCTTTTTCAGGCCAAGGTATTACACAGGAAATCAAAGCAAACATTGGCTGAGGTACAGAAAACTTTAGTCTTCAACTTCCAGTAACAGAAAGCTGGAGAGCCTGCGCTGTGTGCCTGGCTTTACCAAGACATTTTCTCCCATTGCAGCATTTTTGAAATGACACCATGGGAAAAGCAGAACACCTGTGCCTGGGGAGCAGGAGGACTAACCTAGCAGTGTGCTGGGGTGGCTGGGGGAGAGACGCTGGTAAGCGACTGATGTGACTTGGGTTTGGAAAGCACAAGGATGGTTCAGCAAAACATATCATCTCATCCAAAACACTGCTGCCAGCTGGCCAAAAACAACAGCCTTGCTCCGAAAGAACTGCATCCAGTGAATCTTTTTACCTTAATCAGCTGTGAGAGGCCTGTCATGCTTCTGGTCTTTTTGTGCTTCCTTGCACAGAAATGGGCAGCGCTAGAAACTCTTCAGCTCTGAGAGTAGCAGCATCCAAATAATTATAAGTAGAAGTGAAGTCACAGGAAAGATCAGAACTGGCTAGAGGCTCAAAGCACCTTTTGCAAGAAAAACAGAAGAAAGAAAACAGCGACCAGTGACATATCACAGATTTGCTAAAAGACTTCAGTGCTTCACAGAGTCCTTCATAAATATAATGAGTCACATGCCTATTGCAACCATCTCTTGGCAGCACACACAGCACATGCAGAAACATCTGTGTTGGTTCAGACCACAGACCCATTTAGCCCAGCATCCCTCTCTGCTAACATGGCCAGCAGCAAATGACCAGAGAAGAATGTAAAAACATGGCAAGGAGGTATAATTAAGTGTCCCAGCAATTTAAGGATCAAAGGTC
Source organism: Melanocharis versteri (assembly GCA_013397845.1). Lineage (NCBI taxonomy): Eukaryota > Metazoa > Chordata > Aves > Passeriformes > Melanocharitidae > Melanocharis > Melanocharis versteri. The sequence continues at coordinate 1,053,639 of VZTG01010346.1, forward strand.
CTGCTCAAATTTCCTTACCATTCGCAATCTTCTAGGTCTCTTGATTTCACCCACAGTCATTTCTTTTCAGGGAGGAAGTACGGCTGCCAACCTTACCTTTTCCCTGGGTACACTCAGCACCAATTAAGTTAGGAAAATGTGACAATGAGAAAGGCAAATGGCTGCCTTCCACCACTTGATCTTGATGCTTTAAAGACAAGTACAAAAATATAATTCCTATCTGAGATACATAGACATATAGAGACCTCTCTATCTGTAGCTAGCTACAGACATATGTACACCCCCTTTGCATTGTTTAGTTATGTTTTCATTCACAGCACTACTGGAGCTCACAATTGCCTTCAAAGTAACTTAGAAACAAGATTAGCCTATTTAAATCACATTTTCCTAATAATAATAACAGCAATAACAGGTTGGAATCCTTCATATGGATGCAGTCTTTTCTTCAATCTTTTTCTCTTTTTCATCCACCTGAAAAACAGAGGAAACTAATAAGATGTAATCCTTTTATTATAATACAAATTAGTGTTTTAAACCCAGGATATTTTAATGCATTTCTTGACATATTGAACAAAAGAATTTTTTAATATATTTCTTCGTACTGCACAGTAAGAAGTTGATTTCTGTTTAGAAGTCCTGGCTTGCTTAATTCAGAAATACCAAACTCTTACTTCTTTGAGTGCTTAAAATCAGCACATTGACCATTCTATAAAAAGGCTCAGAAGCAAGTTAATTATTTTGATGAATGAAATTATTATACTTTTTTTCTCTAATTTTAAGAAACTGACATTACATTTTCAATAGGCTTTATCATACATCCCTGATGTAACTGCAATTGTTAAATTATAAAAAGCAGGGCAGTGATCAGATAAGGAGAAGACAGGACAGTGTAAACTCAAATAACTTTGCCTAAATTGGCAAGAAGCAACATAAAACAAAGCTGCATTTAATAGATCAGTTAGAACAAAGCACATAAATCTTGTTTTTGAGAGGGGTTAATTTACACCATATGCCAATTAATTCAAGTGCAATACATAAGTTATAAATAATCTCATTGGAGCAGAGAGTGTTATACTTGGAATGAAAATTATTTAACTGACGCCAAAATTATAATCACCTTCAATAATTGCATTTCCAGCATTGCAAATTCTTTTCCATCGCAATACTGAAAGCAGTCAATGCTGCAAATAATTTTCTATTACTATTTATGTTATTAAACTCAAACACATCAACCAAACTCTTGTCTATAATTTTGTCAGTATTTAATGCTACGACAACTCAATGATCCTCTGGGTCAGTCTTAGGAAGTATGGTTTCATCATACGGTAATCACTTATGTCCCCCACCGGTTTTGTCATTAAATCACAAAAATTCAGCAGTGTCCTAAGGGAGTGATGCTTCCAGCATTGGCAAGACATGAGCTTTTAGGGGTGCTATCCCCAGCTCTTCTGCTGTCTTGAGCTCTTCTAGCTCAGACTAACTTTTTCTAGCTGCAGAAAACCCTAAATCGCTCCTTCTGCACGTTTCTTCTTTTCATCACAGCTCTACGATTTCTCATCACAAGGTTCCTGCTCTGATCTAGCCGATTTTCCTGGTTAGCTTGGATATATTTTTGGTTTTTTTCACTACTGGATAGTCTCTTTTTCTCTTGGCTCCCTCCTCCTGTCCTGTTTCTGGCACACTGCCAGAAATATGTGTGTGAGGATGCCACAAATGAATATCCTATCCCCTGTGGCAGCCAATCACACTGAACTTCTCCAGACCTCCGGTGGGATAGACTGTCCCAGCTTCCTTAAAAACAAGGCTGCTGTGCCTGGCAGCCAGCTCACTGTTCTGGATGCCCTCCACTTGGAAGGAGGGTCACCCCAGCTAATGTTTATTGTTCCCCATTGCTGAAGCTTTGCTCAGATGTCTTAGCTTTCCAGTGCTGCAAGAAATGCAATGTCATCCAAACGACATTCTCCAAACCAAAGGAAGGGCTACAGGAGGATATTTGTAAAATTACACTCTTGATGCCCTTTAGGTCAGGTTATCCTTTCCTATCATTCTCAAACTTATGTCCATAGCCAGATTAGATCATAGCAGTTGCTGCAGCAGATCTAGTTAATTGGACAAACTGTGCCAAACCAGGGAAATACCACGTTCACCTCAGGCTCCACTGCACAACTCGAGAGAACCTCAAAATCCTGCCAGCATAAGCCAGTGAGGCCATGCAGCAGGACAGCACACAGCCAAATGTGGCGTTGCCAGGTCTTTAACTAGAACAGCTGCATTCCCATGATGCTGTGTTTGCTTTGCAAATAGTTATTAATCCAAACTGAGTTACAGCAATTATAGAAACACTATGAAATTCACACTAAATGATCACAGAAAATAAAAACCTTTTACAAATAAATCACAGACACCTTCTAAATGTGCCTAGAAATGTAAACATGAGAGAAACAACCAGTAAAAAAGAACAAAGCCTGCCTGGACATACATTAGGCTCTGTTTCTCAATTTGCTTGAACCAAGAGACCACCTGGCCTTTTTAAAAGAAAAAGAAAATGCCCGGAAAATACCTTAGGTCTGGGTACTGTCATCTGTAAATGAGCAAGGTATAAACAAAAATTCAGTGGACAGGCAAATATAATGTTTTGAGTTTACCAAAATGATAGCGTTATTATCATAACAATAAAAATACTATGTAAAATTGTAGTTGATAGATAAGCAAATGTGACCATTTTGCAGATCTCCTCTGAGCCCACCAGTCTGTGCTGCAAGCAGAGTAAAACTGTGTGAGAGGAATACACCCTGAGTGTATTCTGAACTCTGTAAGAGAGATTGCAGCTGGATAACACCTCTGCCCAGCAGGCTGAGCCATTATAGCTCAGCACTTCCTTCTGCCATCCATTGCCTATTGCAAGTATTTTGGGCAGGGTTCTCCTTTTCATTCCATGGCTGCTCACTGCACATACAGCAGGCCCCTGGCTCACCTCTTCTTCCCCAGAGAATGGGACTTGCAAATAAGTATATCCTAAAAAGTGACTAAGAGTCACTAAATATAAAAGATGCCTGGGACTTCTCAAATTCTGGGAGAGCTAATCATGGCATAGGCTGAATTACCTTGGACTGGGACTTGACAGTTGTCTTTGGGTTTTGTTTTTCATGTGGAACACATTGACACAAGGGTGCATCAATGACTCACTCTGGAGCTTGTGGTTGCTGTGTGTGCTAGAGCATGTTGCTAAGCTGCTCCTGTTAATGCTCTGGACATTCTCACAAGCAAAAATATCTCCACATGCAGGCTACCTACAGCTGCCCGCTGTGTGTGTTATTTGTTCTAATACAAGGAATAAATAACTTACCCCCAGTGATGTCAATGACATCATGCTAAGCACTGATGCTGTCACCTCCTTGGTAGCAGGTCCCATTCTCTGCTGGTTACATTAATTCTCACACAGGTCATCACAGCAAATGCCCTTTTCACTGAGTCTGGCTCTGCACCCTCCACAACACAAATTGTTCATCTGGCAAACTCAAAAGAGTCAAAGAACAGAAATGTCTATGAATAGCTGCAATTCACCTGTGATATGCCAAGGGAGAGCAGCTAACCTGCACTGGGACAATGCTTCACAAGGTGAGCAGAGCTGGCTAGATGTCCTTCACAAATGTATCCTGGTGAACTCCCAGCCATGACAGAGAAATGAATTTCATCTCTTCCATGAGCACTCATCAGGTAACTAGCTACCCAGCAAGTCAGGAACACATAGTACTTCCGAAACAAACAGGAGAGAAAAAAATATAATGATAACACTAAGGGAACATTAAGCAGTACCACAGCATCTCTGTGCTTCAGACTTTGCTGAGGAATCAATCACCCTTTGCAGATGGCTTTATGCTTCACAGCTACTGCTGCTAAGCAGGTTAAATAAATAAATAATCCCTCTTCTGTTACTTCTCTCCTTCACAGTCCTCAACCTCCACTTCTTAATGGGAGTAGGGAGACATGGGCACAATATTATCTTCTGTTGGATCATAGAATCATAGAATGGTTTAAGTTGGAAGGGGACTGTGAAGATCACCTAGTTCAAACCCCTCTCCCATGTGCAGGGACACCTACCAGACCACATTGCTTAAAGCCCCATCCAGCCTGGCCATGAACACTTCCAGGGATGTGGCAGCCACAGCTTCTCTGGGCAACCTGGTCCACTGCTTCATCACCCTCACAGTAAAGAATTTCTTCCTAATATCTAATATTCCAAATATCTAATCATCTCTTTATCTAAAAATCAGAATTTAACCTATTACTCCAAATCTGTGTTTTAATAGCCAGGCACAAATAATCCAAAGAAGAGGGACTGAGGGAGTTTTAGAAGTTCTGGGACTGCTTCCCGGCAGCAAAAACTGCAGCTGCTGAAATGCAGCTCAACCCATATACATTTGTGTGAGACACAGGGTCTCCCCTGCTCCCACATTCATGTGGTTCCTAGTATTCTTCTTTGTGGAGAAGAGATGGCTGTAAGTGTCTCTGCAGCACACAAGAAAGAGAAGCAGGCCTTAAAGACAAGTACTTGCCCAGACATCAAAAGATGGTGTTCCTCTGTGCCAGACTGCACCAGAGAGAGACCCACTGGAGAGACTTCTCTCCTAGAGTTACCCTTTCCAAGTAATGAAGATGAGACACCTTCTGAGTCCAAAGTGTCAGGAGAGAAGATGTTGGAACAAGCTGCTAAATAACAGATAAATCACCAGAGCAGTGTATCGTGTACATCCAAGAGATCTGTAGGAGTTCAGAATGGAAGTGGCTGAGCTGCTGAAGACATGAATTCTCTCATTAAAGTCAGCTGTTATACTGGAGTAATGAAGGATAGCAAACGCTGTAAGTTGTTCTAAAAAAGGCATTTGGGATGATCTGGGAAGTCACAGACCACTGAACTTTACTCTGAATAAGGTAAATTGGTTGAATTATCAAGTGAAATTAGAATCACAGGGAAGGACTATCACAAAGAATTCATTTAGTTTTGCTCCAGTGTCCTTGCCCTCTTTCCACTGCTTCTCACTACTTTTAAAGTCCTGTTGATTCTTCTGAAGTCTCCTGCTTAGATAATTTCTCTTTACTTTTTGTGCATTTGGCTATGTCCCGCAGAAAAAAAAGGCTTTTCATCTTCCTTCTTTCCACCTAATTCTGTCCTGGGGAAAACTGTGTAAGGAAATATTTGTATTTATTCATGTCATTACTCTATGACCATTGTGGGTGCTACGGAGAAAAGTGGCAATAGCAGAAATCCTACCTGATGTCCCAGTGATCCACCATTCATGTCTCTCACTTGTCCCAGTCTTAACAGACAAGAACTGTGTATTCTAGGAGGACAATTGCTTAAACCACTGCAAACTGTGCTTTACCATGTTAAGACCATGCAACCACCTGTAACAACACTTTAGCAAAGAGTTTTCTACATGAACCCTTCTATGCTTCCTGATCCAGATGGAGTCTTCGGATGAAATGAAAGTCCAGATCACTTCTTCAGTTTCCTTGGTAAGATACACTGAAGAGAATGATCCAGCAGATGTCTCAGTTCTGTGCCTGACTCAGGATTTGCTTTTATATTGCAGCACAACACCTTTTTCTGAACAAGTTGTGGGAGGCAGCAGTGACCTATGAAAGATGCTTGCCAAGCTATGGCCAGGCTATTGAGGACACAGCCAGGATGTGACGAGTCAGGAGCAGAACGTGTGGTAGATACAGAGCATGCCCCACTCAAGGAACTGGGAGCAAGGGAGCTTGAAGCACAAGACAGAAACCAGCATGGATTTCTTCTGGGACAGCCAGGCAATATGCTAGGTTCTTACCCATGGGAAAATCAGGCTAGAAGCAAAGTAGTAGAGGATCCAAATCAGAAAACTCAGGAATGTGTCCTGCAAAACCTAGGTTGGAGGCACACAGGCACCCAGCGTGCAGTTGGCACGCCCTGAAAGAGCACAGACAGGCACTATTACAGTTTCACAGCTTCTGTTCAGATCTTTGCACCACGAGTATTTGCAAACCTACCCTATCTTGAGTAGCCATTGTTGACTTAGATTAATTTAAGATTACATAGAGCCTAATAAACACTCATTAATTTGGCAGGTTTGCTTCTGGTACTGTAATTACTACATAAAATCATATTTGCTTAAGTAGAATTGAAACAAGTTACCAGTTTTAACAGCTTTAATTGTTCAAGCAGAGAAGACAGGATTTTCCCTAACACCTCTTCATGCAGTTCAGTGTCTGGAAATACCACGCTGAAGAAGACATAAAAGAATCATGTTGATCCTGTACCACTTTAGCTATTTTGCATATTCATTTTCTAATTACTTAATGTTTCTAACACCTAATTCTGTAAGTCCCAAATGTCACTAAGTAGTGACATTAATGAACATGTTAGACTCTAATTCATACTAATAGCCCAGATTACTTGGGTCAAACTAACTTCAGTGTTTACTCGGACAGTATCGCAGTTAAATTGTTATTATAATTTCATTCCACATCTTGATAAGCATTCGGACTTAACAACTTTCATAGCTATCATGACTTTGTTTTTATTTCTAACTAATAAACACGGGTTCCAGAATTTCTCTGACTAGACGTTAGCTTCCACGCATCCACATGATGGCAATGCAATTCACTTTCGAACTCCTAAGGTCTAAATTTCCCTGTTTGGATTTCTGAACGTTCTCTGCAAGGTCACTGCAATGCTTCCTTTTCACTGAAGTACAAAGTCTAAGTGGATATTAGGATTTCTGAAGATTATGACTTTAATGGCTTGGGAACTGGAGCATCTCTGTTCTTGCCTCTGAGTCACCATGCACCTGATGCCTCACTAATCCCCAAGAGGTTTGATGTACCACAGCACTGAACAGCTATAATTACTCCTGGAAGCCAGCTGCCACTCAAGTGACAAAGAAGTCTGCAGAGCCGTTCCCCTAGCCCACATCGCTGAGCACTTGGACCATTTGAATACAATATTAAATAGAACAAGACATGGGCAATATGTTATTTTTGCAAAGCTGAGCTTGTCACATCTGCAAAATTAATATGGTGTGGCAGGAGATGAAAGGGCCACCTTCACCATGGAGCTCCCACGTCTACAGAGCCAGACAGCGTGAGCCCGATAGTGAAGTGCCTGATTTTGCACAACCATGATGTTTTCAGACATGAAATGGGAAACTAGCAGTACATGGCAAGTCCTTTAAGATAAGCACAAAGATGAGAAAGTAATGACAGTAATGACAGCTATTTCCTACTAAACTTAATCAAAACTCTTCTGGGCCTCACTGGAACACTGTGCCAGCAGGCCTCTGAATTTTGCTGAAGGTGTTAAACCCTCACAGTGCAGCAGGCAATATGCAAGGCAAAGAGCACTGGCAGCCTCTAGAGCCATTCTTTCTGGGACCACTAGACAGTGGATAGAAATGATTTTTGTTTATTTAGCCTCCAAAGTGATCTCTGCACCCCAGGAACAGAGGGGAGGACTGAGTGCCTGCTCCAAGGGACTCACAGCCTACACTGCAGTTAAGTCCCTGCTGCTGTTCGAAGGGGGTTACTTTCTGGGCACATTTCTTTTTGTTTTGAAAGGAGGAAAACACTTAGGATATAATAAAGAAGATAAAACAACTGCCACTTTGCAAAGCAACCTGTGATACCAGCAGTATCACCGCAGATTTGGTTTTGTTCCTTTAGTCCTTCCTTCAGACAGAAGTTAAACACACCCGTTTTCTCCCTTGTACACTTTCCTTTTCAGAGGCAGACATGGCTTAGGACACCCCCCTCCAAATCAGAATTTCATTTGGATATACCCTGCTTTAAAAATCCACAGTAAGAAGCTGTAATAAAGTATGGCGTCTTTTGCTTCTTTGGACAATTTGCAAGATGGATTTTTTTATATACATATATATGGGGGAGAGGGGTGTACATGCATAGTATATACATATAATACATACATATAATATGAAAAATGCTTGTGGATAATACACACATATATTCAGTGTTCCATGGTGCAGTCAGCTCACGTATTCCCAAGACAGAGACATTGGTGAATGTGGGGGGAGCCTACTTTGAGCCTGAAATTTAAGGAAAGACTGTTTGAAGGATACTCAGGAGGCTTCAGGCTATGTACCCAACATGAGCTTGACCTTCTTGGTGAAAGTCCACCAACTGTGTGACACTGACCAGACAGCCCAGAACTCTCCACAAGCCACTTCACAAGACAGGACACACAACAGGTTGTAGTGTCATGCCCTCAAACATAAAGTGGGGTCAGTGACCTTCTCCTCATCCCACAGCAGTGCCCTCTGAGAAGGAGAGAGGCCATTTCAAGAAAGGGAAGATACTTCCTGTGCTGGTACTGGGAACCTCACGGAATGACAGAGAGCAGTTCTACAGCAATTGCTTTGTTTAAAATGCAAAATGTGGATGTGTTTAGAGGAGGTATCAGCATCAATCACTGTATGCAAATACTGCCTGTGGAGAAGAGCTTCCCCTGTAAGTCACTCCTCACTGCCCTAATCGAGTTAGCGCTAGTGACTGAAGGCATGTTGAACGCTGATGGGCCACTGATAGTGCTGTCCCAGGAGAAGATTAATAAAAAGCAGCAGGAGTACTTAGCCCCAGCTGGGCACAAAGTCAAGGAGGGAGGTGAGGGGGGAGGACAAGGGTGTCTTTCAGTCTAGCAGCTGTTGCCCATTACCACAGACACACAAAAAAGCAAAACTTGCAGCCTTCGCCCACAATCATTATCATACTTGTGGAGGAAGGTCAGTGCAGACCACATCTACTGACTTGAACAGATGACGTTGCCGACTTGTGGTTTGTAGTCACATGGGAACATGAATCCATAAAGGAGAGGTAAAAACCATGCAACTCCAGTGCTGTTAAGCTTATAAGGACCTGAAACAGGGGTCTGCATCCAGCCTAGGGACCCACAAGCTGACACCAGAATCTAGAGTTGCATAGAAACAATAAAGGATTTGTTTAGCATGTCATGAAGGGGGAGCAAAACACATTGCACACAGACCCCTACAGTCACTAGGGAAAAAACACCATAACTCTCATTGTACCAACTACAACTGAGCTTCAGCCCTTGTCCCATTCTGGCAGACAAACAGTCAGTACTGCTAATGACAGTAATTAACATAATTCCCTCTCTTTCTCAGCAGCCAGAGCAGTAGAAGGAGAGTGGGGAGGGTGCAGAAGTTCTCAATCTTCTCAGTGCTGAGAGCAGAAAAGCAACGGAGCACTGGTTGCTAGGTTGGCTTTAATCCATTCATCACCAGCAGTTTTACTGCCCCCTAGTTCCCCCTTCTCTTACTAGTCAAGTCCTAAGACTTCTACCTTGCCAGCTTCTCTCATCATCACCCTGGCCACACCACACACACCAGCTTCCTGCAACAAATTGTTGCCAATATCTTCCCTCTTCTCACAGCCTCCTGTTGCAGACTTCTGCTCTGAGCTCCTCTTGCACCACATTGGCCTTCCTCAGAACCTGAGTTATTGTCCCATCTCTCCAATGTATATGAGATACTGTCAGCATCTCGAAGAGGGAGAATCTTCTCTTTTATGTATCTGTAAAATGCTCAGAACCTTTATATTGCTCTATAAATAAGGACAATAAGAGTCCAATGCTGGCAACTCTGGCAGATGTACAGGAAAAGGATGATGGCCTGCTCATGGAATGAAATCATTCTGCTTACGGGAAGATTTTATATTAAAATGGGCTTCTGCATGAGGTCCAACACCTATCAAAATCCTTCTCTGTCTAGCAAGAGCAAAGCTAGTGCCGTGTTAGGAAGCCAACTTGATGCAATAATTCTCACAAGTGCACGTCTGGCTGCCAAGCAATATAGAATTACAAAGGGTTCACATAAGAAGTAATGTCCAGATATACCAGACAGTGAAAAGTAACTTCTGCTTTCCTAGAAAACATAGAAAGCATAGGGCCACCCTGGTCCATGACATCAGAGGATGTGCCACCATCCCAGCTGCAGATTTGTGATGCGTGCCCCTCTAAACCACTAGGAGGACACCAGACCCAGTCTTCCCACAAAAGGAGCTCACATCATTAAAAACCTCACAGAGCTGGTCCTTCTGCAAGCAGTCTTAACATCACAGCCTGGCTCTCCAAGGTGGGTGAGGAGTCCTGTACAGGGTATACACAATATTTCTAGAAACACAGTATGATGTTTGTAGGCTTCTAGAGATGAGACTTATCATCACTGCTGAACCAGGAGTGAGACAGGGAAGGGAGGAGAAACAAATCCTTCAGCACAGTCCATTTTAACATCATAAACAGTAGCAGTGTGCTGCGTACCTCTAGCTCCAAACTACATTTTTGTAGACTTCAGGCTGTTATGTGAAAACATTGACAGAGAGAAGGAAGGGGTGAATGGTAAGTCTCCTTCCTTCACCCTGTCATCTCCAAGTCCGATCAGATATTTCTGCTTCCCTCTGAGTTATTTCAGCTTACCCACACAAACTGATGTACCATTGATCTGCAGTTAGAGGGCTGCCTATGGATTATTTGGGGACATGCATACAAGACAGAACACGGCAGAATGCTCTTTCAGTTATGTGCTAGCCCCACATATTCCACAGCTCTGACACATGTGTGCTATAGCCCAAGCAGCTTTGAGATACTTACTCAGCTGAAGGATAGGGATTTTGCATACTGCATCCCATTCACCATCTCTGGCATTTGAATGATTATGTCCTTCCACAGGCACCAGCTATATCAGAGTGCCCTGCACTCAGGACCAACTACCATCTTTATGGGATAAAATAAGGTTACTATCAGCTCTCCACTCCATCATTGGAGCTGCTCCTCCAAAACCCAAGAGCTGAAACCCAGTCAAACTATCATCATTGATCACAACAGTCATTTTAGGGAGCAAAAAGGATCCTGTGTCTTTTCTAGTACCCAGGGGACAGACAGTTTGTTTCTGGCATACAAGCAGTTTCCCTACCAGGGCAGGAGTGGAGGGGGAGCAGAAAACCTAACATAGAGGGAGGACGGGTGAGCAGCAGGTTCTGGCTTTACAAGAGGATGATAAATGATAACAGCATTAGGAACAAAACCAAACATCTTTCATGCTGTCAGAGCAGTGAAACCAGCAAACACCAAGATGTGGGCACAGAGCAGTGTGGTCGTTTTCCAGAGAAGCACACAACGATCAAGTTACTTCTGCTCTGAATCAACAGACCAATTCATCTTCCCTGGGCTCCTGCAGAAAAGGGCAGGGGAGAAGGAGGTAATCATTTCTCTTCAGTTAGCTAAGAACTTCAGCTGCTCCACAAAGCATTGAATTCAATAGACAGGTTCAGGAAGCACTGGATGCCAGTGCAGAAGACCTGTAAGAGGACGTGGATCACAGAACTCTAGATGGTCATGAACTTTCCCACACTGCCCTAGTAATTATCAAAGGGTATTATGGGACACTGCTGTAAGACAGATCAGAAAAAGTAGTACAGAAGATGAGTACCACAGTGTCCAATACCATTCCGTGCTCCCCCAGATTCAGACTACACACAAAGCTTTGCCTTCCTGCAGAAGAGCATAAAAATCCCTTCCTGGGGCTTACCTCATCTCCACAGGAGGAGGTCACCAGGGCAATGGCAGTAACTAGTGAAGGCAAGGCTTCCAAAGCAACCACCTCTGTCAGGCTTCCTGAGAAGCAGGTTTGGTGAATGAGTGTTCTGCTCAGTGCAGCTGCCCTTGTTGTAGTCCAAGGCTTGGTAGTGAGGAAAAGGCTACTAGACAACGTAGAGTTAAGGATGGGATGGGGTATCATGCCTGGTTTTGCCTTTACCAGCTCCCTGTTGTCTCCTTCTATGCCCCAAGTTGGCCCTGTTCCCACTGAACCAAACAGAAAATAGGACACCCAGTGAACCTGTGTGCACAAACCAGGAAGGACTTTCAAGCACTACTGTTCTGACAGATCATTCCTCTCAATATTAGGTAGCACTGCAAAGTCATTCATGCTGATCTCCAGTGAAAGTATATCCTGCTAAAGTCCTGGTTCTTTCTAACAGAACAGGAACAATACTCAGTGCTTCTTCCACTGGCAAGCACATCTCATTTTACTCCACTAATGGCAAGAGACACAGATAGCTGTTACTGTTCTTAGCTTGCATCTGGGGAAACTGAGACTCTGCAAGGGAAGGGAGCTTCCAAGGCCAAACACAGGAAGGATTAATATACAGGATTTCTCAACTCCCTACTCTCCATACTGTTTGTCATCTCCTTCTTTAGCAAATGCTCTCTCTCAAGCTGATCTAAAACTTTTAGCAACTGTCATGATTTAACCCCAGCCAGCAACCAAGCCCCAAGCAGCCACCTGCTCACCCCCACAGTGTGATCAGGGAGATCACCAGTGGGATCAGGGAGAAAATCAGAAGAGTGAAAGTGAGATAACTCCTGGGTTGAGATGAAAACAGTTTAATAGGAAAAGCAAAAGCCACATACGCAAGCAAAGCAAAACAAGGAACTAATTCACTGCTTCCAATGGCAGGCAGGTGTTCAGCCATCTCCAGGAGAGCAGGGCTCCATCACACGTAACGATGACTTGGGAAGACAGATGCCATCATTCCCCTTTCCTCTTTCTTCCCTCCATTTCAAATACTGAGCATGATGTCACATGGTCTGGAATACCCCTTTGATCAGTCGGTGTCATTTGTCCTGGCTGAGTCTCCTCCCAGTTTGCTCACCAGCGTGGCAGTACAAAAAGCAGAAAAGGCCTTGGCTCTGTGTAAGCCCTGCTCAGCAATAACAAAAACATCTCTATAGTACCATCGCTGTGTTCAGCATAAATCCAAAACATAGCCCCATACCAGCCACTACAAAGAAAATTAACTCTACTCCAGCCCAAACCAGCGCAGCAATCCACATATTTAACTGTCCATGAACTAGTCTGGCACCCTTATCTCACTGCAGACGACAACTCTGTAAGGCCCCATCAAGCAGGAAGGCTCTGCCACACCAGTTTGGATTTGTCTTCTTTAGGATCTGAGGACTGCTGGCTACTTCCCCTCCTGCTGTGAAGGGTGGCCATGGACACAGATACTTATACAGAATGCACTGCTAAAGACACCCTATGATAAAGAGCACCAGCAAAATGGGAAAAGTGTGAGTATTCGTGGAATAGGCAACTACAGTCTAGAAGAAAACAATAGAAAGAAACGTACAAATTCACACACCAGGTAGAACTCAACTGAGCATGTCTGGGGAATCCTGAGAGCACCTACTGAACCCATTACAAGTAGCTTTGTGAGCAGGGGGATGAATGCATCCAAGCTTCCTAGAGATTTGTGTCTTGTGCTTAGTTTACTGTGCTGCGTATAAAAACAGGTAAACTCCAGTCAGAGTTTTCCCCACAACTAAGATGTTCATGCATGCCCTTTTCAGGACTTTTTGTCCATCTAGCAAGTGGTAAGATTAGGAATCTTTCACTCGGTGCTGATACTGAAAAACTCATTTCTGTCCAGGAAAATTGTTGGGACCTAGCACATTTAAGATCCCTGCATCTCTTTTAGGTATATTTATTTGTGGGTAAGAGGTTCAATTCAAAACTTATTGTGAGGAATGAATGAAATAGACAGATAAAGACTGTCATGGACAGAGAGTGTGATCATTTAAGTCTTGCTTCCTTTGGAAGTTGGGCTTTAAAGGAATTTAAATCTTCTCTGTATCCATCGGAGATAGAAAGTTTACCAGAAAACTTTTGGTGGTCCTTTAAATTATGAGATTTGCATTAAACAGCACTATTTCTTTTGCAACAAAAATTTTGAGAAGAGATCAAACTTGGAATTATTATTTTCAGATTGTAATGATGAAGCTTGGAAACAGCAAGACTCGCAGCAGGAAGAACTGGGGAAAAAAAAATAAATTCAAAAGCAACAATCCCCCAGGGATTTTATATCAATTGTTTGGGACCCCTAAAGAAAATGAAAAATAGAACAGCCTTGCTACTGAGACAAAACATGATATAGAAATAGAATATGCTACTCTACAGAGCAAATTCCAGCCACCTACCCAGCCTCTACAGCACNAATTAGTGAGGGCAAAATCAGGCCATCCCAAAGAGAGAAGAGCTTCCTCCAGAAGCCTAGCTAGTGATGTTCAGTATGCCTGTGCATTTTGAACTGTTGAATACATGCCCATTTGTCTAACCACTACTGGTCTTGTTATTCCAAGTAAGGATGAAGAACAATGAAGATATCCCCTCTGTTGAAGACCTGAACCTTTGAATTGCTTTTTTCCAGCCAAGCTTGGCCCTCTTTTTCTCTCACACACCAGCTGTCATTTCTGCATCCTGCAGGGCTTAGTCTAGCTCCTGTTTTGGGGACATGCTTTCTCCCCACGTTGAAGTGGATGATTCCAGCCCTGTGCCTGACGTGGAAAGCCATGTGAGTGTTACTGCGTTCCCAATAAGATCACACACTGAAGAGTTTAGTAAGCTCCTGAATTAGAAAACAGGAAGAAAGGGAGGAACTGGAGACTAAAGAATACTGACCCTGTGGGAGTTTGAGGTGACCCACTGGCACTCTTATTATGATAGTAAACAAAACAACATCTGTGATGGAAGTCAAAGTCCGGGCTGAAACAGTTTTTTGGGGAAGTAAGAAAAATCATCCATCTGTGTCCGAGAAAAATCTAGGATGCACAAAAGCTGAAGCCATAAGCCAAAAGCCTACACCACAAACAATAAAGATGTCCTGTCTCTCAATAATGACCTTGTGAAAGCATTTTCTATCAAAGCACCAGTGCTTCTCCACAGGGAATGTATTCCATCTTGGTATACTGTCCACACTACTATTGCACCATGTCATTGCAGCCTAGACGGCTGTGCAACACCACACCGTCTCTATGGCCAAGCACTCAAATCCTCTAGTGCCTGCCTACCTCTCAGTCCAACTCTGGACCTTTCTTATCACATAAAATGGATTTTTTTAATGCATCTTTAACTTAATGGAATTTATATGCCACTGAGGAGAAATTCACACCTTCCCCCGAAATGAAAGAAGTAAGAAATATAAAATCCTGCCCTTGACGTAACCTTTTACATGCGGCATCTTGTCAAGGACGGAATTCATTCAGCAATGGTTCATTGTAAGTTTATTTCTATATCACAAGTGGCCAGTGCCTGATCCATGAACTAATTATAGTGTCTAGAACTGTACATCAGTATGGGATAGCCTGGTGACTCTTTAGTCACCCAAATAGCTTCCAGTGGTTCCTTCTGAAGGTCCCAATGTCCAGTGTTCACTTCAGACCATTTGAGTTCTGTAGAGCACCACAAGGTTTGCTATGTAGTTTTTCTGGATTGCAACTCTCTGTCCCAACATGGGGTATCTTTAATTTGTTACACTGGACCAAATCACGAATGTTTTCACCAGAAAAGTAGTGGGTTACAGTTCCAGCTATCTGCAAGGTCCACATCTGCAAGGTCCACAACTGCAAGATCTCCTTTAAGTGTTGCTCCCACAGGAGGTGCTATGTACCCCATAGGAGCATACACAGGGTTAACAGTCTTGAATTTCTTTCCAGAGACAAATGGTTTGTGTTGAGGAACTGCTGCTGGGAAGGAAGGAAAAAAAACCACCCTTTTTTATTATTCCTAGGTGCATTTTAATTTGCACAAGCGACATTGTGTCTGTGATGGATTACACGAAGGGAAACATTACAGCCCAGCAAGCTTGGCAAGGAAAAAAAATAGGGAGATACGGGGAGGATTAAAAACAACCTATTGCAGTGCAGAATTCTGATAAGGGATCCATGGTGCCTTCAGAGCAGGAGCAGGTGGAGCTCAGAGTACCAAGGAAGAGAAGTGGCACAGTATAGGGTGAGGAAAGGGGAGTGGAGTGGGAGTACAGATTGGAAGAGACTCCTTGGTCATGTAGTCTACTCTCTTCCATCACAGAAGACCTTTCATAAAAGATCAAGTTCCATCTTAAAATTTATTCTGTTTCTTTTCCCTTGGAAGTATATTACAGAATCTCACTTCTCTTTCTGATGGCTAGAAACCTTTGTTTAATTTCCAGGCTAATTTATTATTGGCCAGTTTATACCCATTTCTTCTTGTGCCAACATTTCCTTAAGCTTAAATAGCTGCTCTCTCTCTTAAGGGTTTTGCAGTTTGATGTATTATAGACAGAAATCATATCCCTTCTGTCCTCATTTTGCCTGGCTGAACTAACAAATTTCTTATTATCCTGCAAAACACACTGCCCATATCACCAGTCATCCTAGTACCTTTCTGTACTCAGTGCCTTTTGTACCCATCCCTCTGGGATGGCGGTGACTGGAATTGTATATGCTGCTTCAGGAGTGGTCATAACAGGCTTTTGGACTATTGCACAATACTTCAATTTCTCTACTGGAAGCATCTCTATGCTGAAAACGCCTCTTGGCTTTGGACCTTTCATCAGGACCATGTTAATCATTTGGCCAAGGCCAATGGTGAAGAGAAGATCAGTTCTGAGAAAAGCTCCCTTTCAGCACAATATTTCGACTTTCAGCAGCACCTGTTGCTGTCCCCCCACTCAGTCACCCCTATGATTCCCCCACTAATCACCTCGTGCCACCTTATCTAACAATTTTCCGAACTCGTGATAAACAAGCTCTAGCCAGCTATCTTATCAAAGCCAACTATCTCTTTGCTTTTTATCCCATCTTCTGTTTTGCTCTTCTGCAGGTCCTTTTCCTTTAAGAGTACAAAGCTACTGTACAAGCTAGAGAAAAATCCCTATTGCCAGCTAATGGTATATGGTTTACAGCACAATATTAGGTAATTCTGCCCCTTTTTTGGGGTGAGCAGTGGTGACGTGCAGTGGTCTCTTTACTATAATATTATATTTTCTTACACACTCTTGGGGCTCAGCTGCATAACTAGACTCTTCATACTTCTCAATTTTTTTTATCTAGCCTCTTCTTGTTTTGAATTAATATAAAAAAGAATTTCTCCAGAGATATTAGTGTCTGGAATTAAAGGAGATAGATTTCTAGCACTTAGGGATGAAGGCATTTAATAACAATAAAAATGCAGCTCTGTAGGTGGCCCAGGAAATGCCCTCCCACAGCAGGAGAGACTTGAGAAAGAAAGCTGAATTAGGCAGGGTGTTGGTTTATAAAACATCACATTTTTTGTACTGTGAACCATGGGGAGTATCTGAAGTGACCACAAGAAACATTTATCTGTTAATTTACAGGACATGTCTTACTATAAAAATCCAGGCACATTCATGGAAAGGAATAAATAATCTCCACCCAGAACGTCCTCATTAATAAGCACATAAATAAAAAAGAGCCAGGCTACCTCAAAATCTAGCTAAGCTCCAAATCAGAATAGCACTGAGCACCTGGAAACACCAGCTACTTCACTGAAAGCTGCACAAGCTCAGAATCTTTCCTAATCAGAAGTTGAAAGCCTATTGCCAAAAGCCCTGGAGGCTTTTCCTCCAGAAGAAATAGATGATCCCTGTAGAACCTGTAAGGTCATATAACCATAGCTGGGCTCTGGTGCACCACATGAATGGTTTCTGTTGAAAACTTCTGGCCATTAGTGCGTGCTGCAATGTATGCACATATCTATTTGTCTCTCCTGTACTTCTATAAATGAAATGGTGGTTAGACCCGTATGAGAAGGTGTGAGTACTTGAAGCCTAATGACTTCAAAAATGATGTGCTTGTTTTCATAAAGCTATCATTACTTGTCATGAGTAAACTCAATCAAGTCTCACAAAATCATGCTGTATTCTGATTCCTGGGGCCTTGTCAGTAAGAAATGCTCTACTGCATAAATGTGTCTGGCCCTGACTAAAGCTACAGGCACAATGCAACTGTTCCCCTGCCTCCTCCGTGTTTTTTCTGGGAAGTCACAGATTCAGTTGGTAAGGGAGGAACAGAACCCTGCATCCTTTCCTCCTGACTTGATCAAACTGCAATGTAAAATATCACAAATGCTTCTTTTTGATTCCAAAGTCAGTAAGGTTAACTCTATATAACTGCTAACAAGAAGGTAACACATTCAAAGACAGATTTCAGAAATGTATTTTCCATTTTCCCTATTATCTGTGGCTGTGGTACCCCAGTACACTCTGTTAATAAAGGCTTGAGTGTTAACACTTTTCACAACAGAGCTAAACTCTGCTACGCTAAGACTATAGAAAGGTCAGTGTTACACTTTTAGTTGTCATAGGAAATACCAGAGCCAACTTTCAGAAAATGCTAAGTGAAAAATTTTCATGGTGTATTACTTCTGAAATCCACTTGTCTCTCTGTACCTTGATGTCCTCTTGGCTAAAGTTTTTGCAAGCAGGAATCTTGCTGTATGCTCGAACCTTGTTTCTCTCCTCAAAGCACACGTAAACTCCACTTCTTCCTCTGGGGGAGTAAAATGGGCTTCTTTAACTAAATTCATTGCAGAAAATTAATAAGTATGCAGTATTATTTGGAAAATTCAGTGTCAGATAATTAGAAAATGGCAGATAAGTGTTGCTGTAGAGAGAGACTGAATGCATCAGATGAGTCATTCAAACTATGCTCTAGGCAGATCAAGTGTTGAGTCCTGTCCCTTTACAGTGTTACTATCACTGAAAACCAAAAGAACTAAAAGAGGTACTTTTCCTAGGTAAGGATTCTGAAATAGAGCCATTTTCCTCTGTCCCAGGGTATCCCTAATCCTGTCAGCTCCTTTCTCTCCTAAGTGATGGTTAGGCAAGCAGGCAGTAAAGCCTAATTGGTTTTCCTTTGTTGTGATGGACATATGAGGGGATCGGTTAAAGAGCTCCATGATAACCCTCCTCACCGAGATTTGTTTTCAAGACAAAATGGATGTGGCAGGCAGTATTAGCCTGAAGATCTCTCGATATGGGAAGGGCCCATTCTCACAGTGATGGTATCATAAACATTCAGTCACCTACAGAACAAATAGGAAGTTCTCAGCCCCCTTCCTGATGCACAAACATGCACTCAGCTGAGGTCAGAGGGACAAATCTTCTCTCCAGGATTCTGAGCAAAGTATTCTCACTGGAGGGTGACAGTACTGAGAACAGGAAGCCGGGAGAAACATAATGGCCTTTGCTTCTGCCACAGTTGCTCTGCAGAGAAAGCCTCAGGCACATCTATGATCCCACACCAAATCTAGGTCTCAAAAAAATTATTCCACCTCAAATTCAATGGTATTCTGCCAGTAAAGCTCTCAGATTTGCTCTTGCTCCCAACCACCTGAGTCAGTACATTTTGAAGTGGGGAGTGAACAGCTGGTATCACTCAAAAGGAGGGTCGAGAACGGATAAAGAGAATGCACTGCCCTTGCTTCTTGTTTACAGGGACCCTGGGAAAGCTCCCTACCAGATCCAAAGGAAGGTGAGATGGGGTGGGAGGCAGTCCAGACAAGCCCAGCTGTCTCTTAGGTAGCTCTACCAGGTTTCAGACTGTGCAACACAACTGTCTGTCTCTGCTTGGACACAGAGCCTGCATGTTCACTGCCTTGATACCATGTCAGTGTTGTTCCAGAAAAACACAAGCTGCAGGAAGGAAACAGAGATTTCTAGCAGCCAAATCTTCATAACAACAAAAAAAGAACCCTTTTAAAAGTTCTTTCCGTGGCAAATTTCATAAGGCCATAAAACAGTGTACCTGTCAGAGCATCTAATAAACGTAAGTTTAAGAATGCTTCATTCAAGGCAAACTAAGGTCACTGCCTTTTCTCTAGAATGAGACTGCTCTGAAATAGTAAGGATTTTGGGGGAAAACTCTGAACATTAAATCACTCACACAGAGTTTTCAACAATGAGCAGAGCAAGGTAGTGGACCTGTCATGTCAGTGTTCAGTATATGCCAGGTCCTTGGGAGGAGCCAGCTGGAAGATTAATCTACTATCGAACTACCTTTTTTAAAATTATGTTCAAAAAATATAGGTAAAGCTTCAAGGATCTTTGTCTAAAAGAGATAGTCAGTGTCACGTGCTGATGAGGGCCCGCTGGTGTGTTAGATGTTAACCCAGTGCCCGTATGTCTGGGTAGAGTGAATCTCCATTGCTCTACAAGTTATGGGCTAATTCCGTGTGTAATGGATGACTTTGTCAAGATTTGGCCAAATGTTTTACATTATTAAAAACAACAGTGTCAGGTTACAATTACTAAAAAAGTCTCAAGCCACCAAGGCTTTAGACATTATATCAAAAACTTTTAAGTTTTCATGTCTACAGACTATTGTCCTGAAAAGATTAGTTTGAATGACTATTGTTCTGAAAAGATTAGTTCAAAGACTTGTTCTCATTAACTCTCTGGGGACTTCCAGCACCTCCCTAGCCTCCTAGAGAGCTCATAAGCTCTACTTTTGCTGCACATTTCAGGAAATCTGACATGTTGGAAACACCTTGCACAAGTGTCATTTGTGTATCTTCCCCTTCTGACTCTTTTCCGACAACTTTCTGCCACAGCTCTATCAAAAGAGGATCACCATTGTCATCTTCATGCTTACACAAGCCATGAGCACTAGGATACTCCTAAGTCAGGAATAATTCAATTTACTTTAATAGTTTCCACTGTGATGCCAGCCCAGCTCTGGACACCTGAAAATGACCTGGGCTACATTAGGAAGAGCATTGCCAAGAGGTTGAAAGAAGTGATCCTACCCAGATCCTGCTCAGACCTGGTGAGGCCACATCTGGAGTGCTGCGTCCTGTTCTGGGCTTCTCAGTGTGAGAGAGACTTGGAGCTCCTGGAAGAGGTCCAGTGGAGGGCAACAAAGATGGTTAAGAGACAGAAGCATCTCTCTTACAAGGAAAGGCTGAGGGAGCTGGGGCTGTTCAGCTTCGAGAAGAGACAACTGAAAGGGGGTCTCATCAGTGCCTGTAAGTATCTGAAGGGAGGGTGCCAGGAGGATGGAGCCAGGCTCTTCTTGGTGGCACCAAGGAACAGGACAAGAGGAAACAGGCAGAAACTGATGCACAGGAAATTCCACCTGAAAACATGAAGAATTTCTTTACTGTGTGGGTGACTATTCACTGGAACAGGTTGTCCAGAGAGACTGTGGAGTCTCCCCCACTGGAGATATTAAAGAACTGTCTGGATACAATCCTAAGCCATGTGGTCTAGGATAACCCTGCTTGAGCAGAGAGGTTGGACCAGATGACCCACTGTGGTCCCTCCCAACCTTACCCAGTCTGTGATTCTCTGATTCTTCTCTCTTCAGCAAAGACAGTTATTTAGAAAACAATATCAACACCTATTTCTCCATTATGCTTTTAATGATAATAAAGTATTGTTATCAAAGACAGGTAAACAGAACACACTTCATCCTGACAAGTCTTGACCTTGAGCCAGCAATTTTCTCTGCATGTCAGAAGCATGGTGCTCTTTTCAGCTCTGTTTTCATGTGCACAGTCAATAGAAGAATTACGAAGTACCCTGTATTGCTCTTAAATGAAAAAGATTTCATATGGGAAATGCACCTCTGCACACTTTTTTGGGTGCACTTAAAGGTAATCAGCATAATATTGTCTTTTGGATCACAGGAAGATGCAGTAGGATGAAGCCAAATTTCCACCATCTCCAAGTAACTCTCTTTTATGCATGGATTTCCCAGCCCAGAGTATACTGAGCTCAGAGTATCACTGGTCTTTAGGGTGATGTGGAGCAGTATTATTGATTACTGAGTTACATAGAGAATGCCAGCAACCATTCTTTCCCTGACAGGATGGAGGGACTCCATATGTATCATGTGGGATAGGAATGACTTGAGTCATGCTCAGTTAGCTCCTCTATTTCATTATTGAAAGATTCCTGCAATACTCCTTGGTCAGAAAATAACACTTATGGCTTTAAAGAATGTGAATAAAGACAAAATGAGAATAAAAGGGAGAAATGAGAACAGAGAGGACTTCCTCAACTCTTTCCCTCAAGAGAAAAAGATAAACTGTCCGATAAACATGAACTGATGTATTCCCTTTGCCTTTCTTGTTTTGCTGTACAAGCCTTATGTCAAGAAGCTGCACTATAATTAACTCCTGTTTTGTCTTACTGTTTATGCATAAAGGCTGCGGCTCCTTAGATGGAGATGGTAATACCCACTGCAGAGCATGCCAGCTATTTTCTTGCTCATGGGTTCTGGCACCAGCCAATTCCTTTGTGTGATTTATCACTTGGTAATCCATCTCCTCCATCCATTATCCTGCACAAAAATCAGCTCCGGACAGCTGCTTTCTCTGCAGCAGAGCAGGCAGAGCTGTCACTTTGCCTACCCTGTTCTCAGCAGGGCAAGGGAATTCTCTCTTTTCAGATTCAGTAAGTCTCATGTCAATTTTTTTGAATGTCTTGCAAGTGGAAGAAACAGCTCTGTGCACATTTGGCCAGACTGATGACCTGCATAAACATTTCCCTTCAGCTGGGATGGCTCTTCCAACTTAGCAGTTGCCAGCATCTATTAGATTCATTCAAGTTAGCCCTCCTGAACCTTTTTTACTTTCCACAGGCTATTTAAGTCTCAATTAATGAAGCATCCAGAAACTATTCTGCTACAATCAAACAGAACTGTTGAGGCTATGCTGAACTCATAAACATGACATACAGTGATTTCAAACACTCTAACTGTAGCCTCCGCAAACATTCAGAAGTAATTCATGTTGTGAAAAGAAAATGTATAGAAGCAAAACAATACATTATTGTATGCCAGTTCTTTGATGTTTGAAATCTCTTTCCAGGATTTTTATATATGCAATCCAAGTGCATATGCATCCAGCATCTGAATAATGCATCAGACTTACGATGCACTAGATTACCACTCATTAGCAGCACCAAAGGATTTTATATCAGAAAGGTGTACCTGTATCAATAAATTCAACACATACTCCTAAAGTAGATATTTGCTAATTAGTACAAGCTTGGTTTAAGTTGATTTCATGGGTGTCATTGAGGCCAACAAAAGTTTCCTGTGTGAGCCCTTTCTAAATTATCAGGGTTTTGGTACAGATCAGTCCTTCTGCATTTGTGTGACAGCCAGCTAGAAGTACTCCAGCATAAATATTAGCAGTGGTGAAGCATACACAGAAAAATTGCACAATACAATATAAATTAAAATTCTTCTGCCTGCAGCTGTGCAGCTCACAAAATATCTCCATTCTGCAAAAAGTTCTGTGTACAATAAAGAAAAGGGAAAAAAGGAAAAAACACAATATTTTCCTTCAAAAACTCAACAAAAAGCAACATATCCTTTCAAGAGCAAGACTTTCACCTTTGATACAGCTGTACTGGGTTTAGAATTCATCATGTGCTTAGGGAGAAGACTCACAAACCCAAAGAGAGTTCAGGTTTGGGAAAATAATTAATTTCTATTCCTTTCCTTCAGCTCAGTCAACCTCATGGGGGGAGGTGCCAGAAAACATTACTGCCCTCCCTTTCTTCAAATTAAAAAAAAAAAAAAAGAAGATGAGAAAGGAAAGGGGAAACAAAGATACAGAGGGAAGCTGGGGAGGGGAGGAGCAGGGACAGGGAGCTGAGAAGCAAGAAGGAAAAAGCATTTGTAAAATTAAAAGGCAGGGGCCCATCAGATTGTGTCGGGCAGGGGAAAGCGTGTCGTAGGCAGGAGTAATTGGTAATCGGAGCAGAAGTGAAGAAGGGGATGATTTATGGGAGCATGGAGACAGGGGTGGAATAATTTTTGGAGCAGAACGGGGAACTTACTGAACGCCTGAAACTCAGCTACTTATCCACTCGTTCTCGTGATAAATTAGCTCTTGTTTAAAGTAACCGGAGCTCCATTTTTCATTCTGATTACTACACTTGATATCTCTCTCTCTCCTTCTGTTTCTCTCTGACCACTGCCCCTTAGCAGGTTCTCTGAGCTGAGGCAATGGGTTTATGGAAACTCTTCACCCCTCCATTACACTGTTTCCCCCCTCTCCCTCCCAATTACTGTAGGGTTAACTCTTTAAGTTGTTGTGTGTTTCTCCAAGCTGCTTAAACTGTTTCTGAGGGTTGACCTGGGAGCATATGGAACATGATCCATATGCCATCCTCCATTTATGCTATGGAAGGGAGAAGGTGAGGGGCGTGGGGGTGCCCAGCACTTTCAGGAGTACAGCATGAGCACAGTGGTACATCGTGTTTCACTGTGTGCTTGCCATGTTTGGAAGGCAGCACCAGGTCTGGCCTAGAGCACATCATTAGTAGGAATGATTTATTTTATGGTACCACTCAAAGCCACCACACCTCCCTCAAGCACAAGGTCTCACTGTTCAGTTTACCACTTAAATCCATGTGAAGACTCAGTTGAGGCACAACACGCCAGACTGAAAGAAGTGCTGAAAGAAGGTGGCATACAGTGACAGACTCACCAGAAGCAAGAGTAGATAACGTTAGGAAAAAATAATTTTAAAATATGCTTTTAATACAAAATTGTAAAACAAATAAATACTAATAAATATCAAGTTTCTTACTGGCATCAGAACCAGTTATTTTGCTAAAAGCATCAAAATATTGAAGTAGACCACAAGAAAAGATTTGAAGGATGAAGTGGTTTTGCCAGTCATTTCAGGGAATACAAAGGAAAAGTATAAAAGATACCACAGAAGACAGACCAGCTAGGTTTCTACTATCTTCCCTTATGAGTAAGAAAGACATGAAGTGCAAATTGTTGCGGATATTGAGGAACAAAGAACAGGAAAAGAAAAGCTAAGAGTTGGGTTGTTATTTCCATTAGTCTAGAACTAGAGTATAAAAGGAAGAAGGGGATATTCACTGCAATGAAAAGATGGCAAAGTAATATTTCCAAACACAAATAATTAGTGCAATCTTTACCTCAGTTGCTATTAATGCCAGGAGCTTGGCACAATTGAAAAACATAAGGCAGGTCTAAGGATACATCTAGACCTATGTTGGTGTGGAGACCAATAGCTGAGCCCCTGCACAATTTCTACATATACAGTCTCAGTAGATGTGACCTTACAGTCCAGCTGTTCCTTAATTTTCCACCTGCCTGGAGTCTTTGCACCTTCTCAACTGATTTTGCATCAGTCACGACAGACGACAAGGAACCAGGTTAGCAAAGGGTACCAGACCTGGCACACCACAGCAGCACATGACCTCCCATCTAGGGCAGCACAGCCACAAAGCTTTGTGGAGCAAGTAGGCTGCCTGCCCGACACAGCTCACACCCAGGGAAAACTCTACCACGTACAGCAGGACACTGGTTAAACTGCACACTCAGTTCTAACTCTTGTGAAGGAACCCTGTTCTGATGAATCTTGGTCTCTCTGATTTGCTGCTACTCTCTGCCCTGTGACATTTCCCATACTGCCAGGCTGAACACACTCTCCTAGGCACAGATCAGCTAAATCACCCTGAGTTACATTCAAAACTGAGCTAACTCTAGAAAAGCTTGTATAAACTTAACTCAGATTCCTCCTGTATTTCTAGAGCCAGCAGGTAATATAACCACACATCACCACCTTTTTGGCAGAAAATATTAGTATTATGGATAGGTACTTTTGGACCTCAACAAAAATGTATTCATACTATTGTCTCTCAATACAGTATGGGCTTTCAGTGCTTATTCTATAAACACAATGATTTCTAAGTTCAAGCGGAGCCCCTTCTCCATCACCTCCTTATTCATACCAATACAGAGCTGTGTGTTAATGAACAATCTGGGAGCACTGAACTCCTGCTAGTACCTATGTTAGTGTGAGAGGCATTCTTTGAATAAGAAATTACAGCTTGAGTTATGAGATGTCTAGGAGGAAAGTCTAGGTAAAGTAAAAAAATTAGGAAAAAAGCTATAAGCCTTGTCATTACCAAAACCAGCAGGTGGGCACGTTGCTCGGAAACAGTGATGGAGCCTCTGCCTTGGAGGAGTTACAGACAGCATATGAGCCCAGACCCTCTGAACACATATTTACAAGTTCACAGCCTGATGTGGTTCCCACAAAGCTCACCAGAAAGGTATCTTTGGAAGATAAATGGGACCACCAGGTATTACACCATTAGTATTTTGCCAGTGATGTCAACACAGCTACATTGCAAAGGCAGGGACTGCAGACCAAGGCCTGGAGCAAAAAGCATCTGCAAGAGAGGCAACAGACAAGGACAAGGTGTGCAATAAAAGGTGAAGATAATGAACGTGAATTTACTTTGAGGTGAGTATACTGCACATCCTCTAACCTTGGAGGATCCCAGGGGATTTTGGAAGGGGGATGAGGGTGGTTCACAGTGGTTAATACATTTTTATTATATATATTATTATATTAAGTAGAGGACAAACTGGTCACTACGACCAGACAAGGACAGGGAGATTAGCCTTACTGCAGTGATGGGCAGTTTCTTACTCGGAAACCAGACAGCTAATCTACCCACAAAGTTTCAGACAGCACTCACTTTATCTGTACATGGGAACCCAATCCCATCTTTCTTTCTCATACATTCGATAGCAAGCAGCTAGATTTTCAGAGATTTCAAAAAGCCGAAGTATATTAAGCAAATGAAGGCTCTGAAAGTTTTGCTTTTATACACAGCAATTTCAATGCATATGTATCTAGCACAGTCTGACAAAGGAAGAATTACACCTGAGAATCCAAACTGATCTGCTTAAATATACTTAAAATTTCCCATTTTGAGGCAAATAAGTAGAAATCTGTATTTTCAGAGAGCCCTCACAGGTGTAGAATAGGAAATGACACTTACTTAAATAATTTAATTTTTTAAAGGAACTTTCATGATTAGCCCAGAACTAAAACTTCAGATTTCATAGGAAAAGCCAAAAATCAGTAAAACAAAATGTCTGCTCCTGACACTTCTGTGTAAAGCACTATACACGGGAACAGAACTGGTGGATTTCAAAGAATGGTACTGGCTTTCCCTTACCCTGATCGGTGCTGCTTCACAGGAGTATATGTTTTACACCAAAATAATAGAGACCACACAGCAGCTTTCACAAGTTTTGGAATACTTCAAGTAGAAGAGCATGAAGAAAGTATGCACAATTTTACTCTGGAGAGACCAGTTTGTTGCAGACACAAAGGTAGTGATCCTGCATCCCTTACCACAGCTCATAAGAAGACAACTAGAAAAACAACCTTTTTCTTTTTTTCCAATGCAGAAGTAATAATCTTATGCTTTCTTTAAGGAAGGGAATTAGATGGGTCCTAAACTAGTTACATGGCTCAAATCCAACCTGCCTAAAATTTGGCACGCCTGTAGTTTAAACTGGCATCTAGAGCAGCTTGGGTTTTGAAAAACAAACAGACATTCATTTTCTCCTGAAGGACTCTTAAGTGGTTAAAACTTACTTGGCAGGTCTTGCTAAGTGACCATATGGAGCAAATGATTCCTTTGATAGACTGTTTTATTTTGTCTTGTGATTATTTTCTATTTGACCACTGTCTTGGTGGTTTACAGCCATGGCTCCTTTCTTCTAGAACTACCTGAACAACATAATATTAAGATACTTTATGGACAAACCAGAAGCAGTTGAGTGCAAAATGGTGTACTAGGTACCTCTGGCACTCGACTGCCTTTTACTGCCTTGGCTCCAACCTAGCTAACAAACTGCAGGATTAGAACCAATCAACTGAGCAACTCTCCTTCATATGCTGGCAAACTCATCCTGTTTAGCCTGGGAGCTCAGATGAGCATGCAAGCAAGCATTATCTTTGCAGCCATCGCCTTCCTGCACAACCAGCCAGCCTTCGGGGAACATCCAGCACTCAGTGGAAGGGAGTAGCTGAAATATTCAGATGGTGTCAAGACATCTCTTCCTTATAAAGAAAGAATGTATTCATTTATTGGACAGAATCAAAATTCTGTGCCTCTGCTTTCTGGCCCTCAAGAGTGAGAGAAATCACCGTTACTCAGTGGACAACAAAAATTTCTCCCTAGTTATTTCCAGTGCCAAGTCAATGGATAAAAACTTTTGTGTAAACTTTTTTTGAAGAAAAATAAAGGTTCTTAGACCTTCTTCCATTTCTGTTGGCCTTCTAGACCATACTGGTATTCATATAACATATCTGATTTATCTGGGGGGCTGTAAAATACTACAGGTAGAAGGAAGTGGAAGGTGGAGAAAGGAATCCTAAGATACAATGGATATATTTATTTTTTTAAGAACTATTGTTGCTCTCTTCTATGCCCCCTCCCCTGGCAAAGGTGAACTGCATATCTTTAGTTAATAATTAACTTGTCATGAGCTCCATCAATATCCCATCATCTAAGTGACAGAGGGAAGGGAGGCGATGGGGGAGGTGATCAGCACGACGTGCCAGCTCTGCCCGCAGCCTGCGATCTCGTCTCGGCCATAATAAATAGGATGAAATGCGCTCCTGATAAATGCCCATGTCATGGAGAGATTTTACCTTCACTCAGAAACAATGTAATATCTCAGCTATTACCCAAAATAATTTATCAATGTGTAATAGCTTTGTGCAGAGCTCAGATAGGAGGGGAGCAGCGCTGCCCGAGATGGATGGATCCTACCTTCTGCTTTTAATTTTTAATGCTCGTAGGCAGCTTCACATTAAAGGCCAGGTGTCATATATAGACTTAATGTAAGAATGGAGTTCATGAATTCTAATCAGGAGAGAATCTCCCTCTCTCTTCTCTTGCTTTAGCCACTTCTCTTTTTTTTTATTTATCAATTTTCCTCTCTTTTTGTACTCCCATCATCTTTGCTCCTCTCTCTTAGTCCATTTCTTCCTCCCTGTTCTTCAGATATGTCTTACTCCCTATCTCTGCAACATAACTATTTGGGTAGCTATTTGCTACTTTCAAAAACTGTACCACAACTTAAGGATAAACTACTTCTGCCTTGGTCCTGGTGTCATGTTTTTTACGTAGAAGAATAAACTCAACACAGGTACCAGGCCAGCGTGTTAGAATTTTATGTCCATGCAAAAAAACCAGGACAATAGTGATCACGAGTGGAAAAATCACAACTGGGTTCATCAGAATTCATTGTGGAATAATGTTACTGAAAAGATCCTGTCTTTAAAGGCCCAGTGGAGAAGGCACATCCCACATACCAGCCAAATCACACAGCCTTGCGAAGAAACATATTTCTTCAGCTGGCAAGAATACAGTTCGGGGATGTGGGGATCCAAAAACTACTGTATCACAAGGTCTCATTTTCCCAGTATTTCTAGTCTCTTTATAGCCATGCCAGCCACATAAATGTTCTCTGCACACTCAACATTACACACACAAACCCAGCTGAGACGCATCTCATGTGGTGCTCTGCATCAGAGGAACCTATTCAAGGACCTCTGTAGCAGCATGTACGGACAAGGGGATAATGCCAAGAAGTGTCATTAAAAACACACCATTAGGACTCCCATTAGAAATACCATTATTGTATCAATACACTACATCAAAGCATGACGTACCGTCTGGGTGAGACACACCTGAAAGCACCAGCAATGCACGACAGCACTCTCAGCTCTGCACAAAGAGTGGAGCCGCAGGAAGGAAGGGAAGAGGGGAGCACCACTTACTGGCCAGAATGTGCAGCAAGGGACACGCTTCATACGAACAGCAGACACAAGGATCAAAGAAGCGCCACAGGCTGCAAAGAGGAAAAGATCGACTGTTTGGACTTTTGTTTGCACTCAAAATGAAGGAAAATAAAAGCACACCAATGCGATACTGCCCACGGGAGAAGGACTGCCAGAGCTGCAAACCTGTTTACAACCACTTTGCTGACTCGCAAGTTACAAGGACACCAGTGCTGAGAGGAGCTTGGGCTTGATTTCCTGCCTTCTATTAACAAAGGTAATGTTAACTGCTCCGTTTGTTGGTTGACAACGCAGGGACCACAGACTGAATGATTCTTGGGAATTCGGTCAAAACAGAAGATTCCTCTGGTGCCTAAAAGCCAGGATGGCATAAAAAGACTTGGCTGGTGCTGCTTCCATGTCCTTTTACAGTTCAACAGAGGACAACCACCTTTAGGGGTTGCATCGTCAGTTAACTACTTCTATTTCCCTCCCCACTCAGAAATCTTTCTTTCCAGAGCATGAAGAACTTAGCCTACCAGAGCAACACAGTTTCACCAGAAACTTTCTTTTAATGTTTCTTACCTTCCACAAGGACTGCTCGGTGAACATTCCTTTATTTTCACCTTACCCCTTCCCAGCACTGCATGTCACACAGTTCAGAGGGTCAGATCTTACCCAGCTAAAACAAGTACCACATGCAAAACTACATCGGCTTCACATGGCTTTTCAATGGGTGGTTGATCAAGGATAAAGAAAGGATGGTGTCCCACTGTGACGAAGCCTTTCTGCACACAAACAAGCCATCTCTATAAAATATGTTAAAAACAAGTTTTAAGAAAAGGTGATTGCATAATTGATAAAAGCCATTACTTATCTTTGTGAATGACAGAATAAGAGACTACAAATCTTCGAACAGTGTGATACCAGGGTACAGGAAACGTGGCTGTTTGTGGGCAGAAGCTCTGGAAACTTCACACTGCCTATAAAGATTCCCAAAACTGCCTTACCAAGCGTGTTTTGCTCCTCGATGTCTGTGCATAAAGGTATCACTGCAAAGGCAAGACACCAGCATCCCCTGGTGCAGCAGCCTTAGGACACCCCCTGTGACACACGGTTATCTGAACTAATAAGGAAGAGAGCCGGTGTTTGAAGAGGACAGAAAGATCGGGTTACCTCCCCTGAACACCACTCACTTAGTGGCTGTGGCCTGGCTACAGGCCAGGAGGAGACCAGCATGCCCTTGTCTGTGTTGAATGAAAGCCTATTGCTGGCTGCCAAACAGCCTCAGGCAAACAGTGACTCCAAGATCCAAACTAAGAGCTCTAAACTCATTCATTCATGGTCCCAGATCTTTTCTAACCCCAGGAGGAGGGATAGACAAAAAAAGAAAGGTAACAGGTAACAGTCCCCCAGGTAACAGTCTCTTGCACCATGCAGCTGAAGTCTAACCAGGGTCTATTGCTGTCTTATTCTATTGCTAACACTGTGACTCTAACTGCCGTGTACTACAAATTAATTCATTCCTTCAGGCCTTGCTGTTCAGTAACTGGCTGTCACAGCAATCTCCCAAGGAGCTAATTGAGAGTTGTGATCCGTGCAGTATTTCCATTAGTGCTGTAATGACAGGCAGCCAGACACACACATGCATGCTCACACACAGAGCACAGGTTCTTCTGCACCCACAACGAGCAGCAGATAACAAGCCACTGCCATCTCAAGTGTTCAGCAGCAGCTGGGAGAAAAGGAAATCAGGAGGAACAATATCCATGATTCAGACTGAGGTCACCTAAACTTGGCCTGAATGAGAGCAACTTGTGCTCTCTAGACAAGCTCCTAATTTACTATAGGACAGTAAAATCCTTCACACACTCCTCTTCTGTCCAGTGGCACTGTTCCCAGAGACTACAAATTCCACCAACAAGTCACCTCAATTTGAGTGGCCCTCTCCATTGCATGGTGGGACCCTGCAATGTAATCTCCTTAGAGATGCTTCTTGAGTAAGGGTGATTGCAGATGTAGCTGTGTGTAGCACTGTAGAACACACTAATATTAGAGCCTTACAGTTTCTGCTTCACAAACTAGAAGAAATGCTAATTTAGGAAGAATGTATTTGATCGGTTATGATGTGGTTCTTTCAGGAACCTGGATGGCTCAGGGGTGAAGTCTGTGGACTTAGTCTCTTTTTTATTTGTTTTTCCTTTCATTTGTAGTTTCAAGAAGACCAGCAGGAAAACGCTACATGCAGCACCTCCCATAGTTGTGCCACCTGCTAGTAAAGACTTAGCCACCATAAAGGAGGCATTTTCAGGTCCCTTCTGGACTACAGCCTCATGGTTCTCACCTAGAAAGCAGAGGACATGCAATTCTGTGCTGTCACTAATGATTATTTAACAGAGTCAGAAGCTGAAAAACCTTTATTTTCTTAGGGGGTTGTGCACTTTTTTGAACTAACTCTAGAATTAACCCCAACATATCTGAAGACTTGTCTCTGTACAGTCAAATGTGTATCCATTTAACTTGTCTTAGAAGCTGGTCAGATAGCTGCAGACTAGTTCAGTAGGCACTTCTCACTGAGTGCTTTATTAATCCCAAAGTTGTGAGTGGTTTCTTTATAAATGAAAGATGGTTTCAAAGTCCATTAACAATGGGAAGGAAAATCACAGCAGTTATTTTGAACTATGTACTTGCCAATGAATTAATTCAAAGTCACCTGCGTGGTTATTGTAGCAGCCAAACAGACTGAAATCAACAACTTCAGTCACCCTTAAGTTGAGATCGTTGCAATGGTAGAAATAACTCAGCCATGGGTACAGTGGTAGCTCATGCTGGGGAACTATGAGTAGGTGAAGGTAACCTCGTTTGGGACAAGGACAAGGCTACTCACACAGTCCCAGATTTCCAAAGCCAGTTTTTTGTAAGGAAATGAGCTGCAAATTGTTCAGAGCATTCCAAGGAGCAGAATACACTACTCTGACTGCCAGTGCAGTCTGGCTTTATAAAAACAGGGAAGATACCCATTCAAGGTACACAAACGGCCTTTAGGGCTCAAATAGAGGATTAAGTTACTGAGCCCTAAGAAGTTGTGGCATATAATCCTAGCTTGATAATTGAGTATGTGCATGCTTCTGGCATGTGATAAATGCAAGGTCATTTGACTTAACCTAGGAGAAGACAGTGTTAAGCAGAATTACCCCCTGTCTGCTGCAGGCTAGTTGTGCACACAGCTGTTACCACAGCTCAGCTGATACACAGCGATTTGTTCAGTTGTGCTAAATGTTACTGCATGTACAAACCCCGATTCTGCCCTCTTGTGACAACATTACAGGAAAATTCAGTTGTCTTAAAAGTGAGATGAATTTGATAACGGAAACACAAATTTTAAAAAACTTCCACAACTTGAAAGGGCCCCTGGAAATTGGGTCAACATAGGATGTTCTGAGATATCTATGTAGACCCATACTGCAATATGTTTGGCTCTCCTGTGTATAACCGTAATTACAATTTTCAACTGGACATACCTGCAATAGATATGATCTCACAGGGACAGAGCAGAAGTCAACAGATCAGGTACATCTACCTCTTCTACAGGCAATCAGGCTGAAAGCTCACACCACACCAAGAACAGGCCTTACCATCACTCATGGTGAGCTTCTGAAAAAAGGCAAGAAGATATCAGTGAAGAAAGTTCCAAAAGCCCAGGGTCAGAGG
This sequence comes from Melanocharis versteri, assembly GCA_013397845.1. Classification (NCBI taxonomy): domain Eukaryota; kingdom Metazoa; phylum Chordata; class Aves; order Passeriformes; family Melanocharitidae; genus Melanocharis; species Melanocharis versteri. The sequence continues at coordinate 1,086,845 of VZTG01010346.1, forward strand.
AAGTCCTGCAACAGGCCCCACAGTTCATTAGGGTGTGGCATGTCCTGTGACTCCATTTTAAGGATCAACCAGGGCATGCCCAAGGAATAAAAAGTGGGCATAAAACTTATCTCTGTTTCAGTGTTGAGAAAGCTGTGGTATAAATGGAAAAGGTCCTGAGATCTGACCAATAACTTCAGATAACAACTTTACAATGTGCCACAGAATAGCTTTGGTTTCCGTGCAAAGTGCTAAATCATGCTTTTTCCCTTCAAATGTGATACAAGATGGTTTCCAGCTGAGGGGTGAGGGTGGAATGCGTGTATATACAAGGAGTGATTTATTCCAGACTATTTTGAACTGATTACTTGAAGTTACGGTTACTGATTTAGTGAGCATGTCATGTATTTCAGCACAAACTGATCTCTTCATCAGTCTGCCATGCCAGCACACATATAGCACAACAGGATCACCCCAAACGACCTGAACCAAATCCTGCGGCTATAATATGTGAAAGAAGCCCCTGTTCACGTCAGCATTTGACATCCCCACAGTCTCCATGCACAGCATAATTTCAAGGGCTGACTGTTTTGCTGCTTCTAAGTCTCAATGTCTGTGTTTCCTGCAACATAATCCTGTCAATATTTGCACAAGTGTGGGTTTGGTTTTCTTTGCTGTGGCTCACTAGTGCTTGAATTTACTCATTTTTTTAAAAGAGGAAGACCTCAAGCCTGACAAACTTTCAGTGCTCTGTACTGTTCAGTTAAATCACTCAATTTCCATTGCCTTCCTTTGGACGTTCTTTCAATAAGCAATGCAGTCACGAGCAGAAGAGCACTAGTACATGTGCTGTCCCACAGCTCAGTCATAGGCAGGGCTGGGCTGAAGGGGAAGCACACTTGGACTCACTCGGTACATAGACACATAGCACTTGTGCACACAGCCTCAGGAGAGTCTGGGATGTTCCTGCATGGTGCAGCGGAAACCAATTTCTAAAAAGATATTTTCAAGTTAGTGCAACACGGAGAACTCTGGGCTGTTCCTCCAGAGATCCTAGCATGAAACCTGGATAAGCACTCAGCCAGCAAGTGCACAGCTACTGCACGTGAGTGTGTGGCCCTGCAGAGCCATCATGCTTCCTCCTGGAAAAGATTGGCATATCCTACCTGAGGGGCAGCTGTGCAATGTAACAATGTGGAAATGTGCAAAAGCAAAACAATGAATAGGTCTGTGATACAGTAACTGCTCTCATATTCACTGTTGGGTCCGGCAACATGAGGTCAGCCAGTCTCCTTGGTTTTGTCTATCAAACCCAAGAAGAGCAGGAGAACATGTCTATTTGCAGCCTTCGCAATACACCACTGCAGTGAAGATCATCCTAACAATTAATTTTTGATAATCCAGGCTGTGGCTGGTGAAACTTTTTCATCCATATAAACCTAGCAGAGAAGTCTTGAAAATAATACACAAATACTTGTATAAAGAGTTTACCAGTTCAACCAAAATCTCATTTTAAACCAGTTCTCTACCTTCACCAGCCAAAATGTAAGGAGCTGCTCTCACACTCAGACAAGGATGTTGTAGTGGAACCAACACTGAGTTCACTAAGCAGACTTAGAGGTCATCTATCAGCTTAATTAGTTGTCTCCAACAGACAGGCCTTAGGAGTCTTCCCACTAGATATTATATCTTCAGTGCAGCAGGGCTAGACAGTGCTGCAAATATCATCAATTCTCTGTTAGGCTGGATGAACCACGGGTCCTTCACATTCTTCTTGCTCTCCAGGAGGGAATGGGTGATTGCTCCCCATTACAGTTTGATCTTCGCAGGGTGGTTCTAAGCTTGAAGCCAAAAGCTCCAGTGTGAAGTGGAAGAAAGGGCTGAGCTGTGCTAGGTCATGAGAAACACACACTGAGTTCTCTAGCAAGTCCCAAGGCTGCTGCTGGCTCCATGCCTCTGACACACAGAGTGAGAAAACGGAGGCAAGCTGATGTGGAGGTGCAGCAGTTTCCCAGAAGAAAACAGATACAGCACCTACAGCACCTTCACACCACACCTTCTCCAGCAAACCCAGGCCAGCCCCACGGTGCAGCACAGGCCACCTGTCCCAGCTCAAGCAGTCCTTGCAGCATTGTTTGATATAAGACACCTGGCTACTCTATGAACAGATCTGCTCTTCCTGTGAGAACAGGGGTCTTGAGAGAGGAGGAATTGTCATGATGCAGTGACCTCATCAAATCATTTGGAGGGAAGCTTTGGGGGACACCCAGTCCAGTCATCAAGTGGGACACCTACCATCACTAGAACTTGTCAGCTGTGCCTTTGTCTAGCTGAGCCTTGGAAACTTCCAAGGATTGAACTTTCATTGTATCTATGGGTAATGTTTTTCACTGCAGCACAGGCTCCCTAGGAAAGTTTTCCCTATGCCTGCTTCAAATATCCCAAGACACAGTACTGCTGGCCATAGGTTGCAGAAGACCAAGTTCTACCTAGACTATTTTAAAAATGGCAAGCATAGAATGAGTAAAAATAAGCAAACATTTGGAAACAGACTCACAAAGAGAGAGTACAAATGCATTTCTCATACTACCTGAAACTTAGCACTAACTACAGGAACTCCTTCAGGATTTCTGTTTTCAAAAGCTCTCTCAGTCAGCAGAACTGAAGAAAGATTATGGTACTCTGATACTCCCTCTGACAGAATAAAGCAGCACAAAAACAATCAAGAAGACATTAAACAGTGTCAGACTGCAAGCCTATCTTCCATGGCATTCTCTGTTCAGTAGGGCGTTTTAAGAGCAGGGACTTCAATCTCTGATTATGACCCCTCATTTATGCTACTCAGTTCTCTAAGGTAGTTATCAAGCACAAATAAACTCACAGGGGCACACTTGCCCCCTCTAGTTCTAATTAATGCCACTGAAAATCACTAGCTAGGTGTACGAGGGCAGCTCATACACATGCAACCATCCATCAAGAAAAACCCATTGTATTATACCAAATAAAGCATGTGTTGACTTCAGGGAGCCTTTTCCTCAGGATATTCTTCTGATTCAGTTCAAGAGAAGGCTAAAGTACCAAAACTCATGTACATCATTTAGCTCTTTGCCCACTTCTCTGGCTAAAGCAAAGAACTAGCTTTATTCTGCTCTGCCAGGTTCCAAGTTAACTCACTGCATAATTTAGTGTAGTTGTCTTACAAATCACACTTAGAATCACAGAATTAGGATTGGAAAGGTACCCTAGAGGTCTTCTGATCCAAACCCCTGCTCAAAGCAGGCCCAGCTGCAAACTTAGATCAGGCTGCTCGGGGCAAATTGTGAGTCTCTTCTGAAGAAGACAGCCTCTCTGTGACCACTCCCATTATGAAGAACTTTTTTCTTAGCTCTATCATAACTCCCCTGTTGCAGGTTGTATTCATTGCCTCTCATTCTTTCACGGGGACTCTCTCTGTCTTTTCTTTAACTATCCATTAGGCAGCTGAAGGCTACAATTAGACCTCCTTTAGCTCAGGTCTTCTCGTCTCTCATTTCACCTCATGTGCTCCAGTCCTCTAATCACCTTTGTCATTGTTGGCTCGACTTGCTCTGCTTTGTCAACATCTTACCAATACTAAGAAGCCCAAAAATGAAGACAGGACTACAGGTACAGTCCTGTGATTTCTGAATAGAGGGGAATAATCACTCCTTGACTTGCTGGATAAAATCCTATTAATGCAACCCAGTATGTGCTCAGTCTTCACCACCTCAAAGTCACACTGCTGATTGATCTTCAACTTGTGTACCTGAACCCCCAGGTCCTTTACTGCAGAGCTGCTCTCCAATCACATGGATTCTAACCCACACTTCTTGCAAAAATCACACACACTTTTTGGCATGCCTTAGCAACACCACAAAATCAACATGGGATTTATAATTCAAGGGTAGTAAATGCACACCTCACCTGCAGAACAGAAAATAGATGGGAGGGCAGCTGAATTTGTTTGCAACTGACAATTTAGAACATATTTAGGAATAATTTAAAATTTGTATTCCCCCACCTCCTACTTTACTTTTTTCCTGATGCAGTATCTGCCCCTTAAATAGTTGTGTCAGATGCCACAACTTTTGCCTTCTCTGAGGCCTCATGGACCAGATGTAGCAGGACAGCCTGATCATATGTGCTCCGCTGGGGAGAGCGAACAAGGACCAAATATTTGCTACCAGAGTCAAAGGAAGCAAAAGGGACACATCCTTGCACCACAATCTCTAACCTGTAGACACAAGAAAGGTCTCTGGTTCACAGCATCTACTTCAAAGCCAAGGCTGGAGAGTGTGGGGGGGCAGAAATGTCAGGAGTTCAGCATTCCCCTCATCTTCTCACTCTGAGTTTAAATGAACAGAGAGAGAAGGGGAAGAAAGAGGGCCTATCTTGTCAAGAAGCAACAGAAAACAGTCTAGTTCCCCAGAGAGGAGACCACAATATGGACCAGTGAGGCCAAGCAGGCCTTTTCCACCTTTCTTCCCCGTGATTTAAATAAGATGTGATTTTGTGGTGAATACAGATACATTTACAAAACCTGCTAACACAAATTTAGTAATATCCTTGGAACCGTGCTGAGTGGGAAAACATGAGGCTGGTACAAACTCTGCCATCAGAACTCCACAGCTGCCACCAGATTATTTGCGTGCGTGCTGAGCACTGGCTGCAGTGTATGGTAAAGCTTTCCAGCTATAGCCTTAACCAAAGAACATGACCACTGGCAAATACAGAAACTCACTTGGTGACTTATTTAAATATATCGGTCTTATAGACAAGAAACTACCTTGCAAATGGACCAGCATCCTGTAAGGATATGTTCTTGCACATAAGAATCTACAGTCTAAACAACAGATGCACACAAAAACTGTGGAAGCTTATGCTGGTAACTGGTGCCTGTGACATGGCAGAGTTTTAATGGAAAGTTGATAATTTTAATAGTGTCTCTCTTTTATATTGCTCTGCCTTGTACAGATTATCTCTGTGTAAAAACAAAATAAATTTATAGTATCTATTTTTTTTCTGTCCTTATTTACAACTAGCATCCACTCACATGAACTGAAAGAATTGCATGGCAAATTTAGCATTAAAGAATTCAATGTGAATAAACTACTTGGTAGAATTTGACCAATCAGAACAGTGTTACAACAAAATCAACAATTAATAGTAACCTATTGCTTAGTACTTATACCACACATTACCTTTAGAAGTACTGCAAAAAATTACTTGATTAATCAATTAATCAAGAAACTATAAAATTAGCTACATTAACTAATTAAAAGCTTGACTGAAAAGATATTGATTGCTGCTGGAAATAACAATGCAATTGCAATGTTATGGTGCAAAGACAAGAATTTCAGAGCTGTGAAATAACAGTTTGTGGATCTATGAGGATTCATGTGCATGGATTTGAGAGGCACTCTAAAGGTGTGTGGCATGGGAAACCAAAAGAGAGGTAGAATATGTATTGTCAGACGTAAGTGTAAAGGGTTGTTTGAAATGGCACCATTGTCAAACATAAAAGGACAAACCATGGCTGAGATCCTGCCTTGCAAGTAATTTCCATTCTGGAGAAAAGATAGGAAAAATTAAGAAAAAACATGCTTCTACTTTACTTATCAGTCTTGGTATCAGCTGCTGCCTTTATTATGGGTTCTCAGAAACCTACTGAGATAAGACCTAAAATGGGTGTTTTCCAATTAATTAATCTCTGATGAGAAGATACTAATGGTTTGCTTAATACAAGCTGTTTTCTCTGTGATCATGACTCAATTCAGTCTAAGAAGTCTTTGCAAGACCTCTGCTGTTAGCCTGTAACAAAGCCTCCAGGGGCAGGGGAGACCGAAAGCTGCACTCAAAAACAGGAAAAATAAAAGCTCAGACATCCTTCCCATCTCCACTGAGGGGCATCGTGCAGAATAAAATTTCCCCTGAGGGCAAGTGGGTTAGAGATACGCTTAGTCTTTACCTCCTGCCTATATCCAGGCTGTCTCTTTTACAACCTGAGCACCCCACCAAGCTATATATCTCACAGAGCAGGGCTGCAGCTAGTTTCAGTAACTTCTCTGATATAATCCTTCTAATCAATGACCTGGACAAGGGGATCGAGTGCACCCACAGTCAGTTTGCAGACAACATTAAGCTGGGTGGGAGTGTCGATCTGCCTGAGGACACAAATGCTCTACAGTGGGAGCTGGACAGGCTGGATCAATGGACCAAGGAAAACAGTAAGAGTTTAAACAAGGCCGAGTGTCAGGTCGTGTGACCCAAGGGGTGCTACAGGCTGGGGGCACAATGGTTGGAAAGCTGCCCATTGGAAAAGGGGTGCTGGTCAACAGCAGCTGAACATGAGCCAGTGTGTGCCCAGGTGGCCAAGATGGACCATGGCATCCTGGCCTGTACCAGGATGGAGGTCTTTTTGAACCTTAAAAATTCTAATTTCTGATTTTTTTGCTCCACTCTGACAAGGCCAAGCAGTAACTGAGTTTCATCTGCCATTAGCACACACATGATTCTAAAGCTATGGAAAGTGTGGTTGAACACAGCCACACTGATGGCTGCCAGAAGGTCTTGTGCACAGGGTTTACCAGAACTACAGGCTGACTGCCCAGGATCTTCCACCTCCCAATCCTACAGTCATACTTCTGATGGGAAATTGAATTGTGTTAGCAGCACCTCTGGCACAGCAGGGTAGTCTAAGACACTGTATCTGCTCCATCTAGTGATTTCAGAACATGTCAGGCTGCAAGTCTGTACTAGAGATGAAGATAGCTGCAGGCAACAATATAGGGCACTATAGACCACATACAATCTGAGCCTACTGCTTGGTGGCCATGGCAGTAGAAGAGCTCATGGGAATTTCCCATTCTTCCTAAGCTGATCCGTGGTAAGATGGATTTTATGAAATGGGATCCTTCATATTTCTTATTTCACTTTCTTATTTCAGTTTTCACCTCCTTCCCTTATATTTTATAAAAGCTCAATGTCTCTTACATAACAAACAAACAAACAGAAAATGAGAGCATAATATTATATCCTTGCATCACAGCAGTCTGAGAGACAGACACATCACCACAACAGAAAGGAGGAGAAGAAGTTCATACAAAATACTGCCTTCCCTCATAAGGCAAATATACAGACAGAAAGAACTCCAGCACAAGCGAAGAAAGCCCTCAGTTTGCTTGGCTCTTGAAGCAGAGGACTGGAGCAGCCTACGTTTTGACTTAATTGTCACAAAACAGAGCACATCACAGCAGTCGGTATCTTCAAGGATAAGCAGAAACAGATTATATACCCTGCCATGCCTGTGCATGTTGCATTGCAAGAGCCACAGATGCTACATCTGACAACCAAGTTCAGGTGACAACGCTAGGTGCCTGGACTACAACTTGATGCAAAAAATGAACATCTCTGTGGCCCACTGAAGAGTAAAAGCTAACACTTTCTTTACAAAACCATTTTCTGTTCCATTTCCCAAATGGAAAAAGAAGAGCCAATTCTGAAAAGCATAGATACAATGTTTTCTTATCTAGCTGTAAGTTTATATGGTGTATTGCTGGCGAAGAATCTTTCCTTCCTCTGCTAACACTCTGGCATCAACTCTACTGCTCAGGAAAAGCCCAGTCTTCCTGACCGAGATCACTATTTATACTGGATGCCCATTAATTGCATTGCTTGAAATGATTTGCTGTGGCTTTTCTTTTTTTATTCTAGCTGCATTATGTCGTGATCTGATGACTGATTGGGTCCTGTGAGCAATCATGAGCCCAAGCCTATTGCTTCTAGCTTGATAGAGTGTATATCTCTATTTCATATTCAATAATGATGAATGGTCATGGCTTACATTTATATAGGGCCTTTCATCCAGAAAGATCCCAAAGCACTTTACAAATTGATTTACTGTGCAAACTATGGGGTTTATTCTCCGCTTCATAAGCTCGTATAAATCCCATTGAGTTACTTGCACTTCATCACAGTACTTGGTATTGCCCAAACAAAGCACAAGCAATACACCCAGCAGAGAGTCAGGGAACACTTATAAAAATAGGAAAGAGTTCAGAACTTCAGTTCTATGTTTTATCCAAAAGGCAGAATCTTTAGCAGGAGAGCATCCACCTAACCCTAGAAAAGTACTACTTTCTGCACTACTTCTAACAGGGCTTCTTGCAGTAAAGCATTCCTTGGAGAGGACACAACCCAGAGCTGAGTCTGCCCACCCACATGATTGCACCCTCAGGCAGCAGCTGCTAAAAACCATCAGCTCCTTCTGTTTTAAAAAAATACTATGAAGCAGAAAATGACTAGCAGTGAAACATCAGTAGCCATCAATACAGGTTGCTTGTGCTTTTTAAGGATTGCAAAACAATTAAACAGGAGGAATGCTCAGGCAAACTTCCTGGCAATAATTTTGAGCAAATATTTAGCCACAGCATGATGCTCTGCACTGTTTTGAAGCAAATCACCCAGTTCCCTTCTCCTCTGTTTAACCCGGAGTGGGAAAGGAAATGCATCAGGCATGTGCCTGGCTGTCGTTCCCCATCAAAAGGGAATCCCAAATCTGGGATCTAGCCTTTACATTTCCAAACCTAAGGGATACAGAGGGAAGCAGGGAACTCATGACTGAGATGATAGGTAATCAACTTAAATATTTTCTACACCCAGTCTAAAAGATTTAAAGGATCAACACCATCTCTACCTCTATGACTTTGTCAGAGAATTAAGTGAGGTGCATTAAAAAAAAATGCAGAGATTCTCTAATAAATATGGTGCCTGTGAAAGTGAGATGCCAACAGTGGCTCTTACTAGGATGCCATGGTGTAAGCTGAGTACCTATCTTTTCTCCACTGTATTACTTCTAAAATGGCTGCAGTGCAAATGCTGGTTCTAATCTGACCAAAGACAAAGTCATGCCAAATTATCCAATGTGGATGAGAGACCCACCTCCTCAGGGATTTTAACCAAAACTTGTTCTCTTGGAACCCAAAAAGAAATAGCTCATAGATATTTGAATGTAAAAGGTAATAATCTAGTGCTAGAATTACATAAAACTTCCAGGTGTTGACAATTGTCTTTTCTTTCTTGGCCTACCAGAATTAGCATGCTGACATACTGCAGCAATAAGTACACTCAAAAATAAAAAGAGGAAAAATCTTTTCCTCCTTTATTATGTTATGGACTCTTTGCCATATTCTTTATTAATGCCAGTGCTAAAAAGAAATATGGCACAGGTTAAGACAGGGCAAAAAATCCTTCTAGCAGGATTGACAGCATCAGCCTGAAAGGTCCCATGTAAAATACATTCCTGGGGCAGGTGGAAAACATGGGAGGATTTATCCAGCAGTTTCTTGATAGGTTCAGGCCAATGCAGCTGCAGTCAGCCCCTGAGCAATGTGTGTCCCATCTCTGTTTTGGTCAGCTCTAGCAGCTTGCCCAATACCTTACACAATACCAAAAGATGTAAAATCTTCTGGACATCAAATGAGGTTTTAAGGATGCTGTAGGTACAGAAGCCTTCCATCCCTGGAGGGTTTCATGGTCTAGTCTGATCTTTCCTGCACACATTCCTCTGCCCATCCAGCACTTTTCCCAAGCTCCTCCCTCCTCATCTTACTTTCTCTGTATCTTATGATCTGCATGACAGTGGCTTCTTTTTCTCCTTACGGCTTTGATGCCAGTATGAGAGGAAAGAGTATAAGAGCAAGGCTTCCAGTTCTAGTTTGTAAGATGGCCGTGGCCTTCAGATGTTTGGAGAAACAATGACATAGAAGACCAGATCAAGGCCCATTGACCTAAGATAAACCATACAATTGCATCAATAGAAGAGCATATGAGTAATCCATAATGAGGGCTGGTACTTGTTACAGGCAGCACTACGAGAATTTAGCTGCCAAACACTAGCAAGCAGCTATTGATTTCATATGAGCTACTGAAAAAAGAAATCTCAGTAAGTTACCTACTTTTTATAATGCAGGGATACTGAAGAAAATATAATAATGACCCTTTGCTTTATTGCAAATCACAGAATCATGGAATGGTTTGGATTGGAAAGGATATTAAAGATCATCTAGTTTCAACTCCCTGCCTTGGGCAGGGACACCTTCCACTAGACCAGCTTGCTCAGAGCCCCATCCAAACTGGCTATGAACACTTTCAGGGATGGGGTATCCACAGTTTCTCTGGACAACCTGTTTCAGTGCCTCACCGCCCTCACAGCAGAGATTTTCTTTCTAATATCCAACCTAAACCTACCCTCTTTCACTTTAAAGCCCTTCTCCCTTGTCCTATCAGTGCATGTCCTTGTAAAAAGTCCCTCTTGAGCCCCCTTTAGGTACTGGAAGGCTGCTCTAAGGTCTCCCCAAAGCTTTCTCTTTTCCAGATTGAACAACCCCAATCCTCTCAGCCCATCTTCATAGAGTGCTCCACCTTCTCAACCTCTTTGTGGCCCTCCTCTGGGCCCTCTCTAACTGGTCTGCATCTTTCTGGTGCTGAGGACCCCAGACCTGGATGCAGTGCTCCTGGTGGGGTCCCAGGAGAGTAGAGTAGAAGAGTACTGGCCACACTGCCTTTGATGTAGCCCAGGATACCTTTGGCTTTCTGGGCTGCAAGTGCATGTTGTAAGATCACATCAAGCTTCTCAGCTTGACGTCCTTACCTCATTTCCTTCGTGCTACAGAGATATAAGGGTTCCTTAACCAATAACATTAGTGTTATCTTAGGGATGAAATACATACTGCTGGCATATGTTCTACAACCTGGTCAGGCTTTTCTAGCTGGGTGGCACCAGAGTGACACTGCCAGAGCAGGGCACCAAAAGGCAATATAAGGCCAAACCGGGTGGCTCCCCACCACAGCTGCACCAGGAGTGTTTGGAAACTGAAGACCACCACTAAAAAAGCAGAAATAAACAAACTACAAAAGCTACAATAACTTACTTCAGAGCCAAGGATGTCTGTAGTTTTAGGAATCCTGAAAGATTACCAAGCACAGCAAAAGGACCTACACGTTAGGAGACACTGTTCAATCTAACTGTTCAGCAAGCAGCTGTAAAGATTTTAGGATTCTTTTATCCTTAGAAAACTTGTTCACAATGACAGGACATCTCATCACTGAAGAGCGAGTGACATGAAAACAACAAAGTAATTGTAAATTAAGGAAATCACATGAAATTAATTAAAGAAACAGGGATTTCCCAGCAAAACTGAAGAAAAAACACCTTACAAGAAATGACAGCCAAAATGACAGAGATTAGACTTTTATTAGCACTCAGCGATAAAGGCAAGGACCAAACAAATGCTGGAGGATCCTGACCCTCCATAACAGGTGACACATTCACAGGGGCAGGGATACCAGGGAAGCCTGCATCACTTTCCAAAGCTTTGTTTATCCTATAAATAAGGAGGAGATTCTCACAGTCCTCCACATGCACCAGTCTATTCTTGTTCAACAGCACTGAGCTCATGTGATATCATCACAGCAAAAAAAATGAAGAAGTAGGCAACATTTTTGGGAATGAAAACAAATACTTCCAAAAGCTTTGCAAGAAGAAAATATGACTGGTAGTGCTCAACAACCTTAAGTTCTATACACACAAATACGAATAAAGCAATATGATACAGAGTTTTCAGTTTCTTGGCCTTTACAGGCAGACCTGTTTGGACAGAATATAACAGTGCCCAGCACAGCGTATACTAAATATCTTAGTGTCCAGTTTCATGAGCCTGAAACATTACTGTATCTGCCTGTAGTGTCTCCCATTTAACCAACAAACTTTCCATCCTGCAGCTCCCCAGAGATGGCATGGCATCTGGATGCCCACACCAGCCAGAGACAGATGTCTGGTAAAGCCCTCCTAGCTGAACAGGACATGGTAGCACCCGGATCATCACTAAAGCAGAGAGTCCAAAAATACATGAACTGAGGACTGAGAAAACAGTGTTTTACAGGAGCTTGTTGCAAAAGCAAGTGGAGAACTACAGGGCTCCTGGGGCTTTTTCCTTCCCAAAGCAAGCAAGTGCCAGAAAGCACGAGTCCTGTTTGTACAGGATCCTCTTCAGACTCCCAGCGTGGAGAAGCATGTTGAACCACACCATCCCCCTGCAGCCCTCCCTCCCTCTCATCCACCGTAGATATACAAGGCTAAGTTGATGAGCTGTTCAGCTTAGTGTGAAATGTGTTACATTTTCCCCCCAGCTGCTTCCTGATTGCAGTATTTACTTTTAATCTCCTCTGCCTCAATGCCCGATAAAAACTTTGTCACATTAGATGGTGACAGATGGGAAAGAGAAGGGGGGGATCACTGCAAGGGAACGTCCTGGCTTCCCAATAATTTTTCACAACGCCAATTATGTCCTTCAGTGCTTCCCGGCATGTGCACCCATGTCAGCAGAGAAGGAAATAGAAAGGCATAAATAAAGACAAAACCAGGCACTGCGTGGCTTTAATCTGCAGAATAACATTTCTCATTTGGGTGAAATATTGTTGGATTCTCTCCTGTGCTGGAAATGGAGACACACACACAAGATATACACAGAGACACAGATGTGCAGAGTTCACAACTGCTTTCCTCATGTGTGGGTACTGCCATTCTCACAAGCAGCTCTCAGCATTGTGATCAGGAAAACGCAGACGTCTCCTGCTTTCTGAAAGGTATCCATGTCCAGCAAGCAAAATCTTATGCCCTCTAATCCAGCTACCATTGAGCAAGTAGGAGTAATGTGAAGATTCTCATCTTGAAGGTTTCAAAATGGTTCTTAGAAAGTTTCAGGCCTGAGGCTCCTTGCAAACACCAGTCTCCAAGCCAAATCTTGCATGCCACTACGTTTGCCTCGCTTAGATGTTCCATCCAAGATGATGGGCTACAAAGGATAATCTTTTGAATCTGAGTTACTTCTTGCTCAGATTGCCAGGAGAAATGAAATGTAACAGCAACCACCTATATTGGTGGACATGTTTATAATAGCAGATGAAGGTAGTCATGGAAGCAAAGAGAGAGAGCTCCAGGAGGAAGGTGAGAGAAAACTTTGACCCAGGCTGGGATTTATCCACTCATACCAGTACAAAAAAAACCCTGTTTTGTTTGCCCTTTATGTACCTTCTTTGTAAACAAGAAAAAGAAAATCAAAATATAGCATTTTTCCAGACATCTTCTCTTTTGAGCTAAGAGAATCATGTGCTTTGGACCACAGCTACTACTGTCTCGACAATTCTGGTGCAGTTCCTTACAGGGACAAGAGCTTGGTGACTTCCATTCCAAGCGGAATGGACAGGGAATGTCAGAGAGAAGTGCATAATGGAAGAAGCATAGCAACAGAGATGATGAAGGGAGAGGAGCCTCAACTGGAACAGAAAGAAAGGGTAACAGTCCTAACAAGTGAAACCTGTCATGATGGTGTACGTGAATGTTCACAGGTAGGGCACATTCATGCATCTTCCATTGGGCCGGAACTTGGCCTGCAGGACTCTTGGTAAGAGCCAAGGCAATGCCCCTGTCTACATTACATATGAAATAAGATATGTAAATATACAAAAAAAAGCAAGTACTCCCAAAACAGGAGATTTCCAGGTAGCTACAAACTAGGCATCAGCCAAGGAGTTACTCATTCAGTCCCTAGGAAAAAATAATATGAATGAGAAGTCTCTGGGCTCAGGGCCAGAAGATTTAGTAGATATCAGACAAAGGACTGTGAGCCACAGAAATTATGAAGAAGCCACTGATAAAATGGACTATGCTGTATAAGAATCCAGGGAACAAACAGCTGGAGCTGGAACGGAAAAGATAAGGTAAAGGACTGCCAGTAAGTTCTTCAGCTGTGTCCTTTAACTGCAGATTTGCTCGACAGAAAGTAGCTAACTTGTAACAGAAACATTATGCTCTTAGACAGAGCATCCTTACAGTTGTGCATTACCAGATTTTGGCAGTCATATCTGTATTTACATGCTGTCACTTTGGATGTATTGTAGGCAGGTTTACAGAACTGATTATGCCAATGAAACTCCTCCAAAAGCTCAATGACAGCAGGTTCAGCATATTATAATGGCAGTGAAAAATGCCCTTTTCCCTACAGAGAGAACCAATGAGGTCCCTTAAGAACTTGTTGAATAAAAAAGGCACAAATTAGCAGCCCCAGGCCAGCTAGACCTCAATGGATGTAGGAGCAAGAACAGCCATTTACAAGAGAAAATTAGTATGAAGCAAAAAGAAATGTCAAGGTAAAGAGATTTAAGAAGGGTAAAACTCAGATATGAATAATTTTTAAAACCCTGTTGCCTTTCCGAAGTATGACAGCTGAAGGCTAAGAACTGTGCAAGGGCCCTACAAAGAACCTCTGAAAGGTATCTGTGAGAGAGCTGCTAAAAACACAGCATCATGTTTGCAAGCAGATAAAGCAGACAACTTCTGCGGTGTTGAACCATGTTCTAGGATGACATTCCATTTTTATAAATATATTGAGTCCAACCACTTGTGGTTTCACTACCTGATAAAAAATCTAAAAAATAACACGTAGGTTCATCCAAGTTATTTGTTTTCATCTATCTTCCAAATTAGTTACTCAGCAAGTAATATTCTCAGCTCTTCATGGCAATATTTTTGGAAATCAAAAGAAGGTGTTTCCACGAAGAAAGAAAGGAAAAAAACCCAGATATCTACTGTTCTAATGTAATTTGACCTAGAAATGTCTTTTTCTCAAGCAGAGGAGCTGAATCACATTCTCTTTCTTTGATTCTTGTTAGAGATTGTCAATAAGTTTTCCTTGAATCTGTTCTCATTTGCAAATTACGTTAAAGGAGTGGAACTGCCCTAGGAATCAAAGGCAGAAAAAATATATTCCTACTCACATTCTGATTTCCTTTTAAGTAAGAAGGGGATAAGGATAAGAAACCCATATGCAAAAGGCTCTTTCATCCCAAATTTATCAAGCAATACTCATCCCATGGTTTCTCCTCAGTTTAGCTGTGCTACCTTCCACACTTTAGTACAACATGATCAAAGAAGTTTTTGCCCACTTGTCTTAGAGCTTACACTTAGACTGAGACTAAAGCACAGTCAGCAAGACTTAGAGAATTCTTATGTTTTTCCTGTGATGAAGTATGTACATTTATATGTCACTCCCCCCACCAAAAAAAATCAGACTTTCCTTCGTTTAGGCACAATAAACTTCCTAATGATGGGAGGAAAACAACTGGCAGACATTCAGTGACTGTTGTTGTGCACCAAGGGGATTTCACATGCCACCGCATTAACTTCAGTCTCTAGAGGAAAGACAGGAACTCAGCTTCAATATGTGCTCAACTTTGCTCTGCCCCCACTTTTCTTAGTCAACATCACCAGTTCCTCAGTGGAAAACTCCAGCCCTTGAAAAGAACAGAAAATTCACTTGGTTTCCTCTAACTATACAGTCTAGCACAGTAATATAAGGAAGAAAGGGAAGCTAACCTTCCAAGTCAAAGATGTCCCTCTGTTGAACACAAAGCTTTGAAGATTATATGGACAAAATGGTCACTACATAACCTGCCCTTCCAAAGGAAGCATATGCAGGTTAAAAGAATTTGTGATATTTTAGTCTGCTGGTACTTTTGAGGAATTTAATAATGTAAATAATAATCCCTGTCAAGGACCAAAAGGCAACATTCTCCCTGCCCTATACAGCATTGAAGTCAAATATTGGCAAGGCCTGCATCATCCACACTAAGTTCTCATGCTATGCTGCAGAGCACCTGGATTCCTAAAAATATTCACGAAAGAATCACAAAAGACTTCTACAGGAAGCAAACCCATTGTCAGGAGGCTCAGTGTCAGTATAAAGGAGCCTACACATCCATGGAACACTGTTTCAGAAGTCCAAAACCTTGTAAATTCTATTGATTTAAGGGATAATAATAGATGTTTACAAAGCATCTGTATTACTTTGTTTCAAAGTGTTTTTTTTTAAATTTTCTTAAAAGATAACTAAACTTATTTAGAAAGAAATCACAGTGATACTTCATGTGTTTCTCATTTGAAGTCTTTCTAACAATAGCATATTTTCAAGATGAGCATATTTTTCTCTCCTCTTTCTGCAGAAACTTAGTACAAATAGCAACATATTTTTCTTTAGGGGATAAAAATGCAATAAGGCAACAGAAACCAAGAGAGCAGTGATTCAGTGGAAAAGTCTTTGGCCAAAGCAGATACCAAATTGTTCAGCAGCAAGCAGGGTGATTTTATTACAAATGAGCTTTTAATATTTATCTACAGACACAACTTTTGTGAGACAGATGGGTGACAATGGCTCCTCGTTATTCAACTTCAATGAGAAGGTTTAGAGCAGTATTCAGTATTGCCCCCTTGCATGTCTCAAAATCACAGAATGTTAAGAGGTTTGAATATACCCCAAAGATCATCTAGTCCCAACCACTCCCTGCCATGAGCAGGGACATCACTAGACCAGATTGCTCAAAGCCTTATCCAACCTGGCCTTGAACACTGCTGTGACTGCAGTGTCTACAACCTCCCAGGGCAACCTCTTTCAGTGTCTCACTGCCCTTACAGTAAAGAATTTCTTTCTAATATCTAACCTGCCCTCTTTCAATCTGTACCCATGGTCCTATCACTGCAGTTCCTGACGGAGAGTCCCTCTCTGGCTTCCCTGCAGGCCCCTTTCAGATACTGGAAGGTTGCTGTGAGGTCTTCACATAACCTGCTCTTCTCCAGGCTGAATAGCCCCAGATTTCTCAGCCTGTCTTCATAGGCACCAGTCCTCTTATAAACTTCTGGCCCTCCTCTGGACTTGCTCCAACAGGTCTACATCCTTCTTATGTCAGAATATAGGAAAATCAGAGAGCCCAAGCAAGATCTCTGAATATACTGAAGGGATTAGCTAGCATACTCCAAGCCATTCAGCATGGAGTAGAAGTATTATGGAGCACTTGGACACATACCATAGCTATGACCAGGACAACAGAGGAAAAATGAAAAAGACAAAAAAAAAACCCAAACAAACAAAACAGACACATGTTACAAAAATAAATAAAGAAATTAATTATTATTAATAATAATAGCAGTTGTAGTAGTATACCACAAACAATCAAAGGGGCTGTCGTTAATGATCCTGATGGAATGGCCCAAACTGATTTGAAGCAACAACACCAAATGTAACCAGTGGTCTTCAGATGACATCAGCAGACAGAAGCATCAGGACTGGACCTATGCACAACTCCTCACCTCATACTGAACAGAAGAAAACACAGTAGTTCTCTCACAGGAGAACTACTGGATATAGTCTGTGGATTTTGGGCAACCAGTGAACCACAGGAAGGGGCTTATCTTAAAGCCTGCACCCTCCTCCCACAGAACCAATGAGCAGCAACTCCACAGGCTTCAGCAGAATATAGCAGTGAGCTAACTCAGATGAGCAGGACTACAGCATTACCATTAGGACTTAGGACCTTCACCCCTTACCTTCAGGTGAGAAAAAAAACCTCTTCTCTTCAAATAAGTTTCAAAAATAAGTTTTGACCACACATTTTTGTCCACAGTTAGTTAAGGTGTGATTTTGAGCCCTGTGGAAGCAGAACAGGGACCCTATTTGCTTCTCAGGGTTTGTGAAGGCGAGGATAGCAGGTTTCAGAAAGATTATCTCACAGTTCAAACTCGTTAATGAAAGAAATAAATTAACCAAGCTCATTTTTCAGGGAATTCTTGTGTAAACTGGAAATTTTCCAGTCTGTGAGCCCCGCACTGTGCTAACCCATAAATCACAGCAAGCAGGTTGTCTGTATAGTGAGAGCAGCACGTTTGGAGATGGAGGGGCGGGGGGCTGGGGGGAGAAACCAGCATATGTTCATGGAGAAAAAAACCATAAAATCTAAACAGGAAAAAAAATACCTCCCTTGCCCACCACTGGAACAAAATAAAAGGCTTGGCCTCAGGCACTGGAACATACGCTATCTGCAAAGAGCCCCCCAAACCAGGGGAAGGCACCTGAAACAGGTCAGCTTTTAATTGAATACAATATTAATTACCGCGTGCACCATTAACGGTTTGTGGGATTTGACTAATTAATGTAATAGTTTCTGAGTCACGCTCATTAAATATGAAAATTACGCTGGTGAAAGGTATCGGTTTCATTATCAATCTTGTATGGACAGGAGTGGGGGTGGGGAGAGGGTGCAGTGGAAAGATTCCCACCCTGTGTTATTTGTTGTTAGCTCTCTACTCTTGCATTTTGTTCAGGTGAGCAGATGGAAGAGCCAAAGTGAAAAAGAAAGAGACAAGGAGAAGAGGAAGCACTGCCTAGTGTCATGAGCTAGTGGCTGCAAGTCAGGACCCAAAAGCTATCCAACTCAGAGTGAATACACACCTTCATTTAGTGGAAAGAGAGGGGTGGTCTGCATGAGGCTACAAGTTGCTGTCAATTCCCATCATAATGCTCAGTTTCCTTCATTCCCTTGGAACAAACATTATAAGAGAGACTGATGTCACATGGGGTACTTCATTCATTAACCCATGTAAAGCGTGTGGTGGTTCCTTATTGGAAAACTACAGGGAAGGTAATTATCACTGTTAAAACTCAGCTCCAGAGCAAATTATGCACTAAGGATATGCTGAGATATACTGCCACGGGACACACCCCTCACACGAGGCAAAACTGTTACAAAAGGAGGACCAGAGATGTTATATCTAATGTTCCTATCCAGCAGCCCAGGTAGGGGCAGCACTGATTTACTCGAGAGGGAAGTGCCATCAGTTCTGTATGGGAAGAATACTCACCTGCACGCAGGATGTCAGGGAAAAGAAAGGAGAGAGAACAGGGTCCCCTTGTGCCCCACCCACTGCAACAGGACAAAATGCAGAGGTCACCATCTAGACTGAAACTTGAGAATAAGTACACAGCTGAGACTGTGTGTGTGTGTGTAGGAAACCCTCAAGAGTCAGATAAAAGCCTAATCCACTTAGGGTTTCCAAGCACCCCAAAGGGAGGTTGGATCACCATCCTGCTAACAATAATGCTTAAATATTGCACAAGGAGCCCTAGGGTGGTAGGAGGAGCAGAGATAACTCAGTGCTATTTTTTTTTGTAGGAGTCCTCTTGACTGATTCTTAATGCATTTGGCACATGTATATGGGGGCAAAGAAGGGAAAGGGGATGGCCTTGTACCAGAGCTGCATAACTTCACATTCATGCTACAGATTTATGTCAGCCTGGAAAGCCCAGATACAGAGAAGAGAAACCAGCAGGTGGGGAAAAAGTAAGAAGAAGACAATAACACACATGCAAACCCCAACAAATTACTCAAATCCCTGATTCTCCTTAAAAGGTGGGAAGAAAGAACAAGCAGTAAACCTGTAAGAAGGAGGAAATCCCATATACTATGTTTTTATCACTTTGTCTCGTAAGTAATAGCTTTCTGATTTATGTTTCTTCAAAATAGATGCCAGTCCTACATAGCATCTGCTTGCCAGGAATCAGTGGCTGAGACTGAGTTGGTTGGATTATGCACAGCCTATTCCTTTTTGGGCTAATAACATGCACGACCAAGAACAGTGCAGGCTCCTGTACTGCATCATTGTCCCCTCTCCAGGGAACATCTTCATCCCAGTCACTCACACATAAATGTTCTTCATACTCCAAGCCTCATGGCCCAGTTCCAAGTGAGGAAGTCTTATGCCCCAGTCTGCTCGGCGGGTTTAGGGGAAGGTCGTTTGATTTACTCTGCCCAGCGTACGGAGAAACAACAAAATTCTCAGGAGGTTCAATGACAAACTTTTACTTGCAAACTTTAGAACATTAAGGTAGAACAAGGTACCTGTAGCCATTTTGGTGAGAAAAGCAACAATCTAAAAGCATAAAAATAACACCTAAGAAAATGTATAACGGAAAGGAAAGAAAGAGAAAGTAAGGATAAGAGTAGCAAGGTACATAGTCACCACCCTTGGATTCAGTGATGAGATTCGATTGTTGCAATTTCAATGTCCATTGGTCGAAGTGATGGTCACAGTCTTAATCCAGGGGTGCAGAAGCCCACAAAACAAAAAATTCAGTGGGTTAAAATACGCTCAGGTTCCAGGTGGGAATGTCCAGGTACCTCCCCTGGGGCGGGGAGTTTTACACTGTCTGATGTAACACGTGGGATCACAGAGCACTTTCAGAGTCTTTGATGGTTTATGACAACTTTTAAGATGTTACAGCTGCCTCTCACATCAGCAGTTGAGCCAACTATGGCTCATCAGAAGGGACAAATACCTTGAGGTCTACATGTGAATGTCAGTCCTTCTCAGGGAGTTTTCACACCTGAGCCACTTGTGTAAGGACATTGCCATGACGAAAGGCACACATGCTAAAATCCCACCTCACTGGATTTGCTTCTTATAGGCCTCTTCCCTTATCTGGCTCAACCACAGCTTGTAGCATCTTGTGGTGGGTGTTCAACCCCTCTGCACCCCGGCTGTGACCTTGCACATCATCAGCAAATCGCCACTGCTTTTGCAAATGGTCAACTGTTTGAGCCATTAACCATTAACTTTCTAGTCTCACAGGAAGGCAGATAACTACAATCAGTTCTGTTTCATATACAAACTGTGAGTGCTCTGAGAAAGCTCTAAGTGTTGAAGGGTCCCTGGTATAATTAAACTTCTATTTTACACAATGGCAGGCCTCTTTGCAACCGTATTAACAAGGTTACATTTTCTCTCCAGAACAGGACAAATTAGTCACAAATGTATGGAGTGAGAACTAGCTCCTCTTATGATTCATATCCTACACCAAACAAACAAGACTGGACTGAAACAATGCCCCATACAGATTGTATTTTCCAGTCCTACCTTCTTCCAGGTCACAGGGTTTCATTTAACTCCTTCCCACCTATTTTAAAGATGAACTTCGCTCATCAAAACAGCCAGGGCACTGCTGCCCTACAACCACCTCTGTAGTTGGCTAGAGATATTTTGGTTTCACTTATGAGTATATTTCATGTATCAAAGAAGATCTAAGTTACACAGCTCCGCCTCTTGCTTTGCTAAATGTAGTTCATCACAGCAGTTAATAGGAAACTTATGGCTCAGGAAGCCCGTAAACTGCTGGATTACCAAACACTACTGTTCTTCTCAAAGTATGCAGTAGTGCCATCATCAAACAGGATACCAAGCTACATGAATTCTTGTTGAATCATTTACAGCTGCTTCATACTGCCAAAGTTCCCATGGATTTTGTCAATATGAATAGAGAGGACAAAGATGGAAAGTTTCCCTACCAAAAGCAGAGTTAACACACTCTTCTCTAGGAAGCACACTGAGCAGCCATGCTCAGCCCATTGCTTCTCATTAGCTCTACAACAGCTTTTATCAGCTCACACTCATTTTTACCTCCACTGACAGTATCCTCTACAGACTAATTTGATCCTTTTCAGTTCCTCTCATTCTCCACTGGTTTTTTTTTTCATACATCTGTGCTGATGAAACAGAGAGGACTTTCCAGACTGGAGTAAAGGCCATTATTCTATGTACAAAAGTCCTGGCTGGAAAAAGAATACCCACACCCAACCCAGAACAGTTCGTTAGGGTGAAAGCCTTTGCAGCTATGAAAATATCCAGGTGGCACCTATGTAATCAATATGTATTATGACCTCCTGTATTCTCCATAACTTTACTAATGAGTTCACAGTGTTTAATTAATTTAGCACCATACTGGTGAGATATGCTGTCACTGTCTGCCTGTTATCTCTTTCTATTTAATTTTAAATGTTTCCGTAGCTCAAATGTATCTCTGAATGAAAGTCAGTGTTTTCAAATGAATATGGCAGTAGACACTTTCAACTTCAGCTACAAGAAGACGGCGGAGTGAGAACATGAAAGATAATACTCAGTTAAACCCTAAAGTGGGTAAGCACAGCTATGCTGAAGCTGCAGCCAATTAAGTTATTAGCACAGTGCCAGTCAGATGAATGAAACAGCACTGCCCTTCAGATCTATAATGTTCCATCAGACATCAGAAAGTGAACCACCAAAGGTGAGGACGAGTTGGTTGTTTTGTTGCATGATTTTGGTTTTCAATGTTTTGGGGTTTTTTTAAGACATATCTTTCACCCTATCACACATCACAATTCTAGGTATGTGTCCGCACCTGCCAACAAATATATTTAGAAGACAACACCTAATTGCTGCCAGTAGCAAATTTAATTGTTAAAACTGCACAGACCTTATTTCTGATACCACAACAAAGTGGCACTTAATTAAGCAAAGTTATAAGTACTTTATTATCACCTCTTCTCAGTACCAGGTCTGAGTGGATAAATTCAGACTGCCTTAGATTCACTCTTAAAACACCATTTTCTGCTTCTCTGGATTAAAATACAAGAATTTGTCAATGTAACACACAAAGAAAAGTATAGTAAAGCTAAGGCAATAAACAAGGTTTTTCCTAGTGTAAGGATTTCCAGGTTTAAAACAAGTGTCAAAATTATTCTGTTGAAAGCTTTATAAGAAGATCATTGAAATTTTTTTCCATATAATAAGATATTAAGAAATCAGCAAAGGAATTTTTGAGTTTCTGCTTTACCTTTCAGCCAAGCAGTTTATTCACAAAGCATTCCTTGAGTGGTTCATCTTGCCTAAAGACTTTGGAGTGGTTTCAGAAGTATTGCTGTCCCATCAAAAGTACAGGACAGAGACCAACAGTGAATTCTCCAGGGCACAGGATTTGGTGGCAGAACTAAGAATACAAGCCCACAGCTGTGACATTAAACCTAAAATAAACACATAATTCTAAACACAGGGATAAAAATAATGTCCTACTGTTGAACAATGGTTCATAAGCAGAAACACATCATAACTACTGCTTTAGAGACTTTACAGTGCCAACATCTGTAACAAAATCCCTCAAAACAACGTGTTGATAGACATAACAGGATTTGAAGTGTATATGTACCAAGTTTGGCCTCCTACTTTCTTGGAGAAGCTGATTAGCAAAATTTCAGTATGGAAGGGATGTATTGATCACATCATGCATTCTGTGATTTATTAATTTATGCAAGGAACATTCTGTCCTAGCAAGACCAGACAGCAGTGTGTAGAGCAGTGAACTCTATCTAAGCCAGGTCCCTGGAGAGGAGCCTTCTCACTGCACAAACGTGAAGTGTGAAAAGAAATTTAAGACAGGGAAGCAAGCCAAAGACAGTGGGTCTGCAGTCAGAACAGTCTGCTGTTCCATTTGAAGCCAGACAAATAACCATTCATCTTCTAGCTCTAAGCAGCACAAAAAAAGAAAGGCGAGTTTATTTGTATCCAATAGCTTCCTGTGTTGGGGAAACCTAAAGAATCAGCCATCAGCAGAGCTAATGCATGAGGAAAAAACTGGAGTTTCTTTCAAATGTTTCACTTTTCTGTAATGTTGTTTTCAATCACACAACTCATGTATAACCCTTTCCCTAGTAGTATTTGGTATCTGGACAGAAAATTATGAGACAAGGAGTTCGGATATCAGTTGAAAGTCCTTGCACAGGGCTGACTGGCAGCTCTCCGTGAACTTATCATCCAGCAGGAGTAATGAGTTCTGAGAGATTTGGGACATATGTTTTCTACCAAACTGAAAAGACAGCTTTAGGGCAAGACTCCAAGAGTTTGGGGGTAGCCTCCCTTACCAGCCACAAGGCAGTACTTCAGTAAACAGAAAGAGCAGCACAAGGCACCTCATAAACCAGTCTATTCCTACTCCTGACAGTAGCTATGTGATGAGCCTCTCTCTTGAGGAGCTTTCAGTCAAGTCAGCTCTGTATCCCACAGACTCACAAATAGACTGGGCCCAAACGGAACATTTTCAGAGGCCAACAGAAGGGTGAGAGGACATTAAGTTCTTCTAGATCTTGTTGCATGTTCCATAGGGTTTCTCTCTACACAACATAATATAGATGGTTAGGCTATCTTTATTCTTTCATACAAAAATGGGAGAAAAGCACAAAGAAAGAAACTGACCTGTACTGCAGCACTCCCACCTGCACTTGGCTTCCGCAGCCACTGCTACTTCATCTCTTTCAACAACTCCACCACCAAATAGCTTCATACAGGAAATAAGAATATGGCACATCACTACAGGTATCTGCAGGGATAGACCTTCACATGTAGAATCCAAAAAGCTCTCCTGCAAATCATAGAGGGCATACAGTTCACTGCTTCTACCAGCTGCATATTTTCTAGAGATTTGTCCACTCTAGTTTTATATTTCTGTCAAGCACCACAGATGGTGTTACTTGTCTTGAAAAATTGTTTCTTATGCTGGTTTTAGTTCAGATAGTTTCTCCTCACACCACCCCACCAGCGAGGAGTCCGGGCATGCACGAGGAGTTGGGGGTAAACACAGCCAGGTCAGCTGACCCCAACTGATCAAAGGGATATCACATATCATATGGCATCATGCTGAGCATATAAGGGGGGGAGGGAGAAGAAGGAAGGGGGGATGTTCAGAGTTATGGTATTTGTCTTCCCAAGTAATCATCACACACGATGGAGCTCTGCTTTCCTGGAGATGGCTGAACACCTCCCTGACCATGGGAAGTGGTGAATGAATTATTTGTTTTGCTTTCCTTGTGTGCATGGCTTTTTCTTTACCTATAACACTGTCTTTATCGCAACCCATGAGTTTTCTCACTTTTACTCTTCTGATTCTCATCCCTTCTCCCCTCATCCTGTTGTGGGGTATGAGGGAGCAGATGGGCAGTGCTTCATTTCCAGCTGGGGTTAAGCCATGACATTTTTCCATCTCTGGTCCAAGATTTTTCTTTAATTCCAGTATCCCTCCCAAAACTTGACAAAAAAGATCAGATGCTAGTGGGAGCTTAAAACATTCAGCCTGTTTGTAGATTGAATGCACTTTCTCTCTCCAGCCCACTGGTCAGTTCTTAGACTTCTCACTTGGACATACTGAGTTTCTTGATCTGGAGAATGAAGTGTTATATCTACACAGAGACAAGGGGGAGAAATAGTAGCAGCCACTCAGGAAAGCAGTCATGTAAGGCAATTTATTTATCTGAAGATGTTCTGAGGAATTTCCCCTGTTCACACAACAGTATTATCATTGTAGTAACATATAATAGCATAGCATGGAATAGCACCTTCTCCAGCCAGGTGTGCTCTGCTTGGGTTCAGCCATCTGTTCTCGCCAACACTTAAACTATGAGGGGAAACACTACATGTCAGCACTATTCTTCTGGAGAAATGCTCAAGAATACTCCTCCGCTCTGCCCCCATTTACTTAATTACAGACTCCATGCCCAAAATGACAGCCTTAACCCATCAGGAGCCTTTCTGAGTAGCAGCAAAAGGCTTTACTGACTGTGAGCTGCTATACAAAGATATGTGGATCATTTACACAAACAAGCCTCCAGCTTCACCATTCATCACTAGCTGGCATGACACCTGCTTTCTGGTGACAGCCTTCACTGGAGAAAGTTTGCAGCTGGCCCAGCTCTTACTGAGCCTCCTCATACCCACCAACTATCTCCACTCTCCATTTGTCAATTGTAAGTGATAATTTCTATTCAATCTGATACATATTATAAGAATATAAACAAATGCCTCTGGCTGTATCATGGCTGCAATCACTTCCCTTTATAGCCATCATTTATTACAGGCGGACAGGTGGCCGTCCAGTGGAATGCCGAAGAGGCTATCTTCTGGACAATCACGAGGAAACACAGCCACATTTACATTCTTCCCGAGCAGACACAGAGGTGTGTGATTTCTGAAAAAACTTCACTATGCTCCAAAATTTCTTCCTTTCCCAGCCATGTAAGTCACAGGAACAAACTGGAATGTTACAAGCCTAGCCCATGAATGAACACCAGATTTCAAATTTAAACTTATTTAAGGAAGGGGTCTTGGGGAAGCTTTGTCCCCAGTTGCTTCATTTATGTCTTACATGCTTTTTCTAAATACTGGCCATTTGACTTCACAAAAGTATACGAAACACTGAGATGGCAGCAGCTTTGTTGCTCAACTGGCATTTGAAAGAAGGATTATTATGTACTACTCCTAGGCACATGTAGTGTTTCATTTCAAAAAGACCTTGGAATTCATACACGGAATCATTTCACCTTGCTTGAAAACACTGGCACCTGTAAACCAGATATATGTCTGGCTTCTTCACAACTCAGGCAGGAAAAGTCAAGTCAGAAAGTGAACAGCATTGCAGTAACAGCACTTAGAGAACACAGAATATAATTAACATATTTGTCAAAGTCTAGAACAACGACGTTTAACATCAGCTCATGTATCAACACAAAAGGACCTCAGACTTAAACTGCTTCTGAAACACTGCAATTTCATGAGCACAGCATAGTAGAAGATCAGTATGGCTTACATTTCACCAGTTCTGATAGCAGGACCTGTGCTACCTGATACTTGTCAGCTTCTTAGAGTGTAGAGAACTGGGCTTTTGCACAGAGTGCTGCAAGGACAGAGCAAGAAACATTGAAGCGGAAGAGTTACTGTAGAACCTTGTCATAGCTTTTAATATTACTAACTATCCATCATTCTCAGGACTACAACTTACATTGATTGTCATAGCAAAGTGTGCATTGTGAAGTTCATAAGAACAGACAGACTAAAGGTCCACCACACCAAATATCCTGTCTCACCAACAGCTGGTGCTAGATGCTTGGGAAAGTGTCCACCTACTCTTCTAGTACCCAGCCCTTTAGTGAGTTAATAAGGCCAAAGGCTGTATTAAAACCATTCCATTTATTACCCATCAATGGACTTGAATACCTAATATCATTTACATTCTTGGTCACCCACAACATCAATGAGAATAAATTCTACTGCTAAATTCAACTTGATACTTCAGAGTGCCTCCTTCTGCTCATCTGCACATACCCAGCACGCAGTGAAACCTAGACTAATTTCGCTAGTTTGCACAACTTTCCCATCATGCACACCCCAGTGCCATCCTTCCAATAAGTACAGATGAGAGTACCTTTATTACCACCAAGCATAGCAAATTTATTATTCAGTGATTCCCCAGGCCATCAGCAGTGTAGCCAAATTTTGAGGCACAAAGACAAGCATCAGACTTCATATGCAATGCCTAGTAACTCTATCTGCAGCCTCGAGCAAAAGCCTTTGCCTTCTTTTGCCTTTACTTTCCTTCCTTCAAGTTAGACATAACACTTTATTATTTTAGGAGCAAGATCTGAAAATGCACTGTAAATGCCTGCAAAGCATTTTATGAATATGAATAAAGGTAACCATAAATATACTAAACATAACTCCCAAATTTCCACATTGTGTCCTATGAAAGGTTATTCTGAGAAGAGCTGTGTACAGCTGCAAGAAGTTCCCTTGGAAAGAGAGAACAACTACAGCAAGCACCTTTACTACTTCAGGATATGACCTGGAAATGGAATCAAGTTGTCTTAGAGAAGAGCTTCACACAAGCAGATGGTATGTGGCTTTCAGCATCACAGCCACCTTTGAAGGCACTGTAATAATATTTCTGCATTAACAGCATAGTTGTTCTCAACATTTTGGGATGATCCTGTGAAACAATGCTACTAGGATAAGCATGAAGCATGAGCAGGTACCATCTGTGATCATGTCACTCAGCTGAGAATCACTGCTGCCAGCATGCTCATAGGAGCCTACTGCACATCAGTGCTCATTGCTAAAGTGACTTCTGAAGAATAAGGAGAGGCAGAAAGCACACAGTCTGTCCCCAACATCCCGAGCCACAGAACAAGCTCCAGCCTTGGTGCACACATAGCACTGCTGAAGATATCTTTTCATGGGCTTATGCTATTGGTGTCCATCCAGTTTCATCCACCAGCCAATATGGGATATGTTAAGGAGAATTTCAGCACATAAATAATAATGTCAGTCAATATCACCCTGAGGAAACAACTCACTGAGTGCTGCACCCACATCAGAGCCAGCAGAGGTATTTACTTTCACGTAAAACCCATGTAGGCCACTGGGATCACAAGCTCTTCTGGTAATTCTGTCCACAGGTCACCTCACGTTTAGTCCGGCCACACCAGTTTTCTGTCATACGCAACACTCCAAAACAAAGCAAGCTAAGCAGAGGCATGTACCATCTCTTCTAAATCCACCTTTGGCAGCTCCTTTCTTCCTTCAGAGCTGTAACATTCAGCAGTACCTCCTCAAGTTCTCTTTGGCACCCATTTAATGAGTCTGTCATCCACAAATCTGCTTAGTCCCTCTTTGAACATCCTAGTTCTCTCAGGTGCCACAGATTCCAGCAGCCAGGTACAGAAGTTTATCTGCTTTAAACCAACATCCTGTCAGCATTGTGGAGCACTGCCTTGTTCTAGTACAGTAGAATTCAGCATGTAACTGTTCTCCATTTTCCCTATGTATTATATTCTTTCTTAAAGGCACCTTTTGAAAGCACTTCTGCAGAGCTTTCTCCAGAGGCTACCAAAAATTTGCCACCTTTGCTGTGAGAGGTGTCTGCCCCCGGATCATACTTTTTACCACAGGGGCCCTAAAAAAATACTATCAGGTACAGCCAAGAGGAGGAAATGAGCCTACTCCATTCCCACTCACTTGCCAGTCTAACAACTGCACTCCTCGTCCCTTGCCCTGCAATAAGGAGCTGAATTCCTTCCCCCAAAGGAAAAAGCTGGGACAGTGAAGTCAAGTGACTTGACTGCACTGAAGAGGGACTTGTGTCTTTAGACAGGGGCTTTCAGTTTAATGGTTAGACCAATAGATGAGACTGTCCCCTGTGCAGAGGGCTGTGTCCACGATCAAAGAACACTCCAGTTTCTTACCAGAAGAATCAGGTTAGAAAGATTCAGTGATTTAGACTGAAGATGTAGACATTTGCATGCCAGAGATAAAGATACTGCTGATGCTGCCTTTGTGGTGGTAGATTGCTGAGGCCATCTTGCTACAAAGAACTGGAATCCAGAGGCCAGTTTGCAGCAAACTGGGGAGAAATTACAGTGGGTTTGGCCCTGGCAGCCAGTTAACACATGTTTGGATACTATACCAACAATTTCACTATTAGATAAAGGGTAGAACTCTTCTTTTCCTGCAGAGACCTTCCAAATAAGGAGGCTTTGGCTCTCAAGGTAGGCAGGGACCAGTAGCACTGCAGAGAGAGCAGCAGATGGATACCAGGGGTAAGCGAATAGCTAAGCCTGTACTGCCTGTTGTGTACAGTGCATGGAAGGATCTCTGAACAGGGACACACTAAATCTAGATTGATTTAAAAGTGCTGAGGAAGCCTTTGGTAAAGAATCCTGCAACATGGTTGATGCTCCATTGGCTTTTTAACAAAGCACTGGCTCAGACCACCTTAGTCCCAGTTTGAATTTGGACTTTGCAGGCAGGAAACTGAGCCAGGATCAGACCCTCTTTTGGGGGCAGTGACAACAGGGAAAACACAACTGTAATTAACCTAACTACTGAAAGGAACCTAACTGTAATTAACCCAAACATAACACTGAACAGAAATTAGTGCTGGTAGTTGATAAACAGTGAGTGGAGTTAACAGGCAGTGATGTGTAGACTCCACCGATGTCTCTGTGTCTCTCTGGGATCCCTGTCACAAGCAGCAGTGAAGCATTTTCTCACCTCCCCCCTTTTTCCCACAAGACAGTTTTCACAGCAGCTGAACTGTGTGCATGACTGTACACTGTGTGCCTCCATGGCTCTCCCCAGCCCACAGAACAGGAAAGAGAGGGATCCAGGAAAGGCAGGACCGCATGCCAGAAAAGGAAGTCCCTACCAAAACAATCCAGCCCAAATGCTCACGGATCGGGCAGGCTCACAACAGCATCTCAGAGAGGTCACTCTTTTGGTTGACTGGTTCACTGTCAAATTCCCTCATCACCCATCCAAGCTGTCTTTCCCACGTACTACCTGTGATACATCTATTTCTACCACAGTACTTTCAGTGCAGGACAAAGCAGTCAAACTCTGTCTGAAAACTGCTTTTGCCAAAAGACAGCAAATGGTAGAAGCCATCCATTACCCCATTTTGTACAGCTGTTTGATTTCCCCCTCAAGGGTTTTGTATCTGTCCCTTTCCAAATTTATTTTTTCCCCACTGATAAAACACAGTAAGGATTCATGTACTGTGTACTATGACAATTATTTTATACACTGACAAATGAAAGTTCTTGCAAGCTTTCTTCCAAATTAATTACCTTTGACATAATTACAGTTTTGGGGAAAGTTTCTGCTTCCTGTCGAAGCTTCATACATCTTACCTGAAAAAAAGATCTGCCACAGTGCTCTGTAGTGGCAGCCTAAGTCCTCACAAAAGCTTCTTAGTGGAGCAGTCAAGGTGCATCAAAGGAGACACAGTCCACCAAAAAAGCCAAGCCTAATGACAAGAACAGCAAGAGAAGCACGTGAGCTGTAATTCCCAGGAAGGAGAATTTAGCAGTTCAAATCTACATAATTAGTTAAAATTTATGTCATTTTGCATGAAAAATTAAACTTTCCCCTCACATTGCCACTATGGATAAACAGCCTGTTTTTCAAATAAACTCAGCCTGCTACCTAACTCTGAAATTTTTCTATTTCTGCAGTAGTCTGTGACAGAGGTGACCAGAGCGGAACACAATACTCCTAGGCTACCATACTACCATTTTTGTCCTACCCATAGTCTACAAATTTTTGATTCTGTTCTTAAACATTGGTTCATGGAAAGTTAGGCTCTCTGAATTTCTAGTCGAAAAACTCAAACACACAAACAGAATTCCAAGATTGTTTGTTGGTTTTGTTGTTGTGAGGGCTTTTTTTTTTTTGCCTTTTTATTTTCTTGGGTTTTTTTTTTTTTTTTTTTGTCTGAGGTAATGTTTTTTGCAGAGCAGAAAATTTGGACATGCAATGCCCAGGTTCATAAAACTGCAGAGCAAAATTGGGAAAAGGTTTAGCTCTCCCCATAAAAAATAAGCCTCACTTAGGATAGTCCAAGAACTGAAGGTCAAAAAAGACAAGTTCTGACAGTAATTTGGTACACAGTTTTACATCACATTGCAGATTCATCCACAGGTCCACAAACTCTCTCTTATTTGCAGGCCTTTTCCCCACTAGGGAAAAGATACTGGATGAGAATATACATATATACCTATTTTCCGCATATTTAAATGTAATGGGCTTCACTTTGAACTGGCCACCTGGATTAAATAGAAGTTAATTAAAACAATCCCTCATTTTTTGGTGTTTTAAACTGAAGACTGAGTAAAAGGGGGCGGGGGGGTGGTAAAACAGGACTTTTTATTACTCTTAGATGGTGCTAAGAGGATCCATAAATACGTCCCTTCTTCCTGTGATCCCATTCATCTTGCTGCCTTTCCTACTCCTCTTTGCCAACAATCAGATCCCAGTAAACAACCTCAAGTGAAATTTGCAACTGTCAGATAAACATTAAAAATGCTTCTCTTGTCCTTTCCCATTGATAGTCCCATTAATATTGTAATAGAACAAAAAAGTTATGAAAATGAACGCACGCTGGGTTTGGAAGTGAATTATGCAGACAGCAGCTGTGAAATATATA
This sequence comes from Melanocharis versteri, assembly GCA_013397845.1. NCBI lineage: Eukaryota > Metazoa > Chordata > Aves > Passeriformes > Melanocharitidae > Melanocharis > Melanocharis versteri. Next base: position 1,118,341 of record VZTG01010346.1, read on the forward strand.
CACTTGAATATGCATAGACAAAGAGATACAGTGCACCCACAAAGAAGCATGTATACACTTACATGTAATATTTTATGATACAGCACTTGGTTCTAACCTTGTGCTACTGTACACAGTGCAGCAACTCCACTGACTTTCATCTGGTATAAATTCAACACATGAAAAATCAGGATTAAACTACCACAGGGTTTTATTTAGGTGAAAAATATCCTATTTACACAATTTTTCTGTGCTCTTATTTTTTTTTCAATCTTTATTTGTAACCAGAGTCCAGTAGTACAATCTGCTTTTCCCTATTTAGTACTTTTCCTCAGTATGCAAATCTCTGGTTGTACGTCTATTGTTAGTCAAAAAAAGATCTCTACCTCAAACTGTAATGATGGAGTGTGAAAAAAAAATCCTAACCTTTAAAGTCAAGCTTTTTTTTTCAAACTTGCCCTTTAGACACTTATTAATTCAAATAGTATCCATTAGGAGTCTCAAAAAAGGAGTATTTCAGTCCTCCCAATACCACAATGAAAACGTACCTGATGTCCTGTCCATCTGAAACTTCACTGAGATCATTGACTGTTTTGCTAAATCAAAGACCTCAAGTATGAGCTGTTTTCCAAAATAATCTTCTAAATGTCTTAAAACATTACAAAGTACTACTGAATGTTACATATATACATATATATATATATATATACACACATGCATATACATATACTGGATTTTCCTGTCAGGCTTTTATATTTTCTGAGTCATTAATATTCTACTGTTTCAAGCTTTTCTGAAGAGATAAAAGCTTTGCATGCTTTAATAAAATAAGAATTCTTCAAGGGAAAGCAGAATTTCAGAGACTGGAGTTTTAGAAATACTCCCAGGTAGAGAGGAAGCTCTGATGGGTTGGAGACCACAAAGGGAGACTCCACAGAGACAAAGTCTGCCTGAGAGGCTTTCCCTGCTTGAACAAGACCTTAGCTCTCCGAACAAAAACAAGCTGCCAGTTATATTGTTCTAATTCCCAATGTAGTGAAATTTTGCTGGGTCACTTCATAATGTCAGGCTGCAATCAGATGCTTCCAGTCATCTATTTCTGAAGTCCCTTAATGTTACATACCCAGAATTCTCTCTCTTCTGAACCTCATGCCTTTTAAATACAAGTCCTACAGGCTTATATTTCTATATGCGAGACAAAAGATACTAAACTGGGAATACCAACTGGATCTTTCAAACTCGTGGTTCTCCACTGTTCAGGACACCTGCCATTTTGCACAGAAGTCATTCCTTAGTTGACTTATGCTTATATTAAGCAAAGATTAAACAAAGTAACAACAAATAGAATGTTAATTTTATAGTGTTTTCTAACTTCATAGAAACAGACTGTCAACATTCCCGAGTTGCCAACAATCTTGAAGCGTAGTGTATTTTTACCTGTTTTGGAAAATCATACATAAAACAAAATAGATTTTTGATGCTCTCATCAAAGCCACAAAAAAGGTCAGTCAGTCTTTAGTCTATCAGATTTCAACTTCTCTAGTGCCTTTTGAACAAAAATGTGTCTCATTCATCCACTCTGAAATACTGATTATGGAAAAATTCCACTTTATATTTCTGCAATTTTACTGAGAGATCACCAGAAAATAATCAACTTCTGGAATAAATATTAATTTTTTTCTGAGTGGCAGTCAGGTTAGGTATTAGCACTTCAGCTGGATGAAATTAAAAACTCACATGAGACTGTCTATGTTGCAAACTTTAAAGTAGCTGAGAGCAAGGGACTGTCCCACAGATGCACAGTCTGGATACTCAAGAGGTACTGTGTGTCCTTTCACAGACAGTATATTCTACCAATTTAACATAAATACAGTGACTACAATTGGTTGCACTCAAAGGATATTTTCCCAAACACTTTACAGGAAATGGTCACCATGTTCCTAGTGTTTTGCTTTGTAATTTATTGCCATATAATCTTTGGGCTGATAGTGCACTACACTTCAAACTAAAACCTGGTCTTACAAACTTTACTGGCTACCTTTCACAAGTCACCTGTGGGTACCACATTTGAACAGCAATATTTGCTGGAAGAGTGTATACAAAGATGTCTACTTTGTTGAAATTTTTTTGGTAACAGTTGGTTCACAAAACAACCTTTTTCTTCTAATTGTTTTTGAGTTAGATTTGTGACAATTTGTACAAGGTGTTTACTTGTGCTTATTAATTTAGGGTTTGCATAACAGATTTTCTTCCTGTATGGTTACCTCTCTAAATTTTGCATAACTTGTTATCATTGTCACAAAAAATACAACTATTGGAAGTTACTATTGTCATGGAAATGTCTTTTCTGGTAAGGAAAAAGGCTAACTGCTTGCTCTGCTACCCCACACTTCACTACCAGCTGACTTCAGCTCCAAAAATTACTTTCTGTTCAAACGTTCACTGAAGCAGCTCAGTTGAAGTGTCACGGAGCACAGGATGAAAGACCTTTCCACTGACTTGCCCTCATGCTGTCATTTGCACAATAGCAGTCGGGCTATAAAGAGTTCCCCTCCTCAAATGGAATTCTGTGCCTTTATAGCATTGGTGCAAATAGGAAAGAGACAAATTAGGAGCAGTCTGGGCATGCCCAGGAGTAATAACCATGAGACCCTGTCATGGAGGTCTTGGATAAGCAAAGGATTCCCGATGCCTTTGTGAAGATGGAAATGTAGCCCACAGCACCAGCACAGAGCTCAGTCTGGATCTGACACTCTGCTTGAGGTTTGTGTTTTCTTGAGCCTCAGGGAAACAAGCGTGGCAGAGTAGAGACAGAGTGTAGGGCAGAGCTGGAAACCTTCTCCCGCTTACCAACGCCTCATCAGAGAGCAAGCATCAAGGAAAATAAGCACTAAGGTGATCCATGTATTAACTTCCTGCCCTCCAGGGTCAGCATTTCTTAAATCATACAGGACATTACATTCTCTGTACAGTCTCCAGACATTTAGCAATGGATGGCAAAGGAAGCTAAAGCTCTAATGGGATGAAGTGTCAAAGAGAGCTTTTTATTTAAAGAACTAGAGAAAGGAAAAGAAAATGGATATTTTAACTTTTATCTTGGAGTTAGTTAATATTCACACTTAACTGCTGAACTGGCTAAATTCTTTTCTTTTCTTAAGGACCTTTATAAATTTCATCATTAATAAAATCAGACATTCAATTAGCAGGGAATTTCTGATTGCTAACTGAGATTTCCCCCCCAACAGTTTCTCTTTTTCACTCTTTCTAGTCTCTGTATTTTCCCCTCCTATCCGAGTCCCCCCTTCCCTGAAAAACCAGGGGAAAGTGAAAACTGACTCCATTAACCTCTGTCATTACCTAAATCCATCTCTTAATTAATATGAGTTAATATGATTAATCAAAATAATGAGACAAACCTATTAAATTAGGGTGTTTAAATTACAAATGGAAGTGGTAAAGGCAAAGGGGCTGATAACAAATAGCTGCAGTCAGAGATGGGGCTAGCTCTTGAAATGATATGTGACAAACAGCAGAGAGAATCAAGAACGAGGGGAAATCAGCAAGATTCATGTGAGAAAAATATTCTACTTGCACAAAGAATGATGTTCCAATGCCTGGTAGTATTTCAGAGGATCAGGTGTATTAAAGTAATATTTTAATCCCTTTCATAGTGGCATAAAATATAGATAACAATACAATCATAAGATCTTTCAGCTTGCAGTTAGCTTCCACGGGGTTGGATGGTGCAGATTTTGCCCGGTTGGAGGATCCCACTAACAGTCTGCTGGCAACTCTGAAGCATTTGCTAGTCAGTGTCCCAGGGAGACAAGATTATACAGTTCTATACCGGAAACACACAGCCTGAGCAAAGGCCTGCAGTCACAATACTCCACCTCCAACACTGAGTTTCTTTGTGACCCCAGGGAAGTGCCATGAATTCCTCTGTCTTGCTTGGCTGATTTAGAAACACCATTCCTAAATTTAGTATTATATTCTCCCTAAACTAGAATTTTGAAATCTGGCGAAGTCTGTCACTGTAGTCCTCTGAGTGCTGAATGGAAGTCATGCCAACAGTGACCTTTCCCCAACAATTCACCAACAGCTGGAATTCCCCACTGAATTTGCACCACTCAGATACCTGTTTGAAATACAGTCCTGAAATCTGGGCGCAAATTAAAGTAAAAATAAGGTCTCTGTCATAGATCACTGTAACAACAAAAGTGATATTCATTTTGGGAGGTGATTATATCTGGAGTGTGAAGTCTTCCCTGCAGAAATCCATAAGCAGTTTCTGTATCAGTAAAAAACATCAGTAAAGGAAATAAATGCAGCACAGGACTGATGCAGAGAGAAAAGCGCACTACAAACTACTGCCTAGACAGTTAGACATCATAATTAACACAATTGTCCTGACCTTTGATTCCAAATAAATTTTGGACCCATTAGTCAGGTCTCCCTCTGGATTAGGGTTTCTGCATGTTACCAGACAGTAATGAGGTGCTTAGTTTCTTCATACAGATTCTGGCCTGTGAAATGGTGCAAACACAGCACAGGCAAAGGCTCTGATTTTGAACACAAAGGCTTAAAAACACTCCACACCAAAGCCTCATTAAAGGCCATTCAGACAGGCCGTGGCTGACTAGCGACTTTATATTTCATCACACTTTATCAGAGGAGCTGCAAACAATAGACACAAACACCTCTGATTTAGGAATGTCTTTGCTAAGAGGAAATATTTAAAGAAAATCCAGCTTCAATTTACAGTGTTAGTTTCAAACTTCTCTAAGTGTGTAGGCCCAGCCATGAAGCTTGTTCACTTTCCCAGGAGAGCAAGAGAGCAGAGGGGAAATGGAAAAGGTTGAGATTTCTCACTAAAAGTACTGGCAAAATAAAAAAGGTTGAATACAGATGCTATGACCAATTCCCATCCCCTTGGTTTCCTTAGAAGAACAACAACTTCAATGTCAGATTTTCAGACTTAAAAAACTCTCCACTCTTTTGTGCTCAACCTAGAGAACAGAGAAGAGAGATCTTAAAGTTCAGCTTAGACTTTAGAACTATATTCTCTTTGATTCCTCAACTAACAGTAGAAAACTCTGCAACTGAAACATTTAACCATTATATCGATGGTGAACAAACTACAGAAAGATCCAGGCCTGTCTCCTATAAACCTCCTGGCTTTGCAAGTCCCCATAGGAGTAGATAGTAGTTGGTCAGGAAACTCGACAAAAGCTTGCAATTCACACTGGGGTTTGTGTCAGAGAAAACAAAACCTTTTCAGAGCCAGTTTTACTCCTTTGGACTTATTTCTTCTATGAGTACAAGAGGACCCTTTGCATCTATTTCTTTAGGATCTTTGACTGCAATTCACTGCAGTAGATTCTAATTATCTAATGGTTTGTTCAACTCCTGACTTCTTTGCCAAGACTACTGTCAAGGGGGCTGGTCAATGCCAGCCATGACTCTGATCCAGATGTCCACTGGCAATAGACTGGGACTATCTCACTCCAAAGGCCAAGCAGTTATTAGAGAATGCTTTACAAGCAGTAGTGGAGCTGGATGAAAACCAGTGCTGTAGAAGTGACCTTGCACTTACATGATGCAATAGCAAGGTCTGGAGAGAACACATCCTGCCAGTCACAAGCAAGCACAACAATAATTCTAGGAAGAGTAAGGTGGTGAATTAAAGATCTACTTAGATGTCTTTTGATAGCGCTGTTTAGTAGCCCCAGTCCAAGTGGGCAGAAAGGAGAAGCAGCCATGAATCTGAAACAAACAGCCCTAAGAACTACTCCAAAACAACAGCACTGAAATCAGGAAAAGTAGAGCAAATGTAATGGCAGGATTTGTTTCCGTACAGGCTAAAATCCCAAAGTTCATGTCTGCATATAAAAGCACCACGCATCAAAACACAGCTCCATTCCTCCTGTACACAGAAAGGAAACAGGCAAAGGAAAAGGAGTGTGGTATTTTGCAGGCATACACTGCATTCAATAGAGAATTATTTAAATCTCCCAATCTTCCCTATGATTCCAAATAAAATTTGTTCATTTGCGACATGCTGCACCCCAAACACAGTTGCAGGAACTCAAAAGAGAGACATGGGTTGAGCAGTTGCCACAAGTCTGCCCACGCTTGGGCAACTAATTATCCCCCTTAACATCTCCCTCTCTACCTACTTGTCAGCATCTCATCCACGGAACTGCTTATGGGCTGTGGGGTTCTTTTCCTTGTGTCTTTGGCGTAACCAGCTTTGTTGGGAAACACTCAGTTTGTTGAATCTACATGTTTTGCAGGAATTCACTGTCTTGAGGAAACATTTGCTAAAGAAGGCTCCCTAAATTTGCACTGGGCAGAACAGAAGCCTGCATGTGGAAGGAGACCTACATCAGATATAAGGGATTTGGGCTTGAGTTCCTGGTCTACTTTTCTGGACCTGAAACTCAACCTTGGCTCTTCCCCAGCATAGCTAAATACCTTGAATGGTGTAATTTCTTCCTCTGGGAACAGTCTCTCCTGTTGGAACTTTTTCATTCTGTGTGAATTAGTAAGTGCTTCTTTGGCAAGGGCTCAGTCCTACAGCTGCTACAGTCCTACAGCTGCACTAGTCTGAGGAAAAGTCCGGCTCAGATTTGCTGCAGTAAATATTTGCAGTATCCCACAAATGAATCCTGACCAGCTTGATACTGTCTATCCTACAAGCCAGATATTTTTCTTTTCCTCCGATAAAGCTTTACAGAGTGCTGATTTAATCACACGTGGAACAGAAAAAAATATGACTCACAAAATAAGTCATTGGATTTGAGAACATGAAACATATCTGAGAAAAAGTCTTGATCCACAGAGACACTGGCAGGCTTTGCTCTGTGCCACAGACACATCGCTTTCCTTGCCAACTGCAAAGTTGCTCTAGGCAGGTTCGTTAGCAAACAGCAAGAAAATTTCTTCCTGCTATTTCTTCCTGCCAAATTAAGATAAAAGAAGAGGGCCAATGGAAGTAGAATGATCTGAGAAAGGCTTAAACATCAATGCTATTAAATCAGTGGTAGTGCCATTACAGAGAATGAAAGCAAGGGTAAAGGGCATACAGCTGTTGCAAGGGTCACTGACCCTGGCCACAACCAATGTGGGAATGCAGGGGTACTGCCAGGAATGCAGCATGAGTATTTACAATAGGACTGGCTGTTGCCTAAGCTCAGCGAACCCAACTCCACTGGAAGCACAAAACAGGAGGAAAGGACATAAGCCCACATCCATTATGAGAAAGAAACAAGATGATGTTGCGGTTCTTTCATGAGAGGGACACATAAGCCTCTGGGTTTTCAAAACTGCAGCTTTGGCTGCAAACAATTTTTCTTATTCTCCTGAAATCTTCTAATTAAAAAAAAAAAAATTAGACCTCATATCAACCTCTTCACACTGTTCTTTCTGCTTCCTCTATCTCATATCTTCCTGTGCCTGTTCCCATCTTTGCCTATTAATTTTTGTCCAAGGCCTCTGAGGATTTCCAGTATTGCCCCTCCCCGGGATCTGCAGACTCATAGGTGCAAAGAAAGGGGACACAGCAGAGCATTTTCTTACTTGGACCTACTGAGACTTCCTCAGCACCCTTTTCATTTTTCACAGCTCCCCACACTGACTCCTACCAGTAGAGAAGGCCAGAAATAACCTACCAAAATTCTAGGTTGAGGAAGAGGGAAATAGAGCAGTATGGACCGAGCAAAGTCTTCAGAACAGGCAGGAGCTCTAGGTAGGTGGAGGGGCCAGAAAACAAGACTGGAATACAGCAAGCTGCCTGACCTAGCAAGCTGACTGAAGGCAGCAGGTTGGAAATGTAGCCTAAGCTGTTAACAACAGAAGGCTTTTTCTCAAGGCTAGAAACACACTCGTGGCTTGGGAGCACAAGATGGAAGAACGATGGCTTTTTGCAAGTTATATACATATATAGAGTGTGTGTATACATATACACAATACATCACCCGGTCATGCGGTTTGTTCTTTTTTAATATTGGCACAGTGAAACACAGCAGGGCTGCCTACGACCTCATACGATGCAAAGACAAAGAGGATTCTTAGCCAACAGGAAACTGTGTTCACAGAATCATACCTAAGGGAGTGAAGACCATGTGGATGCCCTCCTTTATATTTCAGACCACAAAATTACACTTTGAGCCCAATGATAATGAGTTAAAGTAACTCTTTTGTTAAGGCACTGGAGTGATGCTGAGGATATGCAAAACAAAAAGCATCCTTTTAAGTCTTTCCAATATTTGTTCATTCTTCTATTGAAAGAAAGGTACCTTATTCTAAATATGAACTTCTCTATCAGTTTTAATAGAAACTGTTCTAGGTTCCAGATGTCGGTTCCTGTTGTCCTGAGAGGGTCATGGGGGGGTAAAAGTGCACCTCACATTTTTTCTCCATTAAGGTATTTCCGCACTACCATTCTCCATGTTTTTGAAACTAGATGAGCTCTATTTCCTCATTCCAAGTCATCTTGGTTCCTCTGCTTTGCTCTCTTCAGTTTTTCTACCTTTCTTTAAAAACTATAAACTAGAGCTATATGCAACATTCTGCTAGCAGTCTGTCAGTGCCATATGTATAGGTTACAGATCACTCCCACTTCCTGCTCCTGTGGTTAATGCTAAGGAATGCAATAGCTTTTTTAAAAATGTAAAGCTACAGAATGGAGGACTGAAAGATACAGTACTTGCCCCCAAGTGTATTACTTTGAACATGACTGCTAATACACATTTTGGTAGAATCAACTTTCCTTGTGATGCTAATCACTTTATATTATAGTTTTTCTCATTATTTATGACCCTATCTTGTGACATTGCAAAACTTAACACTCAGCTATGGTTTATAGTTACCTCCAAATCCTGGACAAACCTGTTGAATAGCACTGAACTTGATATCAGTTCTTGCCAAATCCCCTGGACACTCTCTCATTCAGTGATACTTCCCACAAATGATGCCTTTGAGCTCTCTTCACAAACCAGTTCCTAATCCATTTAACAGGCACTTTGCTGATATCATGTAATACTAAAATTTTAGCCAGACTATCATGCAGTACTAAGTCAAATGCTTTATGAAAGTATAAGTACCTCACATCTATACAATTGCCTTTAACAATCCATTCTTTGAGATTACATTATTGAGATCAAGTTTGTTTGACAAGACTTAGTTTCCATAAAACTATGTAGACTGGCATTAATTATATCCCTATTCTTTAGCAACTGACTTCCATATCAGATTTTCCATTACTCCCTTGTTCTTTTTTGACTTCTGGCATACAAAGGCAGGGCAGGATGCAGTCACAGCATGGTTGGGAATGGGAGAAGTGCAAGAGAAGAGATACATGGTGATATCGTCTTTCCCAAAGACACCACCAAACCGTACTAATAGGAAATTGCAGCCTTCCTGCTGTCTTCCATTCCATATCCAGGGTGAATCTTCTCCAGGTGATCTTACAGTCCTTGTAATAGTAAAGAAATGCCCAAATGGAACAAAAGCTAGTATCAGTAATTCAGAGATTTCCCAAGACCCATGACTTGCTTATTTAAAAGGATTTTCTCATTTTGAACGTTGAACAACACTCACTTGTGGTAACTAATGGACCAGAAGGGCCAATGGATCCTCATGTGGTTCACAAGCATGCTGTTCTTTTCAGACATAGGACAAAAGCAGTTTTTGCATGTGTCAGGTTCTGCAGAGGTTAAATAAATACACAGAACTCAGCAGGATTTTTGTCTAGCACATACAGCTTTGGAAGCCTCCTCCCACCATGAGTTAGATTATGTGATCTTCTACAAACAGAAAAGGCTGCCCATTGGAGATTTAATAGGTTTACATTAAAAAAAAAAAAAAAAGGCGAAAATCACAGAGCCAGAGAATACAGAAGGGATTTAAGCTCTGAAGCTTTGTAAAACCTTTAAAGTTTTAAGCCAGCAAATGGGAGCTGATAAACTAGTATGACCTTGCAACAATCATGTAACCTAGCTCTGTGCCTTGGGGCCCCCATCAGTCAGTCAGGACTTTAAACTCTGAACCAACTTGTAGGACAGTGGGACATTTAAAAACATAGCTAAGTACTTTGGGGTGCTCTGAGAAAGATACTACAGGATTGCAGGATATCAAGGTTCATGCATGAGACAGCAAAAGAGTTTCCTGTGAGATTTATCCCCTGAATAGAAATCTATACTCCAGACTTCTATCTCTCAGCATGTTTCTCAATTTCCTGGGGGGCCCCAAAACTATATAGACTGGTGTCATCAGGTAGCTCCTGTAGGAAGCTTGAAGCCACAAACTGCCCTTCCCACTCCTCACTGCAGCTTTTGGCATTTCCATCAAGAGATGAAGGAATTCTGCTACTCTGCTGCACCTGAATACTCAGCATTTCCATGACCATCTGTTACTACACAGCTATACAGCAAGGGCTTGGGAAAAAAACCTTCAATTGAGGCAGAAAGTAAGACAGGTAGAGGGCAGCGCTGCTTGGACAAGTTACAGGAAGCCACTCACAACATTGCATGAGCTATCAACCTCTATGCAAGCAAGTACGAGTACACGCTCTTCAACACCACCACTGTTAGGCTGCTTTCTCACTAACATGCCATCTATTTTTTACACTCTCCACTAGTGTCCAGGGATGTGTTTGTTCCCAGGTGCTTCCACACTGCCTCATGATCCACAGAGCAACCCAGGTCCACGAAGCCAAAGAATACACTGGGCTAAAGCCGACTCTGAGCTCAGCCCTTTAGCCAGCACCAGCAGGAACATCAATGTTCTGAGCTGCACCATCTGGGCAGTGTCACTGGAAACAGAGCTTGTGGACTTGTGACTTGTGGAGCCTGAGCACCAACATTTTTTCGTGCAATAGAAAGACCTTTTATCAATACATTTTATGTTAGCTTGTCTTCTACTCAGCCTCCCTCAGGTGCTAAGGCCTGAACAGTTCCCTACCTCAGTTACACAAAGGACCAAACTGTAATCAAGGATTCCCTTGCCACCTTGCCTAACATGACCATCCACCAGCACCTCCTCCTGCCTTGCCACTGAGCCAGCTGCTGTATGCTAAGCTGATGGCAGCAGGCAGACTAGAGCTTCCCTACCTCTCTGTTTAGCACAATGTTGGCCTTTAATGGAGGGAAACCATAAGACAGTGATTTTCAAAGGTGTCCACTGTACGTTTCAGTGTGCACTGGTCCCCAAAGTAGCCAACATCCATATGCTCTACTACATTCAGACATAGTGCAGAATCAGGCTGTCCCAACCGTCTTCCCATACAGCTACAGGAGCAACATGGGCCAGACTCATATCACATATATTTCTCTGAGTCTGTACCATAATCAACGTGAAATAGTTGCACAGTTGTTTCACCCCCTGGGGATCCTGGACTGATCTTCACTAAGTCCCTGCCAATCTCAGATGAAAAGGAAGATTGTTTAAAGACATTACTTTGAAACGCTCTTCCAGATTTCAGAGTAATTTTTAAATATGGCATCAAAACACGATGCAGAAGAGATTGGCAGGAGGTGGTTGGTACCCTGAGAGATGGTGGTAGCTGAAGGCAGTGCCCGAGTACTGTGTGGGGTGACGTGACAAGCTTCCCAGGGAAGAGACGCTATCGTATTCGGCTTCTCTCCGCCTAGCCCCCGGGGTGAGTAACCCAGTACAAATGCAGGGCTGCAGCCGGAGCTCGCAGCGCTCTCTTAGCCCGGCCTCGACGGCTGCGGCGCCGCAGGGAGCAGAGCAGGGCACGGCGAGCAGCCGCGGAACCGCCGCGCCTGGAAGCGGCGAAGGCCAAGCGGCGGGGCCGTCAGCGCTCCCGGTGTCCCCTCCGCCGGCCCTGGGCACGGAGAGCGGGGCTCCACCGCGGGCACAGGGAACCCCAGGCCGGCCCTGGGCACGGAGAGCGGGGCTCCACCGCGGGCTCAGGGAACCCCAGGCCGGCCCTGGGCACGGAGAGCGGGGCTCCGCCGCGGGCTCAGGGAATCCCAGGCCGGCCCTGGGCACGGAGAGCGGGGCTCCGCCGCGGGCTCAGGGAATCCCAGGCCGGCCCTGGGCACGGAGAGCGGGGCTCCGCCGCGGGCTCAGGGAATCCCAGGCCGGCCCTGGGCACGGAGAGCGGGGCTCCGCCGCGGGCTCAGGGAATCCCAGGCCGGCCCTGGGCACGGAGAGCGGGGCTCCGCCGCGGGCTCAGGGAATCCCAGGCCGGCCCTGGGCACGGAGAGCGGGGCTCCGCCGCGGGCTCAGGGAATCCCAGGCCGGCCCTGGGCACGGAGAGCGGGGCTCCGCCGCGGGCTCAGGGAATCCCAGGCCGGCCCTGGGCACGGAGAGCGGGGCTCCGCCGCGGGCTCAGGGAATCCCAGGCCGGCCCTGGGCACGGANCGCGTTCCGGCAGCAGCGCCGCGCAGCCTCTCCGGGGAGCCCGGAGCGGGGCACCGCTCCCTCCCGCTCCTGCTCAGCAGCGGAGGCACGCAGCTCTAACTGTGCCCTGCCAGTAGGGAGAGAGGGGAGAGCACTTGCGAGAGTCACCAGCCTGATTTCCTTCAAACTACGCTTTAAACACACCTACGGGAAAAACTTAAGGGAAAGCAGTACGTAGTCATAAATTTTGCTGACTGGGTAGCTGGCTGGAAAGAGCTCCAGGCGTTAAATGAGAGAATTCAAAGGGAGCTATGGGGGGAAAGAGAAACCAATGTTACAACTCACCAGGGAATACTCAGCCTGAAAGCAGGAAGGCTCCCCGGACAGAAGTGGAACGCAGAAGGAAGGAAGAGGGGGTTCACAGTACAGTGCAGGCACCCCATGTACAGGAGTACAGACATTGCAGTGTGAAGCAGAGGGACAGCCATTCATCTCCTGGGGTTACTCCACATATTCACGGCTGGGTCCTGCTGTCAACTGTTTGGCAGTAGAGGTTTACAAAGAGAGGGAAAATAACACTACATCCAGCTAGTAGTATTATGACAATGCAAGAGGATGACCTGACAGGTGACAAAAAGCAAAGAATTATGCAGGCTACATTTCGACAAAACCTGAACAGGGTGTCTCCCCTGGAATGAATAAGTTTAATCTTCTTTATGAATAGCTGAAGAGATGGAAGTGGTCAGTCTAGGGCTGGTTTTACAAGACAGGATTTGTACCATTTAGTACCATTTAGTACCTTCACCCTAATTCTAATCTAATTTTTGACTAAACCAAGACTTTCAGTGTGTAATGGGCTTCCTAAATCTATTCTCATGCTCCACAATGAAGAGAAAAAAAAAAAAAACACCAAACCCTAGAATTAGCTTAGAAGAAAGCACACTCACCTCTAGGCGGTAAGAATATAATGGAATTATGAACACCTACCTTCCAGCAATAGTGGGAGGGAGATTACATTTTTACTGTTTTCAGTATAATATGTATACGTGTAACCTACTTGGTAGTAGCACAGGTTCTCAGCTGGCACTTTAAACCAAACCACTAAATCCACATAACCCACTGTCCAAACGTCTAGATTCATGGCTTGTTAAAACAGGAATCTTATTTTGACAACAGGAGCCTTTTTTCTTAGTACAGGGAAATGTTTTGGTTTATTCAACTAGTTCAGTTCAAAGACTTGTTCCCTGAAAGCTGAGAAATCAACTGGGAGCTGAAAAGCCAGAAAAGTTCCTTTTTCTTTTACAAAATATTAGGAAAAATAACATGTAAGAGTGTAAATTAAGCTAGTTTAAAATACCAAAAGACACGAACAATCAGAAACAATCTGTTCAATTCCTTAAGTATAGATGGATTTTTAATACTCAGTTTTGAGTAAAAAATATTTTCTTAAGCTTTAAGTAAAACTACCACGAACAGTCTGAATAGGTAACAAATAAAAACATTTAAATCTATTGGCGCATTGTAATTGAATTCCAACTTCAACCCAATTAGATCTTGACACAAATTAATATTCTGATAAAAATGAACCCGTGTTTTTTTTGGTATAATAGAATGCAAAAATTAGGATCCTAAATGGGTGCACATTAAATTACACCATTGCTTGACTCAAGCTGGTACAGGTATAGTTTATCTTCTTGGTCAGGGTAACTATCATACCTTGTATTCCAGCTTGTGTGTATTTGCCAAAAAAAAAAAAAAGAAAAAAAGAAAAAAGAAAAGGCAATGGTGAACACCAAAATAAAATCAGTATTTCCACAGAAATTTGAAATATAAAATTGCACAAAAACATTAAAATACATTTCCTGTTCCTCAGTTTAAGTCTTCAATCTGAATCTCTATAGCCTGGCAAATTCCTGGAGTGGAAATAAAATAGGACTAAGAAATTAGATTTTAGATAAATTTGTTAATCCAAAGAAGAGAATTAATCTGATGGATTACATTAATCTTCCTGGATTTACATGTTGCTCAACAGCGAGAAAATTCTTGATTTGCAATGGATTTTTAAACTTCTACTCAGGAAAAGAGAAGTTTATTAAGAAGAACAAATACAGAGGCCATTTCCTTTCTTTACTCCAGACAATTGAGAAATCTTACTAATATTCTTCTTGATCCCTGGCACACAGGAAAGACAAGAAAAAAGGGTTTTGCCTTTGCTCTATGCATGTAAACGCACTGGAAATTAAACTATTGCTACCTGACAGGCTGATCTCCCAGATTTCTACAGCTAAAAAGGATTCCTTGAAATCCTTAGATGCACCTTTCAGATAGCTGGCAGTTAAAATGAAATCACATTATCTCTAAATATTAAATATATCATCACATAACTCAAAAATAAGTTACTTTTATTAAACAGAGAAGAAAACATGGAGTACTGCATCTTTCAAATCATACTGAAAAATTACAAATTATACACTTCTAAGATTAGAATAGGCTATAGAGAAGAAATTCCAGCTGACAAAAATGTCTTGGTTCTGTATCCTAAACTGTCAAACCTTTAATAGTCAACAGGTTGAATGATGCTATTTTTGCTCAGTTCGTTATTTAGTATTTTAGATCAAAAATAAGTGTTCTGATGAAAGGTTTGGTACCTCATTTACAACCAGATGGAAATGGTTATTTTTGTGTCTAAACTGTTTGCCATTAGAATAAATCATTTTCATTCCTCCATAGATTCCAGGAACAGTGAAAACGCTTCCTAGCAAACATCCACCCAAACAATGTCAGGGGACTTTGAGAATCAATTCAAGCAGTGGGTATCTAAGCACTGAAAGTCGAATTTCCTCTGGAGACATCAATCTTACTAGTTTACTTTTCTTCCCCAGTGTCCCCCTTGGCCTTATGGTGTCTTCATCAGAGAGTGGCCCACCCTGGGTTTCATCTCAGCTAAAGCAAGGGTGTGCATCAGCTCAGAAAATCAGGCAGCTCCTTCAGAGCCTAGCAGATTCAGGAACTAACTCCAAGGGCCCAGGCTTTGTGGAGCATGCTCAAAAATTTTTTATTGATAGGGATGGCAGATCAAAACAGTTTGAAGATGAGTGCTCCGTAAAAAGAGACACTCAGAATCCCTTATGGGAGCCATTCACTTTTACTGCAGACCCCAGATTCTTCACCTAGGGATCCCTTTTTCATATTATCTGTGTGCAGGCACTAGCTGGTGCTTAAATAAAGCTTAAATACATTTGTCTGTGCTACTTTATTAGCAGTTACATTGATTGTTAGGAACTCTTTCCTGTCTTTTGTGTAGACGGATCTCACATTGTTAGTCTCACATTGTTAGTCTTTAAGAAGTCTTTGTCTCTTTGATTCTTTGTCCATGTGACTTGAAAAAGATGTAGTGGTGTACTCAGCTAACATCATCCTTCTAATCTACTGAAGAATCTACTGTTCGCTTCCCTTACAACTTTCTTACAGTATAAGTAGGTATATTTCCCTCCCATTCTTTACCTCAATTCTATTTGTTTACAAGCCTCATCTTTTCACTACACGTTTCAGAATCTCTTTCTTAATTTTTTGCTTAAAGTGTGTGTGAGCAAATCTCTGTTGGACATTTTATGTTCCTTTGTACTCTCTTCTCTCGGGCTGACTGATCCATCCAGTCTTAATTTGACAGGTCAGTAGGATTCTGTTGACTCATTCACAGATAGCTTAGTACGTCTTCCCACTGTGTCAGTACTAAATTTTTTTCAGTCCACGTATTTTTATTTCTGTAAACTTGTTCCAATGGATTGATGACAGGAACAGGATCAGTCAAGGAAATGAGCCATAGACAGTTTAAGAACAGGAGGGTTTATCCTGTTGTACAAGCTGGAAGAGGTGCATCTACCAAAGACAAATTTTTTGGTTATGATGAGTTGGAAGCTCAAGAACTGGTTTTCCATAGTTAAGTTTGTGTCAAGGCCAGAAAGCTTCATCTGTGGTCAGGTCTACTAACATTTTATGGCCTGCCTTTTGTGTATGCTTTTCTGATTGATGTGCATTTGCTGTTTCCCAGAAAGAACAGATACTCTCTTGGGGTAGTGGTTCTGGTTATAATCTGTTTTGGACACCTGCCAGCTGCTGTATTGGAGGAAATTTCTTTCTGAGGGTTCAAGCAAGTGAACAGAACATGTATGAGAACAAGAAATCTTTTTTTCTTCCTTATTGCAATGCAGGAATCATTGAAGATAGGGCAGTCATTGTAAACAGCCTTCTTCAGACCGATTCTGGCAATAATCTTGGGCTATCATGGTCTCTCCTTAGGTTCTGGGAGGAGAATAGAAAGTATAGCCAGCCTGTCATTTCACTGACCATACATTCTTCTCTGAAACCAAATCGATAATTACAGATTGATTAAATGAACTTGCAAACTCCCTATTTCAGAATTCAGCTTGGGACATGACAGTATTTTCAGATGACAACATCCCGTGGAGGAAAATAAAAATCAATGGATATGACCTTTCTGGCATCAATGGATATGACCCTTCTGGCCTCTATTAAGGATACTGCCTCGTTGCATTCTGCATTTTAAATTTCATTTTGTGACAAAGTTAATTTTTAAATGGCATTCCTTCTGAAACTATGGGGAATTATGGAACTGCTTTGCTTACACTCCCTTAGGAACTTCAGATTGAGCTACCATGGTCTAAATAATTTCTCACAGTCAGGTCCTAGTAATCACCCAAGGTTTTGCACAACTGGGCATTATATTCTCCATTGATAATTCCATGTATTTTTACAGAGCTGGAAGAATCTTCAAGTGTTTCAAATACTGTGTGACAAATCATTCTTTTCTCCTAAAAATCAACTCAGTTGCATATACCCTATAACAGCTTTAGGGTAAGGGTCAATCTGTTTTGTGGTTCTGTAGTGACTGGACCCATGTGGTCATGTCTCATCCTACCTCCTCTGTGTGAGTAAGTAAATCAAAATAATAACTAACACACACACACATTTCTACCTCACTGGATGTGTACAACCCAACCAGCTTCCTCTTCTAAAAACAAGCAGGAAGCACAGCTTTAAAAATTGTTTAAAACACAAGTTGATAGGAACAGCAGCAAAACAAAAGCTCCACAGATCCGTTTCAAAACTCCAAGGTAACCTGGTATCCTCCACATCCTGCCATGAAAGACTCACCACTGAGCTTCCTCTCTGCCTCCTGCCTGCTCGACGACAACTCTCCTTGGAAGGCAAAGTACTGTAACATGAAAGAGCTTTCCATACATCCTGCACTTCTGGCCTTCTAAGGCACAGATACTACTGAGCCTTGGGAACGAGCTCACCCCATGGCAGTGGCTGGTGAGATGTGGTACCTCACAGTTGTACAACAGCCATATTTAGCTATGTTAAGCAAAGCCATAGCTGTAGCAGCACTGCTAGAGAAGTAAAATGACTTCATATGACCCTATATCTGCCCTTAGGTCTCTCCTCAGTGAGGAGGAAACTGCCTGAAACACCCATCACATACTTTAGAGGTAGAAACATACCATGATGATAATTTCTACATTTTCTTGCCCAGATTTTTCTTTTTCTTTCCAATGAGGAAAAGGAAAAGCATGAAAAATACATCCCTTTCTGTTATGTTGTCTTACATATCAATAGGTACGTAACAGTGCATTCCCCACTGGTTAGAAAGCAGTAGGCTGCCTTCTCTCAGTAAGGAGAGAATATTAGCTGGCTCCTGCTTTACAAATTTGCTAGTTTACAAGGATCCACAAGAATGCGACCTGTACATCAGAGAGCAGGTACCAATTTCTCTGGGCTCTTTGGCTTGGAAAGGAGGATGTCCAGCAGCCCACTTCCTGTGGAAGCTGGTTTGGAAGATGAAACAGTGCAGAGCATTATGGGAGAGACAGATTCTTTTTTTAGGTAATCAGCGTGAGCTTCATCAAAAGCATATGCTTAGATGCCAGTGACTTCTCAACGAACACTGGGAGTCATGTCTACATGAAGTGAATAGGCAAATTTTAGCACAGAAGCTGGAAGGAAGGAAGGCAGAGGAAGTCCAAACATCCAATGCAGTTAGAAGACTTTGTCAAAAACCTGATGGATCACGCCAACTCCATCCCTCCATTGCTACAGATGGTGTTTCTCCTACTCAGGGCACTTGTAAAATGTCTGTGTAGTGTGGGTATGCATGGGGTTATCATTCTCTGTTCCTGTAGCAAGTACATTAATAATACATTAGGTATCTTTCAAAGCTGCATGCTTGTGTCCTCCACCTGTGTTTAATTTAAGAGGGGAAATGCCTCATTCTGAACAATGAACAATACCTTAAATAACAATAGTTTTCAACGCTAAAATAGCGTAAGTCTCCCCTCTGTTTGGGATTCAGTATAATTTCCATTGCCCTGTCTATAGAGGTCACCTCCTTCTTATCAGTTCTGGCTAATTAAAAGATTAGGAGATCAGGAAAGTCACACAGAGGAATCAGTTATTACTAGAATTAACAACAGCTGGCAAAGTAGTAGAGACATGTGACTAAATGTCCTAAACCCCTTCCTTTACACAGCTTTCAAGTTTATCAGAAACTGCAAAGGACTGGGACCAATACTTAGCATGATTGGTTTTTGTTCTGTGGCCGATGGAAATCATTTCCACTCTCCCAGTGAATTTGCTCCTAGTGATGTTTCATCAAGAACTACTTTCCAGATGACTGGTGTATGCCAGACCATGTTCCCAGTAGCAACCTGTGTTGCAAACTCATGTTTCCAATAGCCCACTAAAAAATGCATAATCTTGGTTAAATCTTCAGACGCGCACACACATGCACGATGAAGGCCGCTTCTAGCTGAGTGCTAGGTCACTGTAGCACATTTTTTTCTTTGCTATTTCAAGGCAGCACTAGCTACTTTACCTTTAGGCTTCATGGCTTCAGTGTCGTGATGGCAATGCTGTCTGTTGTTCCTAGTGCCATAAGAGCCTTCACAGGCCTCTGACTGTTTCATCCCATGGGTTGAAGAGGTCCTGGTGTGCTGATGCTATTGTTCCCTGCTACTGAACTGTGTCTCCCCTATCTAGCCTTGCAATTGTTTCATTGATGGTTCACAGTAGGGAGTAATAAGCAGAGTTTAGACATAAACTAAGAGCTCCTGGGGCAAATCCAGTTTATTTGGAGCAAATGGGCATTGCAGCTCGTTTAATTGTCTGAGGAGCTGAGCCTCATCTTTTTCCTAACCAGCTTTCCTCTCTGGATTTCTCAGTCAGCTTGCCCTTTTCAACATTGTGTGATTTTGTGAGTTTATTCCATGCAAAACGACAGCCCCTGTGTTAAAGACTTCTCACAGCATTAACCTTTCTTGAAAGTGCTTTGAGAGCCATGGATAATAAGTACTATGAATTGCAAAATACATTAAGTGTCTTGGAATCATTTCCACATGACTTAGTTCATAGCGGGCCTTCTCTCAGACACCTACTGCAAAACACTCTTAGTCACAGCCTATCTCAAACTCATTTCTGACATGAAACGTCCTGTAATGTTTCATGTTTCCACCACTCTCACTCACAATTACGGAAACATTCTAGCAGCAGTATATATGGCAAAATAAAGCTGTTTTCCCAGCTAGATCGTGAGGGGTAAATTCAAAATCTCTCAGGAGCTATGAAGAGATTTCTGAAAACCACTTTTCACATTCCAGACAACGGCTACCTTATACCAAGAAACATGCTTGAGGCTGAAGGTTGTCAACCTGACATGGGAGAAGTTCCAAGTGCTCCAAATGGAACCATTTATCACAGAGCAGAGCTGAGCCTGTCCAGCCACCTTCTGAGAGACCTGAAATAGGGCAGCATCTTAAAACCTCCTGGCAACTTCTTGAAATCAGCATCCTCCTGGGAGACATGAAATACAATTTGAAGACCTACACAAGAAGTTTGCATACAGGATGCACTCTGAACATAAAATTATGGGTTTTTTTAAAGAAGATCAAGGAGGCGCCTGAAGAGTCCTAGCTTGTAATCCACCAATATCCAAGATCAGATATGACATTGCATGGTTATTTGAAGTATTGACATTATAGGAGGTGGAATTCTACCGCTCGGCCAAGAAGATCCTCTGAAGGCTAAGTTCACAGCAGTGGGGAGAAGATTAAAAAGGATGCAAAAAGTAATGCAGGCACAACAAAAATTGTTGGTGACATAATGCAGGGAGCCTACCGTGAAACAATAGCAATAACAATGGAGCAACAAAATTCTGAGAGGCCCCAAAAGGTTTCCTTCTGAGGAGTTTATCAAAAAAAGGATATTTTCAAAGCAGTAGAAAAATAATAAACAGTCTAGAGCAGGTAAGTATGCTCTATACTCCCATGAAGTGAGATAGATAGGCTTCCACAGGAATTTTAAAAATTATCATAGAGTTCATAAATCCAAAGATAACTAAATCCTCTTCCTCCATTTTGCTACAAACAATCAGAAACATAAACAGTTTAGCAAAATTATTTCTGTCACTATCCATAGTTGATTTTATGGTGCTCAATTTAAAGGTCTTTGAAACATCCGGACCTAAAAATGCCAGATTGTTCATCTTCCCCAAACTAAGAGCACTGGCTGACAAGTTTCTTGGTAAAAAGACTGGCAGTCTCCTCTAATAAAGACTTTATGTCTGAATCCCTAAATTAATAGCTGCAGCCACTGGATCAAAAGAATTTTGTTCTAGTAAAAAATGTCAAGCTGATAACTCTGGAGACTGAGGGATCTCATTTATTCACAGAGCAATTAAATTAGAGATGGCACTGGGCAGATTCCTCACAACTATGCCTTTCAGTTGCTACTCCAATAAAATCTCTGTTCTGAGGCATCTCTGCTGTGGTGAGGGCGGCATTTAGCACAAATCCTGAACTGCAGATGTGCAGTGGGAAACATCTGTCTCAGCAGGAAAGAGTGACATCCAGACACTTTGCAAAAGCCAGAGAACTGGCAACAGATGGCAGCAATTTTCATTCACCAGTGACTGGCTTTCACCCTTTCTGGCTAAGAAGTGTGAATGGCTTAATAATCTGTCCAGTTCTCTCAGACTTCTGCATCTATCTAAAGCTGAGAAAACTGCACACTTGGTGACAGTTGTTCTTTAAATTACCTAATAAAAACAAAGCTAGTAGCAACACTCAATTCCCGGGCGCTTAGCTGCTCACAAGCTCTGACTCTGCCTCTTGTCCAGGGGCCAGAATTGTGACATACATGCTCAATTAAGAGGCCCAGCTTTTTCAGTGGGGTTCTGACTTTCTGGTATGAGTCTGACAGAGGTACAAAGAGACCAACAACCAGACGATTCAGCCGCTACCAAAAACGCAGAAAATTCTTTATTCCTCATTTTGTGCATCTATAATTAGCACATCCTATGCCTGGAAACATAGAAAAAAACCCACATAAGCATAGGAGCACTCTGTCCATGAACTGCTAAAACCATCCTTCTGCTTGAAGACCTCCTCACTCTCAAATCCACAGAGCAAGACAAAGAAACGTTTAGGATTCCTGGCAGCTACTCCTCTCCCAGCACATGCTAAACAAAACCCTGCTATCTAACAGGGAGAGAGGATGAATTAACATAACCACCTCTCCATACAGCAATTAGCAAATGAAATCAAAACAAAGGAAATGTCCTCCATTAATCTTTCCCTGCCAAAGAGCAACTGACTGCCATATAATCCACAGCAATTAGCCCAATAATGGGAGCGCAAGAGATTTATCTTGAAGCAGGAATTAGGGAGGGCACGATTAATGTACTGTACATCAAGAGTGCAGGCAAAAGCTGGTGATCCCTCAGTGCAGGGTTGTTTGAGGAAACTGCAAAGCTTAGTAGCCTGGAACCAGGTTGCAACACATACACCCCAATATTCCCCTTTAACATATACTGAAAATGTCTGGTTGGCAGTCACTGCATAGGGAGGATGAGATCTCACACCCACATGTACACAAGCAAACTTCCAAGCCAGAGAAGACTGAAGCTTATATATGGCTGTTCCTGAACAGCAGGGGTTTTTGTATGTTCATTGCATGAGAATATTCCAGGATGCCAAGGAGTTTAGGTGACATGGCCCATCAGGATGCAAAGATCCAAAGGAGTACGGAGAGATCTGCCACCGTTAATCATTATGTCCCCTCAGCTCTACACACTGTGGGGGATGAAGCCAAGGCAGCTCCAGAATAGTCACTGTTTGTAGGAACAAAACTTGATAACAAAGTGAAATCTCTCACATTCTATTTTCTTTCCTGCTATTTAGAGTTTTTGAAATCACAATGCTCTGCTGCTTTTCACTTTCAGTTCTCACCTGTTGTTTTTTGTTCCCGTTTAACTTGTTTTAGTGGGGATCTAGCTCAAGCAAACCTGCAAAGCAACTGGAAATTTAAGAAGATTGAGTAGTACAAAGCTAGAAAAAAATGCAGCATCCAGGTTGGTGGACCCTCTGCTACAGGACAGGGAGGGGTTCAGGTAGGGGAAGTCTTAACACACCAAATACAATTCTTGCCATTAGCTGAATATTTCTTAAATTAGAAGCATTTTGTTTCTTCATTTTCCCTTCTCCAGAATCACATGAAAAGTGAATACCAAAGATGGAACAGCTTACAGGGATACTACAAAGTTCTTGCTTACATATTCATCAGAAATAGAGGAAAGAAAATGAAGAGGAAAAATTAATTATCTGAAGATAATCTTTGTTCTAACACCATTATTAGGCATCACAAGCTTAAAGGACTGTGCTTATTTTAATGTATCACAGGAAAAGACATTTAAGGAGATTTACAAAGATTAAGACCTCTGCCATAAATATCTGTGCCAAAATTTTACTATGAGACAGTAAACAATTTATAGTCCTGTGACATTAACTGTAATAGGACACAAGGTAGTAACTGGGTTCAACAAAATACTTGTTTCAAGGATATTTGCAACACTACAGAAAAGGAGATTTTAAACAAATGGAATAGGAAAAGTACAGACTCTGCATACTACTAAAATCAATGCTGAAGTGGTGTGCAAATACCTTCTTGTCAGCAACTTAAATATGGACTCACTAGACGGTAAACCAACAGAGAATTTGTGTTGGGCAACTGGTCCCATAGGTGTTGCTCCTACTGGGACTTTTAGGTATTCAGTCAGCTCGAGAGGAATTCCAACAGCTCTGTAATGAGATGTATTTTAAAGTCACCAGATTTAGCCACAGATGAGGTCTTCACTCTACAGGAAGCCTGGAAACAGATTTATCCCTTCTCCACTTAGAATAAATGGGCTTTAGAGTTTCCATCAACTGCTGTACCCTGTCTGCGCTCCAGAACTATGTCTGATGGCTTTTCGCACAGCAAATATAAGAGAAATAAATACAGAAATGGAAACAGTTTGAACCCATAAGTCATTCCTGAAAAACCTTGGATGGACTCACATTTCTAATCCTATAATTTTGCAGTTGATTTGTTTCAATAGAGCAGAGAATTTGCTTCCAAAATCCAAAGCTTGACCCTTAGTCCCCATGTGTCATACTCCTAATTGGAAAAAATAATGTACCTTTCTGCCAAAGAATACTGCTTGTAAGTGAGAAAAGGATTTATCAGTGTTCATCTAGAGGAGTTACTAAAATATCAGACAAGGGTTAAGAGCAATTTGAAAGACTACTCAGTAACAATGATTCAGTTTAACTTTCTCTCCAATTCCTCTTTAGATTTTATTTCTTCTCTTTCTCCTTCCTACCCCCTTCCTCTCTTCCTGCTCAGAAAATCTGAAAATCTTTTCTCTGTTATCATGTCCTTTAAGCTTCACTAGGAGTTCACTCCTGGAATATAATGTACAGGTTTCCTGTGTGTGCTTAGCATACTCAAAATGGGGGAATGAGGTGGCAAAAGTAAAAAAAATAAGGAACCAGCTCCAGTGAGATAGTTACAGTTACACACCAACATGAAGCTTCAGCTGTCTAGAAGTTGTCGGAGATTTAATCCTTCTCATTTCCCTGAACTTTTATCAACTCACCCAGCAGGGTCACTTTGCCCTGGTTGTGGCAATCTGAGGTGGTCTCCCACAAAATCAGTTGAGCTGTTTCTCTAGCCCATGTAACACTATGTTTACCATTGCTCCCATGGGTCTCTTTCCTTTTTATTTTTTTAACTGTTAATTTACTGCGCTTCATTGGTGTTTTTACAAAGAACAAAACAGAGGCTACCATTACTGGGCTCCTCTTTCCAGCATATAGCAGTTGCTTACCAGGCACTGAAGAGTAACGAATCTGGAACTGTTTGCTACTCTCCAAAAGTGTTAGCATGACTTGCCATCTCACACTGGCAATCTAGATCCAAATATGCATGAGAAGACAACAGCAGCTGCCCCATAGTGCTGCCTTCTGGGGAATCCTTAATAGCAGCAACACAAAAAGATTGTGCCAGAGAATTCAGTTCTTAAGCAGACAACTCCACGTTCTGCCACAGTCTGTCTCCTGCCCATTACAGCCGATATGCTCCCATGACACAGAGATCAGCACAGACCTGCCAACATAGCCCAGCACAAGCTACACCTGCATCTCCATCTATCCACTTACAGCAGCCTTTCTGACAGCACTTCCATCAAGGAAACTATGGGTAAACAAAGAATGGCATTCAGCCAGTTTGCCTGCCCCACTGCCTTACAAAATGGAAATGGAGGGCAGAACCTCAGAGATGAGCTCGTGGCTGCATGGCTAGCCTCCTAGCTGTTTTCCTGTTGGTGGACAGGTTGCAAAGAAATTATTATTTTTCACCAATTTTTAATCATTGGGGTACTAGCAGACTTCTCCCTTGATGCATTCATAATTTATATTTTTAATATCTAAACACCTAATCACATGGAGGAGTGCTGGAAGCCATAAGAGCATGACCTGGCAGAATTCAGTCTGGTCTAGACTGAGCAAAGCTATAGCTACACAGGGCATTCTTGATCATCCATACTCTGCCCCTAAGCAGGGACACTGTTGCACCTTAATTTGACAGCAAGAAAATAAAGAGTGGTTTAAAATGAAAGCTGTTAGTCAAGGATTTCTTCATAGCAGACAGATTTGGAAAGAACAAAATTCTCATTATACTGACTGTTGAGATTCTCCTTTGTGAAACTGTGACAAATCTAATAGTGCATGGGGGGATATTTTTAATAGAGTCAACAGGCAGATGGATGAGATTTTAGAGAGACAGAGACAAAAGTGTATAAACTTCAGCCAAACACAAAGAAAGAGAAACTGCCTGGGAAAATGTAACTGAGAGTAACTCAGCATGGCTTGGTATTGGAAGCTGAACTTGCAGCTTTGACAAGGCTGACTTTAAGGCGACCTTCAGTGAAGCTCTTTAACAGTGTATGCTGGGCAATCGCTGGTAAATCTTTATTAATTTTAATTGGCGGCACCCATTTATAAGAACCATTAAAAAGGATAAATTGAGCCCATCCGGCGTAATGTCTTTTGTTAATTAGTTTGTCAGCACTGTTTTAATATCCCCTAATGACTTCATATTTCAGGCCTGACATTAAAGGAGACGCTGTGAGAAAGGAAATGGTCTTATCACCGTGTACATTTTTTTCTTTTTTTGAACAAAAAGTGTCCTTCCAGGCCTGACCAAGGTTAGGTGTCATTTAACTCAGATAGACAGGTACCACAAGACTTGGAAGGGCCCTATCACCCTAGCCAAACCTCACCTTGCTACTGAACAACATGCTCTGCTAAGATTTTCTCTTTTTACAGACCCACACAACAACAGAAGAAATTAAAAGTCATTAGTCACCAAATTGCCATCCTCCATTGTTCATCATGGACTTGTCTTTAGTCTCAAAACACAGTCATGTGGGAAAAATATAGGAGAAACCTGGTACACAATTGCAGCCATGCCTCCCTTAGGTAAAACAGGTTAAACCCCACAGAGCTGAGTCTTTTGATTCACAAAGATATGCACAACACCGATATCCTGATCTGTCTTGGGGACCATAAACTTACAAATGAAAAGTTGATAGAGTAAGAGCATCACCAGAGAATGCTTTCTGTATGGATTCAATTTGTAATAGAACACAAAGGAGAAATTATTTCTCTGGGGATGATGGTTGGTCTGGAACAAAGGTGAGTGAGCAAATCTGTGATTTTGGTGTCAACAGTTCTCTTCTTCTTATGCTCATCCTGTATTTCTTGTAATAGCACACTCAAACTTTTATCTTGGAAGATTAAGAACTTGAATTCAGTTACGAATGTTGGAAAAGCACTTCTAATGAGTACAATATTTTAGACCTTTACATCTCAAATAGGTTATGAAGATTTTAAATTAGCTAATAAAAGCAATTTAGAATATTTTACCATTTTTCTTTAATATGTATGCACTTGATAATTTTTATTCAAGGAGGAAGTGTATAAGGTATGGGCCAGGAGAAGGATCAGCTGTAGCCATCACAGAAGATAACACAACCCGTCGTTGTCTGAGAACTCCCTTTATGGGGTGAACCTTGTGTACTTAGACACCTTGTTTCTCTCCTCACACATCTGCCACACATGTCTTTGAGCTGATGAACACTGGAATTATTCATCTAGGGAAGCATATCCTCAGTACGAGGACTACAGCAAATTTTGTTCCTACTCAGTTTCCTACAGTGACTTGTTCAATCAGGGGGAAGATCCTGAATTAACACTGACTTATTGTCAGTGAAGGGTTGTCTCGTGAGCTGGATTCTATTAGGTTTTTACATTTAAAACTACAATAGATGAGCAATATGAGGAAAATAACATCCCCCAGTAGTTAATATTACATTTGATGCTTTGG
This sequence comes from Melanocharis versteri, assembly GCA_013397845.1. Taxonomy (NCBI): domain Eukaryota; kingdom Metazoa; phylum Chordata; class Aves; order Passeriformes; family Melanocharitidae; genus Melanocharis; species Melanocharis versteri. Next base: position 1,145,473 of record VZTG01010346.1, read on the forward strand.
TGCCTAGTATTGGATTAATTCACATGAGGGTGAAGTGAATGAGTGAGACACAGCTAATAGAAAAATTAGCTTTTCCTCTGTCTTACACAGCTTTGCAAACCGTGAATATTTTCATCAATTGTAAGGTGCTTACATTTATGCTGTAATAGCAAAAGGAAAATTAAATCTTTAGCTAATAAAATAGCAGGGCTTTTTACCTGAAATTTTAAGGTTAGCCACAGATGGCTCTTTATAAGCATCATGCCGAGAATTGTAGAGAGACATGTTCCGCTTTGCTAGATCACCTTTCAGCAAAACACAAACAAGTAATTACTGTAGCAACTGAATCAGTTACTAGTTTTATTACTGAGAAAAATCCTTGCCTCAAAGTCAATTGAAATCTCACTGTGAGGGTCTGGAGAACTAACAGGTTTTGCTTTTTCCATTAAAATTTAGGGTTAATGATTTTACGAGAATTTTTTTTTTTAATGGATACACAGTCACAGCATTCGAATATGAAAAGCTGCTCTTTGATCTCCTGAAAGCCATCCTACTGTCATTGCAAGCTTGTGCCATGTTTCATGCAGATTTAAAATTTTCAGGGGACTGCTAAAACTATGCTATGTGAAGCACACAGTAAAAGCATGCCTAGGGTGAAATAGATATTCCCCGCTGTCTGAACACCTCTTTGAATGAACTGCCTTTGCAGGGAATAAAAGTCTTGAGTTTTTTTCTCCAAGCAGCCTGTCTCTTGTGCACTGGTGTGCTCTACAGAACTCAGCCTTTCATAATCAAAGGTTTGCATAACACTGGCAGCATAGCTGGTACTTAGTCTCCATTTTGCAGCACTGACAAATACAAATTTACGTGATAGTCTTTCATTTCTATAGAACATCGTTATTCGTGACAAGCATATTTCCAGTCTTCACCACAGAACAAAACCTTGTATTTTCATTGTTCCAGTACTTTCGGCTCTCATCATACAAAAAATTATGCCTTAATTAGTTTTGCTATTGCTAGCTAGAAAGTGAAAAGAGACAATTTTCTTCAGATGCATTAACTCAACGACAGTTGAAAATCACCTGGGAATTGAGAAAGAAGGAAACTAATATGCCTGTTTCCAGTCACATCTAAGAGCCAGAGAGAAGACAGCAGCATCTGCCACTTCCAAAATATGGCAAAGTAAGGCCTAGCCCTTCCAGTCCATTCCCCTGTATATTCCAACACTATTTTCACCTGTTGATGCCCTTCCTTCTTTCATATAAAGCTTTCTGTCCTCCAGCATGTCAGTCTTGCTTCAGGATTTAGATATCTAATAATGAAATGTCCAAATACTAATAAAATGTCTATATTTAATTACTATTTTTAAAGTTAGTGAATGTGCCTAACATATTCCAGAAACTTCAATAAAACTTAATGTTTTACTGCCAACTTTTAATAAATTACAATTTTTATCCAAAATCCAGCTTGCCAAATTAAAACAACAACAACAACACATCTTAGCACCTAAGAAATGTGGCACCTATAAAAATAACCTGACCAGTCTAGACAAGTCTGTATAACTAATTTTACAAATGTGTATGAACAGAATTACAGGAAGGCCCCATCCGTGACATACAGACCCTGTATGTGTCAGCTGAAGTACCCTGACTGGTCTTCCAGGCTTGTTCTGGTCCCATTACCTGCCAGGAATCATTGAGGAACTTAGGCAGATTTCTCTGTGTGCCTGGATTACTCAGTGATTATGTGGAAAATACCAAGTTGAAGGAAGACAAACATCACAACCCATATTTACAAGGACACTTTTTTTAAAATAAAGCTGTTGTTAATAATGAAATCAAGCTGTTGATTTCAATACCAGATAACTACACACAATACATCCCCTTCACAAAGCTCACAACAACACACTAACTTGTAGTTCCCAGATTGGAGCAACAGCAGGGAGGCCAACACCAGCCATTCCATCAGAAGCAGAAAATTGTACTGACACAAGGGCTTCTAGCAGGGGTTCAGAAAGTGTTTCAAGTGGTCCCTTGTCTCAGCTGGTATTGAACCTGGTGTTGCTTTCTGCAGAGAGCAGCCACCACTGTCTCAGGTGCCCTGTGAGTTAGGCATCCCACTGTTGATCCTGATGTTTGCTGGAGGCCCGGTGGCCTTCAACAGATTTGGCTGCCTCACATGCCGATATATCCATGCTTGTGGGTTCAACAGCGTTACTGACTCTGGAGCTAATCAGGTTTTGAGAGACTTTCAGACGTGGCCTCCTAGGGCACTCTCTTGCCCTCTTTGACTCACTCTCTTCTGGAGTCCCTTTCTACCCCCCAAACATAAATACCTATGGAATCCACTCACACCCACACAGAAGAGGCCTTTACAACATACACACGGGAGATCTGACACTTCTAGGAAAAAGCAGAGCTGTCAGGTGGTACCATGTGAACTGTACTCCTATGTGCAGTGGCTCAAGGAGAGACAAGTGATGTCAACGGGCCTGTGAAAATCAGAGTAAAAGCTACAAATTTACTTATTTACAGTGAATATATTTTTTTTAAACCACTAAGAACTATAAAGGTAATACAAATGTGAAGTTATTCAAGTGCTTTTTTATTTAGCATATTGTTTAAATAATAGATTAAAACCAAGTTCAAAATCATCTGCTTTGATCAATCATCAAGAGATCATACTCTAATTTTTCATCAGAGTCAGCTTTGTAGTTTAGACCTCAGCACTGGAAAAAGCAATTGCCTGATTTTCTCCCATAGGAAAAAATATAAAAGGAAACAGAATAAATCACATAAATTTATGCAAAATCAGAAATGTCACTTTTTGTGTCATATGCTCCTATGTCCTACGATCCTTTAGCCAGCAACTTGTTAGTCCTGCATCATGGTGAGCATCCAGCATCAAAGGAGGGTAGTGCTGTGTTAGCCTGCACTTACTGTTACAGATCTGAAACCACCTTACAAAAACTGCCCAATATCCTTATCCTCATTTTGCAAAGAAGAAACTGATACACAAAGAAAAGTTGTTTGATCTTGATGGCAGAATCGGGATACATCTGCTAATGTTTTTTTCTGGAAAAATACTATTTTTTTTCTTTTTTCTTTAGTATGGAGGACTAGAAAGTTGAGGCTGCATATTTCTCAGCTCTTTTTTGACAAGAAACCTGTTAATCTTTCCAAATTCCCTTATTTTCTTCAGTATTGACCTCTCTGTAACTTCTCCCAAACCAATTCCTGGTCACAAGTGGTCAGAAGTGATAGAAGCCTTCAGTACTAATCATTTCAATGCACAATTCCCTCTTTGGCTTCAGACCTGTCACTTATAATCTCACCATTTTCTCTTAATCCGCTGCTTCCCATAATGAAAACAGTCACAACTGTAACAAAAATAGTTTTGAAAATAAAGTGGGTTTATAATGTAGTTCATAAAGGAATAAAACCCTGCAGAAGTCAATTAATAGGAGTCCCATGGCCCCTGTTCACAGGACTACACTAAAATTTTCTCACAGAAGAGAAAATAAGCGAAGTCAAGCCAACACGAAGATAAATTCCACCTTAGTGAACTGTCTCCAGACGTTTGATAGCTGAGACACGTAGTAGAAGGAAAGCTGGTTAGAGGGGCTTAAACCAGTGGGTACTGGAGGTGCTCAGCCCAGTGCCTGCTGGAGGGTTACCAAGCTACCTGAGTTCTGCTTGATGGGAAACATGGGATCATCCCTGGGAACAATTGTACTGACTCGCAAGACGTGTGGAGCCTGGTGTAAGCCCAAGCCTAGCCTTGAGTGCTGCAAGCACTAGTCACTGATTGCTGGCTCCTCTACCCAGCCTGGGTGACAGGAAGAGAGCAAGAAAGCCGACCTGCAGAGCAGCACCTGGTGGCAGCTGGACCAGCAGCACTGCTTCTGGATTCCTCCTGCCTGAGCGCCTCAGCCTGTGGGCAGGGCTCACTGTACAGCTGCTAACTGCAGGCTTTCACAGAGCAGGTCCATTGTGTTCTCTCACTGTATCTGACAGGGACTGATGCCTGAAATCACATTGGTCTTAAAAACAGAGCCTGTCCAGAGTTGCAATAGTCAAGCACAGTCCTTTTCCAAAAACAGGATCTCTTAGCGTGAGGCTTGTTTCAGAGCCAACTGCATTGCATCAGCCGCCTATAAGTAGAAGTACTTTGAAAGGTTTTTGACCTTTCTTTTCCATTTGGGGACAAAAGTGTTTCAGTCATATCATTCAACACCTAAACAGGAAAAGATTCTCACTCCCAAGTTTGAGAACCAGAAGTATCATTTTAAAATAGCAAGCAGCAATCTTTGTGACAGTGAAAAATTCACTTGGAAAGCATCAAAGTGTGTGGAGACCTCACACAGTTTGGAGGAGCTGGTTCTTCGAGATCTATCTGTGGCTCAGTTAGACGGGTCCTAGAAACAGCTCTTGATTCCCCCCACACAAGAGATTAAGATATCAAGCAAGCATTGTCAGAAAGAGCACTAATTCATTTTCTGCTGTTATTCTGCACAGAGATCTCATGCAAAACTCTCTGCCCACCACATGATACAGTAATATGAGTACACTTACATGAGGTCACTCATGATCTAACCTGGAAAAAAGGACAATTAAATTGTTGAAAATGAAACTATTTTAAAAGTTGGGGGAAATCCTCACACAATTGATTTTACTAATATTGTTTACATAGCTTTCTAGATATGGCCTAGCTACATGCAATACATATAACTAAATAATTTATATAGTTGAATTCACACTTTCACTGAATCAGCTATGCAGTGAATAGTGATCAATTCACTCTTTATAACAAAATTAACCTGACACTGCTCTCGGCCATACAGAAATAACAAATCAGGAGTTGTGAATTTCTCTGTTAACTGAAAATCAAACAAATTCAGCAGAAACACTTAAAAACCTTAAAAACCAAGTTTTCCCAGAAGAAAGATAACAAAATAAAAGTACTAGAAGCTAAAAATACCCAAACTCAAACTCCACCACCACTAAGGAATTATTCACTTATTAGCTCTGTCTATGCTACATAAATAAAAATGAGGGATTTTATTTACACTATCTATGCTATATGGTGGGTTCTCAAGGAGCAGTGTATTTTCTGTGCATGAAAATCCACTGACAGTAGTGTATTTTTCCATTTTCATGTAAATCAAAATTTTCTTTGTGTAGTGTTGCTTCATACAACCAAAATCCTACAAATGCTGTATTTAAAAATTTCATAAATGTGATACCTTGCAGAATTCATAATATTTTTGCAGTTATTTTATTGTTAAATTTTTTTGTTATGTTGATATTTATAAATATAAAAATGTGATTATTTTTTAACTGTTGTGACTAAAAAATTTGTATTCTGTTATTGAAAGTCCAGGGATTGAGAGTTTCTCAAAATTTCTACTATGCACAAGGCACCAACACCCAGCAACATAACTGTGTCACAGGAAAAGCAAAGCTGAATGACTACTGCAAGTGCAGAGCTTCTGGCAGGAGGATTACACAGCAGAGGGAGCAATTGTCCTGAGTCACTTTTATTACTTACAGCATTAGCATTGCTGTAGCTGCAAATTATTCTAAGATGAGTTTGTACACCAACATAGTAGTTTTTATTAGATGAAACATGAGAATTGAAGAAAAAAATAAACCCTGCAAGATCAAAAATCCTTTTTGAGTACAGCTCAGTACAAGAACTCTGCATTGACTTCGACAGGCATTGGTAAAGCATCCAAGAGAAAAAGCAGCTGGTCTCTCTCTGTTCAGGAAAAGAGATAGATAATTGCTTGTGTGAAATAGTGCGAATTTGTGAGAAGGGAAATTGTCATTCATTATAATAACTACGCTGAGTCTACCATTTATAGTTTTATACACAGTTTTATATCCTAAGATATAGAAGGTGTTTTGAGAACAAAAGACGTGAGATCAGGGGTAAAACAACTGCGTATGTGTTTATTCTTCACTAGTTTTCTGTGACAGTTTATTCTAGTATGTAGTCATTTCTTAGTTTGATCTACAAAGCTTCCAGGACACCATTTGGTGCAAAGGCTGAACAAGGTTACATTCTTGGCAGGGAGAATGTAGCAGCTAGAGACGTGGGAGATTGACTCTGGGGAGTATTATTCTTATTAAGAAACAGGAAGACACTCCAATTCAGAATGCATCTAGTAAAGGTGCTGCAGGTTAGGGTTAGGGTTTAACATCTCAGCCTTCCCTTTGCTATTCTGTCAAATCAGTTACGGGATCTAAAACTGAGAAAAGGATCTTTGCTCAACATGGGTTCCCAAGAAGAGCAAATCAGTCATCCATGAAATAAATAACTCATAATTTATTAACACCGATTGATTAAAAAAAAATTTGGGTTGTTTTCAATAAACCAAGACATCTTAATATACAATAAGCTGCCAGAAGTCAAGAATGATAACATGTAAGAATCAGTTTAATTATAACCACACCACTGGAAGGTAACTGCCACCCTTTCCAGGGACCAGTGAGCTGATAGATGCTGCCTGCATCACCAACTTCCTCTAAAGATCCACTTCTCAAGATAGAGGGCATCAGTGTCCTGGACAAAATTAGTGCAAGTGCCTCCGAGTTTGGCTGCTACATGTATCTGCCCTGCAGCTGACCACATTCTCACCATGGGTATCCCATCACATACAGCAAAGGGTACCAACTACCAAGAAGTAGAAGTTACTTTACTTGTTCAGCACTGAGACTGGCAGCAATCACCGCAAAAAGTACAAATGGGTGTCTGGCCAGCGCTGTAACCCAAATGGGCAGAAACTCCACAAGCAACTTGTGAGGATCTGGCTCTTTGTAACAGTTGGTCTCAGGCCAAGAAAAAGCTGAACATCCATAGGGATGGCTGTGAATCAGCCAGTCTCCACCCACAAACAGAGAAAGCTGCTGCCATTCATCCCACAAGTGTTCTTGGAATTTGCTTGCTACAGCTTTAAAAAAGGTCAGATAGAAGGTGCTCAAAAAAGAGTTATGCTGTGATCACTCTGTCTGTTTTAACTGGGCAGCCAACTCTGCCTTGTGACAGACAGCTGGGAAATGTAGCTACTGAGAGACTGAATTGTATCTGCATTTAAGCACTCGTATTTCGTGCGAGCACGTAAGTTGTACAACAGGAATTCAGGGGATGGAGCAGCTGCATTATGAGGGGAGTTTTCTCTCCTTAATCTGAAGACATGCAGGCTGAGGGGGATACAACTGAGAACTGCAAAATCATGAAGGTAGTCGAGAAAGTGAGAGCAGATTGTTAGTCACCAAACCTTGTAATACTACAAGTATTAACACTCACTCAGACTACATGCAAGATAGGTTTCAAACAAGCAAAAGAAATAATTTTATTTTGCAAATACAGCTGTAGTGAAATTTTGCTGATGTGGGACTAGGAGACCAATAATATCAGCAGGCTAGACAAACAAAGCAGGCTATAAAAAGAGAATTTTTTTTATGGACAGCTGTTCCAAAATGGGTAAGGGAAGGGCCACAGGTGTACCTGCCAGAGATTTTAATCCAGTGACTATGGCTGCTGAGGAAGAATGAGGGGGATGCACAAATGACTGGCCAGGATCATGTCCTAGCTCCATGTAGTATTGCCTGCTGTTACTGTCCAAGGCAAAGATGCCAGTCTAGGTGGGCCGTAGGTTTGACACAATAAGGTATTTCTTACACTTTTATGCATGAAGCCATGACTGGAGAAAGTCATTGCCACTGTAGGCCTAAGAGCCCGGGCTCACTGCAGAGAGGCAGCTGGCGTGGCTTCCCCTGTGATTGCTGCCAGACCACACGCACTTTAAAAACCTGTGCAGAAGTTATAATGCAATAGGCATACACATTGAAGAACTGCTTCTGTCCCACAGAGCACTGAAGCTAAATTCAGAATTGCTTCTGTTATATCCCGGTAGCTATAACTACTGAAGTTTTGCAAAAAATTCCTTTGCCATTTTTTCCTACATGCTGCTCCTGTCCATAATACTCCCCACTCCAGAGGGACTCAATGATGGCACCAGGCTTTGTCCCTGTTATGGTATGAATTTCTCCCCAAAACTTGCAACCAAACAAGTAAGCTCAATTTACAGCTTAATGACAGAGTTACCTAATAATGGCATGCCCATCCCACTCTCACAGTATGAGAGCACAGACTTTTAAAGGAAAAATCTGTCATTTGCTAGCACTCAAACACATGCTAGCTTCCTCTGAACACAACAGAATTCACCTGCTTCCTTCCTTTTCCTTTCAGATCCCACAGCTGTGACGGATATGTTACTTACACACACAGCACATGTGCCACATATCTCTTTATCTTCCTCTCTCCATTTCTGCACCCCTGAAGTACTGAAAGGAAATAGAGCTGACCAGAGTTATCTGGATGTATGCAAGGCCTGATCAAAGAGTCATGAGGCCAGACAGATTGACATAGCTACTGCTCCTCCTATGTATTAAAGCCACCTCTTTTCCCAGAATTTTCCATAATATATGCAGTGGTCACTAGTCTAAACTTGAGCAAAAAACTTACCCAGCTTCCTACTATAGTGGATGGGTGGGCAGATTTCTGAATATGCTTGTGACTTTCCAGGAAGCCATAAGAAAGATGGATCTAATTTCAGTGGAGCCCACTCCTTTCTCAAGTCTGAGGAAACATCTGTTTCCATTTTCTCTGAAGCCTGCAAGGCAAGTAGGAAGGCACAACATTTTCATCACTGAAATCTAAAAAAACATGACCATACACTAGCTCATTTCTCAGCATTCCAAATTTAACCGGAAAGCATAGTGTTGTATAACACAAGAAGCCAAGCACTGCCCTACAGTGATAGAGATTTTATCTAGCTCTGGTTTCAGTGGCAACTGGCCAGCTGGAATTTGTCCTTGAGTATTTATTTGATAGCAAGATGAGTTACACTGGTCCAGCTGCCTAGAAAAGAAATCACTGGAAATTACAAGAGGAAAGAACCTATTAAAGCCATCCATTTCCTCCACCAGGCATCATACAGGTATAATCCACTCTGCACCCTTAGACAGAATCGATTTGACAAGGTTGTCTGAGATAGCAGAGACCTGGACTAGAATCCTTCCCAGTGGAAGTGAGCAGTGGACAGTGTCAACTCTTCTAACACTGGGAGTAACAAATAAGAGTTGAGTTCTCAGCAGTACAAAACAGTACATCTTTACCAAGATCAGTTTCTCACAACTGAGCTGTTAATGAGATGACCTCTCTCCAACGGCTTAAAAAAAATTAATAATCAGAAAACTGTATGATCCTAAAGTCATTCTGGTTGTGGAAAAGGGAGAGCCATGTAAAAATATTCCTAAAACCAAACAAGAAATGAAATGGGAAAGAGACACAAGAAGGCACTAGAATGTGTTGAGAGTAACCAGGCCCTGGCACCAGACATCAAATTCATTCCTTGGCATCAGACATCGTTCAGGAAAGTTACGGCTTACAGAGGCTGACAGAAGAGGTTGCACTTATTGGAAATGTTCTCTAAATTTCAAGTTTTCTAGATTCTAAGTTAATCCCAGTCCATTTTTAAGAATTGCTTTACTTTTCATCGTCCTGCAGGAAAAACACCTGATCCTACACATTTTCCTTCCTAACCACTAGATGTCACTCAACCCATTTCGGTCTCATGCCCGCCACCACGGTAATTTACTCCCGAGGGGGAAAAAACAAACAAAAAAAGCGCTAAATAATCACTACGGAGAAATAGAGAACATGACAAATACGGCAGAAAGTTTCCGCAAACACAGCCTCCTTGTAAGCCTGAAGTAGCTTTCATATACACATAGGTCAAGGCGTTTCGGAGCCGAGACTCAGATTCAGCACCACTTTCAGCTGGAGAGGGTAAAAAGATCAACTCCATAGTTACAGGCACAGACTTATTAACCGTTCGATTAATTTCCAGTTCAAACAGCAACGAAGTGAACAACTTGGGTGGAAAGCAACATCCCTTAAGCCTCTGCAAAGTGGACTTTATACTCCCAAAGTGTGATCCTTGATCCCTGCAGTATATTCCTTATCATAGAATCTTAGAATGTTTTGAGCTGCAAGGGACCTTAGAGATCATCCAGTTCCAACCTCCTGCCATGGGCGGGGACACCTTCCACTAGAACAGGCTGCTCAGAGCTCCTCCCAACCCGGCCTTCCTTGAACGCTTCTGTGGATGGGGCAGCCACAACTTCTCTGCTCCAGTGCCTCACCACTCTCACAGTAAAAAATTTCTTCCTATTATCTAACCTAAACATACCTTCTCTTTCAGTTTGAAGCCAGTCCTCCTTGTCCTGTAACTACATGCCCATGTCAAAAGTCCCTCTTCCAACTCTCTTACAGTCTTCCTTTAGGCACCGGAAGGCTGCCAGGAGTTCTCCCCAGAGCCTTCCCTTTTCCAGGCTGAACAGCCCCAGCTCTCTCAGCCTGCTTTCATAGGCGAGGTGTCACAGCCCTCCGATCGTCTTCATGGCCCTTCTTATGTTGGGGCCCCAGAGCTGGATGCAGCACTCCAGAGAGGATCTCACCATCTCACCAGAGCAGAGCAGAGGGACAAAGTCACTATATACAGGTATAGACCACATCTCTGTGGTGCCAGTAAGATCATAGCCCTGCAGCCACATCCACATCTCTAATTCCTCTCCTTTATTCCCCACACTGCACACAATTGCATAGATGCATTTAAGCTGGGCACCCCCCCAACCCAATGAAGCTGACTACCTGCCATCTCTCTCTACATATCTAATAAGGTATTCCCTCGGAAAATGTACCTTTTTAGTTTACAGCCAGTTTAAAAAAGGAAATCAACTCTTTGTACTACACCTTAACTTTCCAACCCTACCTGCAAAACCTGCAATGATAAATTCTCTCCCCTGTACAAAGAGACGTCACTGTGTGGCATCAAGCACATTTCATATGATGCCTAAAAAAATGTAATGCAAAACTGAATGTGAAGGTATAATTAGTAGATTAACAGGTTTCGGCAAACCAGGGAACATATGATAAGACTGTGAAATAGTAACAGGGAAAGGGAAGGAGGGGAAATCAGGAACCAGGAGAATAACACTGATGAAAGCAATGCGCCATTTGTTAATAGTGATAGACTCTTTTTTTATTAAACTTTTTATTAATACTTTTCGAATACATTCCTCAATGTATTAGAATATTAACAAATTCCTATATTCTTTTCAGTCTATGACAGAGCAGATCAATATAGTCCTAATGATCTATGCATTTTGATTACAATTTCCATAAAGCATTTCCGACAGTGAAAAGAAACTATTTCTTTATCATAGCTAATCCTTTCGCAATCAGTCCTCTCCAGACACCCAAACATACCTTGCTTTAGGAATTCACCTACTTTCAAAAAAATTTGGAAGTCTTTCCAGATGCACAGAATTTTTATTCACTTACAATTTATGTAGCCTAGAAATCAAAATAAAGAAGGTTGGCTTGCTGCTTAGGAGAAAACTCACATTATGTCCCTGCTCTGCCACTGTCTTCCTGCAGGATCTTGGACAAGTCATTCAGGACATGTTTACAGTTCACAGCAGAGAACAATGCAGAGTGCTCTGAGCTGCAGATTCCCAAGCCAGGAAACACACATGGCACAGCACTGCTGAACCTGTATGAACCAGTCAGTACTGGTACATTAAGGTATCATTGCATGGAGGTGGTTGCCTGGATCATGAGGTCAGTGATCACATAGCCTGCTCAGGTGTCTTTTCACCAACAATAAAAACACTTGCTGGTTCTTTATCTCTTTTCTCCATTTGAAGAGTGAGAAGAGTAGCCCTTCCATGTTTTGCAAAGATGCTCTAGGCATACAACCAAGAAAACTGGAGAAGTACAGACAGAACTGAGTACCAGAGAGGAGAGGATGCATGCAGAACTCTAAAACCCATGCAGCACCTGAAAGTTGCTTTCCTGCAATAATTTTATCTTAGGCATCAGAAAACAAAAATTTTTTTAAAAATCTGTTACTGCTAAATGACGAAGTTAGAACTGGAAACAGTAAGGACCAAGCTGTGAAGAGAAAACATCTCAGGATCAATTTGAGTTGGAAAATGATAAAAAATGTCTTAAGAAAATACCTTTGCTCTTGGAAAGTTCCACTTTATTGACATTTCTTGAAGAAAAATAAACTTCTGCTGAGAAAGCTTACTCAGGTTCAAGGAGGATTTTCTGAGAAAAGAGAGAGGCATCAATTCCAGAATGTACCGACAATCTGCAGCGTCAATGATAAGACAGATGGAAGTTCAAACTGCATGCATGAGACTTGGCACAGGGAATTAAACCTAAGACTCCACATAAGTTCCTGACCTGGCTAGTACAGGAGTAGTGTCTTTTGTATGCACAACTGAATGCTCACTGTAACCCCTATAAGAAAGACTCATGTGCTAGACCAAACTCAGCACACTTGTTTGGATGTGAGGAATGTTGCATTTAAATTTCTATTTCACACAAAGCATTGTTGGGATTTGAAAGCAGTTCTTTCAAAAATAAAAAATAAATACCCTGTCTGTTGGTGTATTCATTATTCTGTTTCCAGTTAAATCTTTCAGAAGTGTCTGTTCTGTACCAGCATAGAACAGGAAAAAGGTTTTATGGGATAGGAACGTGTATCCTCTCCATCTCTAGAAAGAAAATATCAGATAGACAGAAAGGAAATTAAGAACTTTATGATAAAATTCTACCTTTATCTAAAAGCTCACTGGAGAAGTTAATGAACTTAAAAACAGGTACAGTCTTTTGCAATTTGTGTTCCACACTCTCTTCAGAAAAAAGCCCTTTTCCATCCCAGCTAAGTACAGTGCTTTATACCTGTTATATTTACAGCCATATTCCTTTCATTGAAGTCTGATGTGAAATCACATCAGTCTGTGGTCTTTTCTGTAGGCCCACTTTCAGTACCCAAAGCTGAGATGGCTACAAGAGAGCTGGAGAGGACTTCTTACAAGTGCAAGTAGTGACAGGATAAGGAGAATGGTTTCAAACAGATAAAGGGTAGGTTTAGATCAGATATTAGGAAAAAAATCTCTACTGTGAGGGTGGTGAGGCAGTGAAACAGGTTGCCCAGAGAAGTCGTGGATGCCCAATCCCTAGAAGTGTTCAAGACCAGGCTGGATGGGTCTCCGAACAACCTGGTCTAGTGGAAGGGGTCCCTGTCCATGGCAGGGGAATTGGAACTAGAAGATCTTTAAGGTCCCTTCCAACCCAAACCGTTCCATGATAAATACAGAAGTCTCATAAGTATTTGCTGACATTTGAAAGCTTGATTGGATCTAGGTCTCCTCTCTCTTAGGTGTGACCTAGATGTGAAAAGAAATCAGAATGACTGCACCTGAAGAGAAAAATATGTGCAGTCATTATATCAGTCTCTGCTGAAGTCATTCTTAGCTGCCCACAATATATGGCTATTCTGGCACTGCTATGCCAATTGATCTCCCAGACAGACTAAACGTGACCTGTGCTGTAATCAAGTAACAAAAGCTTTGCTGTTTTCTGCATAGGTAGTCCTGATTAGAGCAAAGGCAAGAGCAAATTTAGGGGCAAAGGTAGAATTCCTGCCTGGGGCAAAGACCTAGTGCAGCATATGCATACGGCTCAGCACACAGTGATCTCAGCAGGGGTTTCTGCACAGCAGAGAATTTCACTGCATTTAGAGCCATTTGTATGAATAGGCTAAAGGCAGTACTGTGAGCTGGAGAAAACTAAACACAGAGGGGAAAAAAAACACAAATAAACACAGGAAAGGAAAGGAAAGGAAAGGAAAGGAAAGGAAAGGAAAGGAAAGGAAAGGAAAGGAAAGGAAAGGAAAGGAAAGGAAAGGAAAGGAAAGGAAAGGAAAGGAAAGGAAAGGAAAGGAAAACAAATACTTTAAAAAAGTAGTTCACCTAATTTGTTGCAGGCTATCCAGTGTGATACAGAGGCACCGAATGACTCAAAGGCAATGTTCTGAAAAATCAATTTAGAAAAACTACAGATGGCTTTGAAAGAAGCATTCCAAACACACAGAGAATTAAATAGAATTGATATGTTAAAAACACGGAAAGAAATCCAACAAGTTTAGGTAATAGCCTCAAAGCTAAGTACTCTGGGAAATAAACTCAGAAACATGCTGATTTGTCACATGAGGCTTTTCACAGAGCTCTTTCAGGAATACAGAAAAGGGAACGCAGTCCGAAACAGTTACAAAAAAGGAAGTTAGTGCCACAGGAAACCTTAGATCACAAAAAGTTAGGCCAAGTTGGATAAAGACAGCGCAAACCCTACTTATGCTCTAAGCAACATTCAGGGTTACACAGAACCATGTAGTGTGGAAAAAAACCTTAAGATCATCGAGATGTTCCAGTTCACACTAAACAGTGGCCTAAAATTTTCATCAAGAAAAAGAAATCTCTATTAAGTGTTTTAATTGCTCTTATGCAAGATCACAAGACACTGTATTTGAAGCTTAAAAAAAAACCAAAATCAAACAAACAAACAAAGACAGCATAAGAACAAATGATTGTTGGAAGTAAAAAGAATTAAATATTAGTAAAAATCTAGAATACATTATAAAACAAAGTCAACACTATCACTCACTGCCCATGTTCACAGAAACAAGTTTTGGATCCTCTCTAATAGAGACAAAACTCCCACTTCACATAGAAGAACAGAGGAAAGAATTTATTTCTCAAGTGGTCTGTACACCACTTGCATACTTGTATCAAATATTTTATATCTTAAAAAATAACTTATTTATTCAAATAAGTACTGCCTTAATTTCAATCCTTTATCAATATCATTTATTTTTTCACTAACAGCAAAACTTAACTCTGTCTTCACAAAGTTTCACCCATTTAAACCATTCTCAGGTGTGATACACACAGAGCATTTGCAGTCTTCCTCTACAGAGAATAGGTAAATGAACAATTTAGGTTGTTATTAAACAGAAGTTGCATGCCTTCTGGTCCTTCATCACCCCAGCCACAACAGTGTGCTACCAGCAATGAAAGGCAGTGTTTAATGCCCATTACACAGCCTGCACTGTGGGCAACAGCATCCACGGCACGGAAGCACAAGCTGTGCAGGAGGGCAAGTGAAGTCTCTGTCTTCTGCTGTCACCTCAGCTGCATCCAGTTCCCGCTGCAGGGACTGGCTGACTTGGCATGGCTCCGCTCTATCCTTTCTCAGCTAAGCAAAGCTTAGTGCCACGGCACTACCTTAAAATACAGATCCCCTGCTATGGGCCAGTTATTTGAGTGATGGTCAGAAGGGAGGGATGCTGCCTAATAATTATCCAATACAAACTGAAATAAAAACCCCTTGATAAGCTTATTTTGAGGTCTGCTGATACTTATCAGCTACATTTCCTCCAACTGAAATTTGGGAATATATTTTAAGACATGAAACATAAAAGAATTGTATTTCACTTCTACTACAACACACTATTTTTATTTTTAAGAAAGAATTGTTGTTAATGTGCCAAAAATGCCAACTAATCTTTACAAAATCTCTGGCTGCAAGTCAGGGCTATTAGCATTTCCCTCTAACAGGTAGAAAAGCTGAGGTACAGAATGCAATATGAACTAGCAGCCCTGAATTAGTGCTGGAGCTCAGAATCAAAACGAGCATCCTTGCCCCTCTGGACAGCTGTGCCTAGTTTCAGCCAGAGGAGGCAACAGAGCTCTAAAAGAAGTGTTTGAAGTCTTTGCACCCTGTCCTTTTCCACAGTGCTGTTACTGGAAATATACCTGCCCCTCAAGCAAAATACAGATGATGTCCCCCAGTATGCCCGTGCCGTTGCACGGCTGGCACACTCCCAGTCCTGTGTCTCTCGAGGGACTGAGGATCACTGGGGCAGAAGAGACTGAGGACAGGGGAGGTTATGAACTGTTCTTGCAAAATGTGTCCACTCAGGGGCTGCAGAGTGATTCCTGACACAGGCTTTGCTGCCTCTTTAGATGCAAGGAGTCAATTTCAACCAACCATCAATTGCTCACCAGTAAAAGGCAAAGGCAATAAAAACAATAAAAACCTTACAGAGGTGATAAATCTTCAGTGCTTAAGGTCCCCATTCAAGAGAAACCCTTATTCAGTGACTTATATGTTTAAGTATTACAGAAGTTAATGTATGCTGTATGAAGTGATGCTGGTGATTTGTTTGGAACACAGAAGCAGGGATACACACTTAGCTTAATTTTCCTAAAAAAAAAAAATCAACCTTTCAGCATTTTGGGCAATGTTGAGTTCAACAGAAAACCGCGTTCAAGTATTTTGCCTTCAGAAATGATCTCGTGTGAACAACAGCCTACAGAGCACTACAGAAGAAGTGGAATTTCTCTCTGAAATCCTCTACCCAGCTCTGTAAATGCTATACCCAGTTCTCAGGGCACATCAAATTCCATGGCAACCGGGATGTACTTCCCCTCATTTCCCCACACTGATGCTGAACCGCAGCCTTTTGTTTGGAGCGCTAAATGCAAGTATTTTGAGATGCCCTTCAGAGGGATCCTCAGCAGCTGGCCCAGTAATTTGTACACATTTCTTGTACTTGGTGCTTAAATTACAGAATACTTTTATGCTAGAGCTTTCATAATGGATTAATACTACAGGGTGGTGAGAAAACACAGCCAGTAGTCCTGTCTACGGCAAGACATAGCCTGGCTCTTATAGATGAGGACACAACCACTGTAGCAGGTACGCACTGGAGAATAGGCTAACAAATCTCCTGCAGCATGTGAAGAACCTCCCACGAGAGCTCACACTTCTCAGCACTACAAGAGAGCTGAAACAAAACCGGACGATGAAGCAGAGCAAAACACTCGGTCTTTCACTTGTGGTGCATCTCCAGACCTTAGGTACGGTGTATTTTGCCTCCTCCCAGGCAGAAGAGCCCTGGTGGGCCCCTCCCTTGAGGGGGACTGGCTATATGTAGCACACCCCTAGATCAGCGGCGCGGTTCCACAAGAGTCCATCCTTCACCATTGCTTTGTGCTACAGGAGCGTCCGAATACGCTCTCCACCCCACCACTGTTTCCTACCTGGAAAGCTCATCCCAGCTCTTCGTTCCTCAAAGCTACGTCAACACGGATACCTGCCCCCGGCTCCCAGCGGGGCTTTATCGCCCGTGGGGCCGCCCCTGAGCCCGGCCAGCCGCCCACCCGGCCCCGCCCGTCCCTCACGCCCCCGCAGCCCCAGCGCAGACCCCGGCGGGCAGCGCTCGGCCGCCCCTGCCGCTCACGGCGACCCTCCAGCAATCGCTCCGTGGCGCCGCCCCAGCCCC